>VDFB02271358.1:80599408-80614498 GCA_007258455.2 Sequoia sempervirens | reverse complement strand
CAAATGGGCAGCATGTGGGTGCTCAAAATGAAAGTGTTGTGGAAATGCCCTTGAGGAGGGGGTATTTATAGAAGAATTTGAATTCTCTAGAGAATTCAAGGGTCAAGATTGATCCAACAAGGCCAAGATGAAGGGCTATGGTGGGTTGAGAACCCATAAGCCCTCACATCTTGTTGACATGTGAGTAGAGTGGACAAGAGGATATGAGGTGGAGATGAGGTTTGTCAAAAAGGTACATGAGGTGGAAAAGGACATACACCTTGGGGATGAGAGGATTTCCACAAAAAGAGTTTCTTGTCCCCAGAATTGGGAGTGAAAAGACATTTTGAGGAATTTTGGGAATTCCTCAAAAATCTACATGGGAAAGTGAAAGGTGGTTGGGGATATAAATGTGAATTAAAAATTCACACTCATAGGATGATCTAGAGGATAAAGGTGGGCTCCAAAAAGGTGGGACTTGGTCACATGTGGAGATTGTGACAAGTCCAAGGTTAGTCACATGTGGAGATTGTGACAAGTCCAAGGTTCTAGAAGCCTTGGAAGGATGGAATGTGAATTAAAAATTCACATATAAAAGAAGGGAATCTAGGAAGAATAAAAAAGAATTAAAATTCCTTGGAGAATGATTAGGCTTAATTAATCAGTAATTAGAGGATAATTAGGGGCTAATCAGGATTAAAAGCCAACTTGTAAAAGTTGGAGGATGTAACACATCCTAATCAAGGATTAGGCATGTGCACATCCTTAATGAAGATGGGGAGATGGATTAGTTAGGATTAGATGAAAATGACATGTGAAGAATTAAATAAATGTAATATTTATTTAATTTATTTGATGAAAAGAGGATTAAGGAGGGTAAGGTATTTAATTATTAATTAAATACCTTAGGGGTTTGGCAGAATTAAGGATATTAATTAAATAATACTAATATTACTTAATTAACTCGGATAAGAGGATACTTAGACGAAAAGTGATAAATTTGGATAAATTAAGTGTCCAAATTTGGATGTCTATAGAGGGTTTCGATCCATTTCAAATCTCTTTTCTAGATCCACTAGAAATTGGTTATCTTGGCCTGAAGTGAAGATGAATTGCATGTTTTCCAATTAGGATTTTGAGTCTTTTCACACCATTATTGTGTTGATTCCTCCTACTTTACAAGATTAGGATTAGATGACCTAGACCCTGGTGGAAAAACTAGAAATGGTTACTTTAAATACTCCTTTATGCAATTACAAGCCTTATAAAGGCTACTAATAACTTTCTCTACATCTACCTATGGTTCAAAAACTCAATAACAAATGGGGTCTAGAATCTATGGGCACTATTTGGGAACAAATATTTCATGTAGTTTGCTCATCCATTTTAGAATGCAAGCTTTCTTATTTTGCTTGGTGTATTCTTTATTAGGGTCTCCCTATTGGTTCTCATTTAATCCATCTAGGTGTTGCCAATCCATATTCCATATTGTGGTTATCTAGAAACCCTCAAACACCTCTTCTGGTTTTTCCTATTGACTCAAATTGTTTGGATTTTGATACACGATATCTTCAATTATTTTAGACTTGAGCTCTATTCTTGACCCATGATTCTTTTAGATGATTAACCGCAAATATCTACTAAATTCACCTAAATTTAACATGCTTTTATGATATATATATATATATATATATATATATATATATTTTTTATTTTTTATTTTTTAGACTCATAGAATCGGGTAGCACGCACTTCTATAAACCGCAGCTAAGGCCAAAAACTTTAACGACGTTTGCACGCACCACCCGGACGGGGAGCATCTTCAGAACCTCGCGACCGTTTCCAAACGAAATTACTTCTCTTAGCCAACCGAGCTAGGGCCCCCGCCCTGCTTTTATGATATATGAAAAGGTAGAAATTCAACTATTTTTTAAGAGCTTTGGTTGACTATGACACATAACCTACTGAAACACAAAATGAAGTGACTCTTCATAAACATTGTAATGTAACTGGCTTCCAAATTTTATATAAAACTGAAAGCTCTATGTTTCTAATTTTCCCTCTCAATGCAAATTTTCAATTTGCGTTCCACTTCCAAACTTTATATAAAACAAAGAGATTTATTTTTCCAGTTTACCCTGCCACTGAAAATTTTCAATTTACCTTCCCACTGGAAAAGTATTCCCTTAAGAGAAAAAACAGTAACATCATTTCAAAAACCACACTGAACAACTGAAGCCAGTCAACTTTATAATAAACAGTCAGTTAATTGTTTGCTTGTCATCTGATATTTACTTTCAGACCAGCTTAAGCAACAGATGACTTATTTTTTCCCAAATCATAATTAAGATTACAGTATGATCCACAGGATTTGCGTGGATACTTTCATTTTCCCGTTTACAGTAAAAGGGAACATCCATTTTTTCTACAGTCAATTTTCTCTGCTGCTAAATAATATGATTAAGTCCAATGGAACTCTGTATACCATAGAAGGGTATTTCAAATAGAATTTTTATTTTAGCCTACAGAAAAGAGAAAAAACAGCATGGATGTACAAGTACAGAAAAGGCAAAGTGAAAATTAAGAATAGAATAGCACCATTTCATCAGGAACAGTAGATTAAAACCTTCTGTGTTGCTGCAGGTTTGTGCAGTGATTGGAAACAGGCACCAATTCATATATTCTTTAATGTTGCATTCGTTTTTGGATTAGATTACATGAGAGTTTTTATCATCAACATTTTGGATCACACGCGTGATCAACATATTCTTCTTCTTCAATTTTACCTCAACAAGATTTTGCTAACTAATTAAAAAATATATCTAGACATTGTCAAGGTTGGCACACCTTAATTCTCAATAATTGCAACATTATTCTAAGATCATTGCATGTTTTTTTATTACCCTAAATCCTTTCATTTAGAGTCATACAACCAATCCTTTAAGGGTTTGATCTATGAGAACATGAATCTTGCAATCTGATAGATTCTCTAAAAGTGCTTATAAACACTGCTAGTCCTTACATCAATTCAAATATCATGATTAACACAAAGAAAAATATGTCCACAAATATAAAGATCAAATGTATAAACATGAAGAAAAACCAAAATGAAGAACAATAATTTTTTAACATTTAAAATCTTTAATAATTAACCAAACTCTAATATCTAAATTAAATTATGTTTTTGATTAGGTAAGCAAGGTTTTGAAAGGGCCCCAAACCTTGTACAATAAAATGATAGAGCTTGAAGCACAACCAAGTAGCAAATAACAACTAAGAAGGGCAACAAAAGACAACAAAAGGAACAACAAACTAAAAGACAAATCGACCCACCAAAAACTAGGGTGATTTAAAAAAATGTTTTCTTTATCTCAAAACGAGGATCCTTCTCCCCAAATCTAACTTTTTTGGGGTAGAGAGGAGTTATACAATCATTGAAAGTACCTGCACCCATTCCCAAGGCATTAAATGAGGGCTCCATCAACAAACCATCCATATGGGAGTACACTTTAAGATCTTTTTGAACTTCTTGAAAGATGGAGTAATGGAATTCTCCTTAGAGGTTGACTTATGATCCTTCTTCTTCCAAAAAAAGTGTTGTTTCTTATACTTTAAGCAAGTAGTGGAGGTATGGTCCACTTTTCCACAAAAAATATAGATAACTAGAGAGTCTTCATAGTCAATTTGCTACACCCAAGCTCCAAATTTTGAAGATAAGATAATTTGAGTTGGAAGCTTCTGATTTTTCTCCACAAACATACAAAATCTAGTGAATAAAAAACACTTCATAAATTTAGTGATCTTATCAGTACCACAATATTACCCAAAATAATTGGCAATACATGAAAATCTTTTCATTCCAAAATTTTAGGGGTAGCCCATGTGAACAGACCCAAATAGGAAACTTGAAAGTTTTTAGCATAGGGTTGAAACTAGGTGACCAATTCTGAATATTTACACCATTTAAACCCAAAAACCAATAGCCATCAAGAAGGATCCTAGAACTGCCCTCCTGATAGGAAAGGAAAAAAAAAAAAAACATTCAACATTGTAGATACTTCAACCTTGCCACGAAGCTTCCAAATCCAAAGGATACATCTTCTAATAGTATTAATATTAAGATTTTTTCCATAGAATATCTCAACATGCAAGCTCCTAAGCCAATCAATTGTCCTACCAAGAAGAGAATCAGGAACATCAATAATGATTTGTGCATTCTCCTTATCCTTAGGAGAGACAAAACTCCGAACAAAACAACTTTCCTCCATACCCCTAGAGGTAAGATTAGGAACAACAACCAAAGAACAACCTCAAAAATGACATCAGAAGATGAAACAACGACATGAAAAAAAGTAGCAACTTCATCAACCAATAACAAAAATTCTAGCTCTTCCAAAGCAAAAGAAATGAGATATGGCATAACCAAATCCATGTGTTCCATCGTGGTGGACAAAACACCCTTAAAAGGGGAAAAAAACCCTTTTCTCAGGCCCAAAAATTATTCACCATCAATGGCCTCAACCATAGGTAACCCAACAAGCTTATTCACCTTCAAATGAGAATCCAAGAGGATATTCCTAAGAAACTCATCCTCTTCACCCAAGACATCCCCATCATATGGCAAGAAATCAAAGATTGACGGGAAAAAAGGAAAATCTTCTTTTGTCCCCCACCAAGATGGACATTTATATCAATATTTTAAACTAAATCTTCACCTTTTAAGACCTATATCAACTAAACCATTAATAATTTGAAGATGATGTGAACTACAGATTTATGGCAATTTGTGTGCAGGTTCTATTTTTTTTTTTTTTTTTTTTATAACAAATCATGAACCTTTTAAATTTTTCTGAAATAAATCACGAATCTTTCAATATCTCCTTTAATAACTAGTCTTAAACAATAAACAACATTTTCAAAAAGTAACATTTATATCATCAAACATAACTTTTTTTCTAGAAAGGATAAAATTCTAATTTTTAAAATATAGATTGTTGACATCAATGTCTAGGGCAAGGATATTTTTCATAATTTTTTGTTACATATTTTTTTTAATTAATTTTTGAAGTCATTGTAACTATAACTTGCGCATAGGTTTATGTCGTCAAACATAACTTGTTGTGTATATATTGAAATCTTTTTTTTTGGTGAAACAAGGACATCAATAACTAGTGTGTTGTAATTTCTTTTAATTCTTAAATGGTTTACTATTTTTCCACCTCTGTAGAATGAAGAACTTGATGTTCAGTGAAAAACCTATGTTCAATAAAAAATGAAAATTAAATGCATGATAAAATGAAAACATATCAAAACTATACTTGTTGGAAAAATCATTTAAAGGACTACAATCTTGTAAAATATCTTGTCAAGTTAAGTTCACATGGAGGTCCAACCAGGGGTTTGAGACTAGATTTTATGAGGAAAATCTAAAGTAGAGGCTAAAGTTGTCATGCTTGACCCCTTCATTTGAAGGACCTTCGCCTGAAGGTGCCTTCGTTCAAAGGCTAAACCTTCACTTGAAGGGGCCTTTGAGTGAAGGTCACTATGTAAAAATGTATTTTCAGGCCTTTACCTTTACTTGAAGGCATGGATTCACTAAAACAACAAATCCTAACCTGGAGGTCACTAAAACTTGCTACATGGATGGGAGGAGGTGGTAGGCACAATTTTAAGGTGTAAATACCTCTAAAAATGGGTACCCATTTAATGTTGGTTGCTCTTGGTCCATAGAAGTGTAGGGAGAAAATGACTGACAGTCATTTAAAAAAAAATTAAATAGATTTATGAACCCATTTCATTTCTAAATGGGTACACATTTCGTAATGAGTACTCATTTTTAAACAAATACCCATTTGGAATGGGTACTTGAACCATAACAGGTGTACCCATTCTGATTTTAGGCTCAAGATCCTATTCCTATTGGTATTTTTTCCCCAAAACTTCCCCTCTTTGTGGACCAATCTTAGTGATTAAAAGAAAGAAATATTCTCCATTGATGAGATTCACTCTTCTAAGTAATATTCTTCATTGACCATCAATCTTAGTGATTAAAAGAAAGAAATATTTTCATCCAAGATTAAGTATTTTCTACACAAAAATAACCTTACCAAAAACTATTCTAGGCACTTGTGTTTGAGAAACCAAATTTGAGGACAAATATCCTTGGATTTGATAGAGATCATAGGAAAAAAAGCCTTTGGTTTCAAAGATCAATGGAAAAAAACCCTTTGGACTTGTAGGATGATCTCATTCAAAGGTCATGAATGAGATTTAATGGTGGTGACTCTTAGTTGCATCATTTTTTATGATTTACAACTTGGGTGGATCTAAGTAGTGCAATTTTAGTGTATTTTTTTCTACTATAATAACATATTGTAATGTATTTTTAGATCCATTTAATATAAGAGAAATTCTAGAATTTATCTTTCATTTGTGAGCCCCATTTGTAACAATGGGGTGTTAATGTGACATGTAATGAAGAATATTTTCTAGGTCTATACAATATCTGGTAAAAATACATAAATCTTAAATTTATTTTCATAAAATATTCATTAGGGTCCTTACATATTTTTTTTTAGATTTGCATTCTCAATCTTTAGAATGTTTCTCACCACCCTAGATTGGATCTTTAATTTTAAACTTCAAATAAGGCACTTCTATATTTACAAATCTAAAAATTAAATTAATATGTTATTGACTACTTCACTAGTCAATGTGATCCAACTTAATGCAAATTGTGTTGGTTTGTGTGTTTGGTTGTTGTATAATTTAAGGGCACTCATTCACTCATCTGAAATCATGTTGGAATTTGAGAGGAACATCTAGATCCTACAGATAAAAGGATAATCTAATTTTGTATGGTCTCCTTGTTCTAAGGAAGCAAAGGTAAGATAAAAAAAATCTTACACTAATATTGAGAGGACGAGGGAAATTTTTTATATTTGATCTAAGAGTTGTAGAAAATAGATAAACACATAATAGAACAAACAATAGAACACACAACACTATTTTTATGTGGGAAAAAAAATTTTGAAAGAAAAAATCCACACTCCAAAACTTACTCAATTTATTACTCAAATTTGATAAAGGATTACAATGCACTTGTAGAACAAGTCTTCACATGAGTTTTCAACATACAAATTATGAGTAATCTTTGCAACTTTCTAGTTCTTACAAATCTTCAACATGCATACTACAACTCCAACACCCAATTTATAGGAAATAAGAAAACGAGAAACCATATATGATTTTATAAAATAATGTGCAAGAAACCTCCAATAGTACATGGCACCCAACCTAGACACCAAATCCAAATGCCACCCACATAAATTCCTCACCAGGCTAAAATAGTAAATTAATACTGCATCTTAAACTCATCATCAATTGACATAAGAATCCACCTAGCTTGGGTGCTTAGTTTGTAACTCCCACTATCCCAAAATACAGTTGCAATAATAAGTATAAATACTTATGATAAAGTTAGTCAAGATTTTGAAGTAACTCCCCTCTTATAAGCTCTTATAAGTCATAACATTGCATCATAAGATTCCCTCAAAATAAGACACTTCAATTTTTTTATGAATAGCCAAATTAATGGCATCTTACAATACTCATTTCAAAGCAATGACACTTGAAAAATATGCCACCTTAAAATACAATGCTCCATTTTCATGTGATGTCAATTTAATAATAATAAAAATATAAATAATGCTTATCAAAAAATTCTAGCTTATTAATAAATATATCTAGAAATTGCCAAGGTTGACACACCTTAATTCCCAACACTTAGCAACATTATTCTAGGATCATTGCATGTTTGCCTATTTTCCTCTGTCCTTTCATTTGGAGTCATAAAGTCAATCCTTTTAGGGGTTTGACCTATGAAAACATGAACCTTGCAATTTGATAAATTCTCTAAAAGTGTCTATAAACACTACTAGTCCTTACATCAATTTAGACATCAAGATTGACATGAATGAATAAAATTAGATTAGACTTTGTCAAATCAAAAGCATTCACATTAAAACATATCCACATGGAAGAATAAATCCACAAATATGAAGGTCAAATTTATAGACATAAAAATAAACCAAAATGAAGAACAATATTTAAAAATAAAAATAAAATCTTTATTAATTAACCAAACTCTAATATCCAAATCAAATTATGTTACTTGAAAATATTTATTTAATTAACTCATATTTATTTATTTATGTAGAAATATTTTTCTTATATAAAATTTCATATTATATTATATTATTCTTAAAATATTTTAATATTATTTAATTCTTTTTAATTAGACATTTTAATGAGTTTAATTTAATTCATGTATGAACATTTAAAAACAAATCTAAAAATACAAAACAAAACACAACACAAACAAATATAATTATAGATTTAGATAACAATCCAAAAATTCAATAATCAAGCCAAAAATTTCAACATCTCAAAGATCTGTTTTCTTACTACCTAAAATCTATGAAATTATAATATCAGTTTTTAACCAATAATTATCACATGTACTATTTGTACAAAAAATTGTTTTACACTTCATTAATTTTTAATGAGAGTAAAAAAATCACATCCAAAAGTCTATGCAGGAAAAAAATCTTATAAAAAATCAACGATGTAAACAGATAATTTAATTGACAGGTGGAAGATGATTTAATGCGTGAATTGAATTGAATTGTAATATGTAATATCTTAGTCAATGCGTGAATTGACAAGTGGAAGATGAGATATTATGAAATCCTATGAAGTCCTGTTTTTGTGGCAGGCGGACGCTGGCGTTTCCACTGTCTTTACTTTAATTAAATACATTATAACTAATTTGTTGGCAACACATTTGTGGGAGAAATGCACATTAAACTTTTTAGAAATGTGCGGTTCACTTCATAAAACAGGGTGCACCTAGGAATGTAAAAGCCAGCGCGTTTAAAGTCCTGGAGAAGAGTTCTGCCAAGGGATCTTCACATGAATAACTTTGTTAATATATAGGAATAAGGTTAAGAAGGCTTCAAAAACCTTCTTTGGGACATGAACATGGATTTTCATATGTAAATACCCCCTGTGACCAAATGGGTAAGATTTGCAGTTAAACGGGGAAATACAAAAAAATGGAGGGTCAGTCCCATATTAAGATCCCTCAAAAAAAAAAAAAATACATATGTGAAGACGCTAGCATCGAAAACGAGATCCAATAAATTAGATGGAAGTAGTAAATTTTAGATCAGTAATAGATTACAACCGGAAGTGCATTTGTTAGTCTTTTATAACTGGGATGTGGATGGAGCACTCTAAAGAAATCTTTGGAATCTAAGTAATACCGTGAATTTAGACTTGGCATAAGGATAAATATGGTGAGCAGGTTAAAACATTCCATCCTGTATACAAACTGCAGTGCGGAGGATGCTGAGTAGACTTAAGTTTCAAGTTCCTTTACTCAATCTTGATCTGCAACTTTGAACAACTTTGTGCGTTCGGAACAAGCTCTATTTCAAATTCTTTCTAATAAGAACGCTACAAAATCGAAAGCATGATCAAAGCAACCGGAAGGCCAGCTTTTCTGCGGGTTGTGTAAGATGTCAGGCGGGGCGTAAAACAATCATGTCTTGTGGTCAAACTCCACACATAGTTAAGCTTGGGTATGAATGATTGAAACAATGCCTCAATCAGCTAAGTATTGCTGCTCTTTGTAAACGGCTATATTCAAACTAAATCTCTTCGGCGCAAGAAACCAAAAACAAGCCTCCATAACGCTTAATTGATTGTGACATGATGATCAAAAACGAAATACTAAGTGTTTTTAAATACAAGTGCATAGCAACTTATCACACAAGCTTGTATTTAGTTGGCTTTAGGCAAGATGCGTGTCTAGGTGAGAGTTGACTAAAATTTGAATTTCAAAAGGATGAGTCCATGATTGTGAGGATGTCCCTATGATCATGAACTAGTCCTAGAATATCAAAAGGATTAAATCAAGGTGGGTGACATATACATGGAAATATGTTTATCCATAGGTGTATAATACATAACTGGATATAGATGGGGTAAGTGGTAAGTGTTTATGAATATCTGTAATAGATAGGTAGGTGGCATATGGCAAGGGACACAACTTTGAACAAAATTATCTCATTTGTCATTTTTTCTATGTATTAAGACACTCTCCTTGGAACAAGCCCAAAACTATGTAGTAAATGGCATGGATATGCAATTTTCTCAAAGTCATTCCCCTTCCCAATACTAACCAATAGCTCATCAATGACCACTTTGCCAATTATTCTTTTCTTACTCTCTTGGAAGAATAGGATAATGTTAAACATGTTATGTAAGGTTAAGTGACACTTTTTGTTTGGCTTTAGGATGTAGAATATAGAGGTAGAGATCTCAATGCTACCATCAATATTTCCTATCCAAGCATCCTTAGTTCAATGTCTTTGGTTGGAAATAGATTGATCATAATGAGATATTTAGGTTTATTGAAATCCCTTTTGCTTTGTACTCTTCTTTGTTTTGACAATTTGTTATTGCTCATGTTGAGAAGAAATTATATTATTTGATAGCCAAACCTCTTTCTCTTGCTAGAAAATTTTAGGCTTGTTATAGGGTGTTTGGAACCACTCATGTTTATTAATCTTCTTGTTGGGGCCCTTCTAAGTATTCCTACCAAAAAATTGAAAACTTAAAAGGATTTATTATGGGATTCTTCTTGGTAGGGAAAGGGATTCCATAGAGTCACTTAGGAATTGGGTTGTCTTCCTCGTGACTTTTTAGGGCTTGGTCTTATTGATACCAATTGTCAAGGATTGGTTTTTTGTGTTAAATGGATCAACAAAGTACACTTAAGGGAAATGAGGCTTAAAAAGCTTACATCATGACATTGTATTTCTTTAGGGTTACTTCATCGTAGATATGATTAAAAGGGATGGGTTTTTAATCAATTATCATTATAAAGAAGATTGCACAAACTTAGGGCACTTTTGTTGCCAAAAACGTATGGAAAACTTGGAGGCTATTAAACCTAGTTGATTTGAAATGAGAACTCCTTTTGAAATAAGCTTTCTATCAATCAATATTTTCTTTAGTGTTCTCGTATGATCACTTGCTAGGGTCAACCTTTAGCATTTATGCTCTCATTTTTTCTCATTTGAGGGTTTCAATCCATTTCAAACCTCTTTTCTAGATCCACTAGAAATTGGTTATCTTGGCTTGAAGTGAAGATGAAGTACATGTTTTCCAATTAGGATTTTGAGTCTTTTCATACCATTTTTGTGTTGGTTCCTCCATAAATACTTTACAAGATTAGGATTAGATGCACTAAACCTTGGTGGTAAAACTAGAAATGGTTACTTTATACTCCTTTATGCAATTACAAGCCTTATAAAGGCTACTAATAACTTTCTCAACATCTACCTATGGTTCAAAAACTCAATAACAAATAGGGTCTACAATCTATGGGCACTATTTGGTAACAAATATTTCATGTAGTTTTCTCATCCACTTTAGAACCCAAGTTTTCTTATTTTTCTTGGTGTATTCTTTATTAGGGTCTCCCCATTGGTTCTCATTTAATCCATCTAGGTGTTGCCAATCCATGTTGTGGTCATCTAGAAACCCTCAAGCGCCTCTTCTAGTGTTTCCTATTAGCTCAAGTTGCTTCAATTTTGATACATGATTTCTTTAATTATTTTATACTTGATCTCTTTTCTTGATCCATGATTCTTTCAAATGATTAACCACAAATGTTAACTAAGTTCACCTAAATTTAACATACTTTTATGGTAGAGATTATATTCAGTATATGAAAAGATAGAAACTCAATTATTTTTTAAGAGCTTTGATTGACTATGACACATAACCTACCGAGAAACCAAATGAAGTGACTCTTCATAGAGAAACACTGTAATGTAATTGACTTTCAAATTTTATATATAAAACTGAAAGATCCATTTTCCAATTTTCCCTCTCAATGCAAATTTTCAATTTGCGTTCTACTTCCAGACTTTATATAAAACTAAGAGATTTATTTTTCCAGTTTACCCTGCCACTGAAAATTTTCAATTTACCTTCCCACTGGAAAAGTATTCCATTAAGAGAAAAAACAGTAACTTCATTTCAAAAACCACACTGAACAACTGAAGCCATTAAACTTTATAATAAACATTCAGTCATTTGTTTGCTTGTCATCTGATATTTACTTTCAGACCAGCTTAAGCAACAGGTGACTTATTTTTCCCCAAGTCATAATTAAGATTACAGTACGATCCACAGGATTTGCGTGGATACTTTCATTTTCCCGTTTACAGTAAAAGGGGGCATCCATTTTTTCTACTGTCAATTTTCTCTGCTTGTAAATAATATGCTTAAGTCCAATGGAACTCTGTATACCAAAGAAGGGAATGTACAAGTACAGAAAAGGCAAAGTGAAAATGAAGAATATCAGAGCACCATTTCATCAGGAACAGTAGCTCAAAACCTCCCATGTTGCCACAGGTTTGTGCAGTGATGGAAAACAGGCACCAACCCACAGATTCTTCTTCTTCTTTCAATTTTTATAGTCATAAAGTCAATTCTTCTAGGGGTTTGATCTATGAGAACATGAGTCTTACAATTCGATAGATTCTCTAAAAGTGTTTATAAATTGTGTTAGTTCTTACATGAATTCAAATGTCAAGATTAACACAAAGAAAAATAAATTCACAAATATAAAGATCAAATTTATAGACATGAAGAAAAACCAAAATGAAGAACAATACTTTTTTAACATTTAAAATATTTAATAATTAACCCCTCTAATATCTAAATAAAATTATGTTTTTGATTAGGTAAGCAGAGTTTTGAAAGGGCCCCAAATCTTGTATAGGAAAATGATAGAGCTTGAAGCACAACCGGGTGGCAACTAACAACTAAGAAGGGCAACAAAAAACAACAGAACTAAAAGACCGACTGGTCCACCCAAAACCAAGATGGTTTAAAAAATTGTTTGCTTTATCTCAAAACAAGGATCCTTCTCCCCAAGACTAAATTTTTTGGGGTAGAGAGGAGTCATAGAATCACTGGACCTTCACCCATCCCCAAGGCATTAAATGAGGGGCCTATCAACAAACCATCCACAAGGGAGTACCCTTGCTTTTTGAACTTCCTGAAAAATAGGAGTAATGGAATCCTCCTTAGAGGCTGGCTTGTGATCCTTCTTCTTCCAAACAAAGTGTTTTTTCTTATACTTTAAACAAGTAGTGGAGGTATGACCCACTTTTCCACAAGAAAGGCAGATAACCAAAGAGTCTTCATATTCAATCTATTGCACCCAAGCTCCAAATTTTGAAGACAAGATAACCTGAGTGGTAAGCTTCTGAATTTTCTCCACACACACAAAATCTAGTGAATAACAAACACTTCATAAATTTAGTGATCTTATTACTAACACAATATTGTCTGAAAGAATTGTCAATAGACATGAAATCTTTTCATTCCAAAATTCTAAGGGTACCCCATGCAGACAAACCCAAATAGGAAACTTGAAATTTTTTAGCATAGGATTGAAACTTGGTGACCATTTTTGAAGATTTGCACCATTTAAACCCAAAAACCAAGGGCCATCAAGAAGGACCCTAGAACTATCCTCTTGATAGGAAAAGAAAAAAATAAAATAAAAAAACCATTGAACATTGTAGATACTTCAACCTTGCCTCAAAGCTTCCAAATCCAAAGGATCCATCTTCTAATAGTATCAATATTGAGATGATTTCCATAGAATCTCCCAACAAACGAGCTCCTAAGCCAATCAATCATCCTAGCAAGAAGAAAATTAGGAACATCATCAATAATGATTTTTGCATCCTCATTATTCTTAGAAGAGTCAAAACTCCCAACATAACAACCTTCCTCCATACCCAAAGGAACAACCTCAAAAATGACAACCAAAGGAACAACCTCAAAAACGACATCAAGAGATGAAACACCAAGAGGAACAAAAGCAACAACTTCATCAACCAATGACAGAAACCCCTACTCTTCTATCACTGAAGAAATGGGATATGATAGAACTGTATCCATGTGTTCTGTCATGGTGGACAAAACACCCTTAAAAGGGAAAATAAATCCTCTTCTCAGACCCAAAAATTGTTCACCATCAATGGCCTCAACCATAGGCACCTCAACAAGCTTATTCACCTTCAAATTGGCATCCAAGAGGATATTCACAAGAAACTCATCCTCTTCACTAGGACATCCCCATCACATGGTAAGAAATCAGAGGTTGACGGAGAAAAAGGAAAATCTTCTTTCTCCCCCCACCAAACATCTATCTCCACACAAGCCATTTCTTCAACAAAAACATCCTCAAAAACCTCAACCGCGAAAGGATTTGTGCCAACAATAGCCACAAGAACACCACCAACATTAGTGCAAGCACAACCAGAGTCAATCGTCGTCACCGCAGGAGAGAGGCGCCAACCCCAAAGATCATCTCCAAAGTGATATGAATACCCTCACTATATGTTTATTTAATTAACCTATATTTATTTATGTAAGAGTATTTTTTCCATATATAAAATTTCATATTATACTATTTTATTCTTAAAATATTTTAATATTATTTAATTCCTTTTAATTAGACATTTTTATAAATTTAATTTAATTTATGTACCAACATTAAAGATAAATAAAAAAATAGAAAATACAATATAAACGATATAATTATAGATTTAGATAACAATCCAAAAATCCAATATCCATTAAACAAAACTAAAGAAAAAAAAAATCACCATCCCAAAGATTTGTTTTCTTACTACCTAAAATCTATCAAATTATAATATCAGATTTTAACAAATAATTATCATATATAATATTTGTATAAAAATTTGCTTCACTTCATGAGAGTAAAATAAATCACATCCAAAAGTCTATGCAGGAAAAAAAAATCTTTTAAGAAATCAACGACGTACACAGATAATTAATTGGCAAGAGTAAGATGACTTAATGCGTGAATTGAATTGAATGGTAATATGTAATCTTTTGGTCAATGCGTGATTTGACAAGTGGAAGATGATTTATTTAAGAGCATTGTCATCAGATATTATAAACTATAAAGTCCTGTTTGGGTGGCATGCA
>VDFB02271358.1:80502311-80599308 GCA_007258455.2 Sequoia sempervirens | reverse complement strand
AAATCACATCAAACAACTGAGATATTCCAAGCACTGTCAAGACCTGACATTAGAGACCTTGGGATAGTGTTCTACAATTCGATTGTAGAAGATTGTCTTTCAAGAGAGGTAGTGCACCTACGTACTGCCTGTGTTGAAAAGTGCATAAAAAACACATCAACAAAGGGTATGTCGATTTTTCACAAGGTTAGGGATATTCTCTTTTCTCGCATGGGTTGCATGCCTTGGGTTCCTCTCTAAGATTTCTCCTTTCCAATTTTCCACAATGGAGTGGTATGTGTTAAAGTTGATTATTTTTGCAAAAAAAATAATGTTATCACTCTTAAGGGTATTAAATGATATTCATGCATGTGATTGTGTTAAATTTCATGATCATGTAGGGATCTATTTAAATAATTCCTCAAGATAGTAAATTTCTAAATATTCATTAAGGTTTTGCTTACTATAAATTTAAATGGCTAGGATTGCATAGATGAAGTTTGAATTCAAAGGTATGCACCTAAAGACCAAGATCACTTTTGATTGGAGCATGATATTCAAGACACCAATCTTTAACATGTTGATGTCAAGAATTTTAGAGAGAGGATCTTCATAGTGAACCCCACTAATAATGCAAGAAGGATAGTGTAGAGTGGGATTTCTCAAGCTGTCGGATTCTCTACTTCAATATGGTGCTTAGATTTGATCATGTAATGTAGAGAGAACTAGAAAAAGGATTCCTGAAAGATAATAGAAGTAGACGGGAGAGTACTAGAAGATATTTTTGGTGCTTCCATTATAGAGACTTTTGGCATCCCAGTGTTCTTGAATATATCCTTAACTACTAGAGAGAAATCTATTCCTAGGGTTGTTTGACTGGGACCAAAATAATGCATGAAAATTGGCAATGATTTATGGATGAGATTTCCTAAGTCTTCTTCTCTCAATTTTCCCAAGTACTTGTATAGGATAGTGGAGAGGGATTTATCAAGCTGTCAAATTCTCTACTTCAATATGGTGCTTAGATTTGATCATGTAATGTAGAGAGAACTAGCAAAAGGATTCCTGAAAGATAATAGAAGTAGATGGGAGGGTACTGGAAGATCTTTATGGTGCTTCCATTACAGAGAATTTTGGCATCCTAGTGTTCTTAACTATATCCTTAACTACCAGAGAAAAATCTATACCTAGGGTTGTTTGACTAGAGACCAAAACAATGCATGAAAACTGGCAATGATTTATGGATGCGACTTCCTAAGTCTTCTTCTCTCAATTTTCCCAAGTACTTGTATAGGATTGATTTCATCACTAACTTGAGTGAATTAGTAACTCTATTAAATAGAATAATGGTGAGCAATTCAACCTCTACATTTGAAAATTGGATGTTCTACTTGTAAGAGAGGGGGACAAACCACATTCAAGGCCCCAGGTCATGGAGAGCCAAGAGCGGAAGCCTGCCTTAACCTACCTCAGCTTAAAGGGGTGTTTAGAGATGAGGGATGAGAATGATGAGGAATATAAGGTTCTTCAATCACTCTATAGACCTGAAACTCAAAACAGGGCTAGGCGACCCAGTTTTTAGGTTCAACACTATGTCTCAGGTAGCTCTCTGCTCGAGGACAAAAGTGTGATTCTGCGACGACAGTGTGGTGTGTTGGCATCTTTTAGGTGTGCTAGCATCTATACGACTAGAGGACTAAAAAGACAAGGTGAGCCAACCTAGCTAATGGTTTTTAAGGTAACAAAACAACACTATGAAGTAAGAAATATATAGACGACTATGATAAAGTAAGTATATTAAAGCTAGGGTGACAAGAATGATCCCAAAAAAGATCATGTTCACCAGCTAGCTCCAAGAAGCACGTCCACCTGCACACAAGAAAGAGGAAAATTTTTGGGTGGTTGTATAGGGGTCTGCCTCACTCAAACCCCCATTTTGGTGTTTCCACCTCCACGGACAACCAAGATAGTGATAATGGAGAAGAAGTATGATAAACGAGAATGAAAGAAATGAACACAATAACATTACAAAACAATATTATGTCACTCAACCAAATCGTAGAGGAGAGTCTAGTGGAAAGCTTACCACTTCCACCAAGAGCTCACTAGCTAATGGAAGAGAAAATGAGAGGACTCAATTCCCTACTGCAATGGTGTTTGTTCCACATTTTCTCTATGGAGTTGATGGAGTTTTTTGTTGTTGCTATGGAGTGCAAAGTGTTTCTTGAAAGCTAAGAGTGCAAGAAGTGAATGCTAGAATGCTTGGAGAATTCTTGAAGAGATTGTGTAGAGGATGAAACTCATGAAGAATGAGTGAATTTGAAGGGAGAATGAGAAAAATGATGATATTCGGGTCAGTAGGTTGTAGAGGGGTGTTACAAATCAACCCCAATGGGAAGTGTAATGCCTCTACAGGCTTCAGACGCAAGAATTCATCAAGGATGTGCTTGCGTGCCACAGAGATGTCTATGCATTGCACAGGCATCCTCGGCAGTTATTCTTTTGCCGACGGACAAAATAAAAGCCTAGTGGAATGAAGGTGGCAGGTTGAGGTGGATTTTTTTCTTCAAATTTGGTTTTCTAAGGTGAGGGAGTGTAAAAGGGGAATTTGCGTAAGGGGTGTAAATTCGCTCCTATACATTTTCCCCCCACTTTAGCAAGCACAAATACTAATGAGTGCTTTGGTAAAGTAGATCAGAGAAGTAGTAGACTTAGAAATGTATACCTAAACCATCGAGGAAGTAGACCACGATCAGGCGAACTCAAAAGCACAGGACAAGTAAATGACTTCATAGCCCTGTAGAACTATGAAGCTGAAGAATGAAAGCATCTTATAGGCCCATGGACTTGCAAGGAGGCAACCCCCAAGATATCTCACATGAAGGAAGCCCTGTGAAGAAAGTGCCTCACAGGCCCACAAACCTACAAGGAAAGTGTCCCCCAAGATTTCTCACATGGATGATACCCATTAAAGCGCCTTATAGACATGTGGACCTGCAAGGAAGCATCCCCCAAGATCTCTCGCATGGAGGAAGGTGAGAAAGCACCCTATAGACCCGAAAACCTACAAGGAAGTTTTCTTTCAAGATCTCTCACATGAAGGAAACCCAAGAAATCACCCTATAGACCTGTAGACTTGCAAGGAGGTATCCCCCAAGATCTCTCATATGGAGGAAACCCAAAGACAGCACCCTACAGACCTGTAGGCCTGTAGGGGAGCTACCCCCAGGATCTCTTGCATGGAGGAAGCTCAAAAGAAGTGCCCTATAGGCTTGTAGACCTGCAGGGAGGTATTCCCCAAGATATCTCACATTGAGGAGACCCAAGGAAAGTGGAGTCCATATAGTCAGAATCATAGGAACACTCGTGAAGTGAAATGTTTACTCGCAGATAAAACATGTCAGAAAATAGCCACATAGGCAAGTAAGCGGATAGTCACAAAAACTGTTAACAAGTTGGAAAATTTTCAAAGGGGTCCCTCAGAAACCTAGCGTGAAGAAGGGGTTGACTCAAAGGACACACTGTTTGAAAGTGCGAAAGAGATGTCTCTTTTCTCAGATCAATTCATCATCAAGGAATCCTTTTGAAAGATGTTCACTTCATCAAGGAATTCAAAAAGAAGAATATGCCCCCATGTGAGGGGAAGATCAAAATTTTTCCCACTTTGGAGGAAGGTTCTCAAAATTTTTCTTTATGAACCCATGATGAAGGAAACACATTTCGATTATGGTTTCAAGTCAATAATGTGATTCTTGAAAAGAAGTTTGTGAAGATTCTCAAGAAAAGCTTCATTGGAAACGAATGCATTTTCTAAAAATCAAAATGTTGAAGAAGTAGCGTTGTCACACATGAGAGGGACAACTCAAGCAAAGAAGAGAGAAAGATAAAGGGAAAGATAAAAAGAAAAGATAACATGAACAAAGGGCACAGGGGTAGTTTGATATTTTGGGGTCAAAACTGCTCATAAATAAATAAATAAATAAATACATAGTATATAAAATGAACTGTCATCAACCCCCTACTATATCAGACCATGTGAAGAATGCATGAGAAGACAAAGTAAAAATAAAAACTTGGGTCAACATGGAAAGGAAGCCTAAATGCCCCCGATATTTTGCATCATCCCTAATTTATCAAAAATCAAATCACAAACATGGAAGAATGATGATACAAATAGAAGAAGTTTTATGACACAAAAACCACACCTGTATCCAAGCACCAACAAGGGTGATGAGGGTCATCTAGGCACACATAGCATGATCACGGGAGAACACATCACAACACACACACACAAATCTAATCTAAAGGTAAAGAAGAGGCCTCCTCCTAACACTGATCAACCAAGAGATCATCCGCTTCCCACTCCAGATCATCGTAGGGGGAAGGAGGACGAGCTTTGTAGTGGTGGGATGTTAAGAGGAGGATCGTACAACCTTCCCACAACAAGGGCTATGGAAGAGGGCCCTGCAAGGTCCCCTCCATCAAGCTCTTGTGGAGCTAAGGTCAATGATTTCACAAACATCGCTGACAAGGCTAGAACTTCATCCAAAGAGTTAAACATGCACTTGATAGGAGTGCCATGTTTCATATCAACAGATGGAGAAGGTTGTGCTCGAGATTCACTAGGCTCATTGAGTGATTCAAGAGTGGTGACAAAATCAGGAGAAGCTGGGTTGGTTCCGTCACTAGGATAGAACAAGTCAGCGCGGGACCACCTTTCGGAGAAGGTGGGATCCTCTTACGTCCTTCATTGCTAGAAGGACCACTCTCTACCTTTTGCTTCATCGGAGGATGTGAACTCCACATAGATGAGGCAAGAAGTGTGGAGGAAGAGGAGAGAACCACAATAGATACAATCGAGGTATTAGTCATATCTATGAGTTTTGGTTAAGGTGAGACATCTAGAAGGGACATCAATAGAGGCAGATCCACCGAAGGAGCAATGAACACCTGCACCTTTTTGGGGTCAGGTACATTCACACTTGCAGTGGAAGCTGAAAGCAATACAAAGTTGGTTTGAACAAAAGCAAAGGGGAGGAGAGAGGAGGACGTAGTAGGAGGCCCTGATACAGGGGCGGTCATCTCCTCTTCCTTCCTCTGTAAGGTGTCCTACTCAACCATGAGATCCTTTCACCGGCACTTGCGCTCACGCACAAGGTAGTTTTTGTGACTCTTTGAACCGAAGGCTGGAGGCTATGAAGGAATGGAAGGCTCTTGCTCAGCCATGGGAGTGTCCACTACAGCCATTTTTGATGGAGGAATAGACTCCTGAATGAGAGTAGAAGGAGCAGGTTGAGAAGTAATGGGGGGAGTCAACTCAAGTGCCTCAGAAATAGGCCTTTTCCCATTCACTAATTTGGGAGCAGGAGTGGTAGGAGGCCATGGGGGTCTAGAAAAAGAGGAATCTCCATGAGGACCTTTCTTCTTGTTATATTGAATGAGCCTAGGCTCTGTGGGCAAAACAAGAAGCTTAAATGTAGGACGCTTGGGTTTCCACCAAGTAGGCACCATAGGATCTCTCGCAAAAATGGAACAAAATATGATGTTGCCTCAGTGGGGCGAGAGGAAGCATCAAGTTGAACAACGAAAGAGGAAGAAGGAGGATCTCAGGTCTGCTTCTCTTCTTCTCTTCTACATTCCTTGGCAGCATCACTATCAGCTTTTAGGCAAGCCCTATGTGAAACAACATAAGGCGATAGAGGGTATCTCACTTTTGGCCTTAGGCACCCTTTCTTATAATTATAATATGTTCAATGTAGGAGGTCCACCCTAGGCAGAAGAGGTCCAATGGGTGTAGGCCAAGAGTAATCCAAGGAGTAGCTACCACGAGCAACCCGTGGTTTATAACTGGTGTCATGAATCACATGCACAAAACCCCCGTGGATAAACTTTAAAAAATTTTGCACAACTGAGGGTATGAAATTCATAGCTACCAACCAAGGGATACCCAGCTTCACTGTAAAGAGTTCAGACCCAAGGATTACATCGAACAAAAGCTTCACAGATTTAGGTCCAACCAAAATCGACAAGACAATACTACCCAAAGGGGGCATAGAAATTTCGCCATGCGTGCAGATGGTGCTCATAGGTGCATCATGCCCATCTTTATGCAAAAATTTGATTAGCATGATCTCCTTAGTTATAATGTTTACTTGAGATGTCAAATCAACGAGAACACTTGCTACAATGTTTTTGTTGATTTGTGTAGGGATGTAGAGAGGAGATGGTTCCCTATTAAAACCCATCGGCAAGTTTTGTGAAGTGAAGGTTATAACAATACCACTACTCACAAGTTGCACATAGGGAATAGGTTGATGTAGGAAAGAGGCCATTACACACAGTAGATGATACTTTCACACAATCCCTAAATGCTAAAGGATAAGACGGTGACCTAATTAAGGTTTCATTATGCAACACCTTCAGAACCTTCCAACTATGCCTACTAGGGGTCGCAGGTTGGGTTGCGAGGAAGGGAGCCTCACAATGCTCACACCTACAACACTCCTAGGATATAAGGAAAGGAGCTTTCAATGTTGCAAAATGGAACCAAAATGGTTGACGTCAGGTTCACCAAAAATGTAAGAGAGGGGGACCAACCACATTCAAGGCCCTAGGTCATGGAGAGCCAAGAGCGGAAGGCTGCCCTAACTTACCTTAGCTTAAGGGGGTTTTTAGAGATGAGGGACGAGAATGATAAGAACTATAAGGTCCTTCAACCACTCTACAAACCTAAAACTCAGAATGGCGCTAGGTGCTCAGCCAATTTCTGGGTTCAACACTATGCCTCAGGTAGCTCTTTGCTAGAGAATGAAAGCACGGTTCTAAGACAACAGCGCGGTGCGTTGGCATCTCTCAGGTGTGCTAGCGTTCGTACGATCAAAGGACTAAAAAGACAAGGTGAACCAATAGAAAATAGACTAAAAACCTAGCTAATGGTTTGTAAGGAAACAAAATAACACTATGAAGTAAGAAATATATAGACGAATATGATAAAGTAAGTAGATTAAAGCTAGGGTGAAAAGAATGATCTCACAAAAGAGCCTATTTTCCAGCTAGCTCCAAGAAGCACATCCACCTACACACAAGAAAGAGGAATTTTTTTGGATGGTTATATAGGGGCCTACCTCAGTCAAACCCACATTTTGGTATTTCCACCTCCATGGACAGCCAAGATAGCGATAATGGAGAAGAAGTATGATAAAGGAGAATGAAATAAATGAACACAATAACACTACAAAACAATATTATGCTACTCAACCAAATTGTAGAGGAGAGGAGTAGAATCTTACCACCTCCACCAAGAGCTCACTAGCTAATGGAGGAGAAAATGAGAGGACTCAAGCCCTTGCTTCAATGGTGTTTGTTCCACACTTGCTCCACAGAGTTGATGGAGTGTTGTAGTTGCTGCTATGGAGTGCAAAGTGTTGCTTGAAAGTTGAGAGTGCAAGAAGTGAATGCTAGAATGCTTGGAGAATGCTTGAAGAGATTGTGTAGAGGATGAAACACATGAAGAATGAGTGAATTTGAAGGGAGAATGAGAAAAACAACCATATTTGGGTTGATTGGTTGAAGACGGGCATTACAAATCGACCCCAATGGGAAGTGTAACGCCTCTATAGGCTTCAAACGCAAGAATTCGTCAGGAACGTAAGTGCACTATGAGGACGTCTGTGCACTACATGGGAATCCCCTATAGTTATTCTTTTGTCGATGCACAAAAAAAAAGCCAAGTGGAATGAAGGCAGCAAGATGATGTGGATTTGCACCTTTGAATTTGGTTTTCTAAGGTGAGGGAGTGTAAAAGGGGAATTTGCATAAGGGGTGCAAATTCACTCCTATACACTACTATGTAGAAGAGATTCTTAGGTGACCCAAAAAGTTCCATTAAGCCCAAATCATCAATGATAACCTTCATCAGTAGTTCTCCATTGTGAAGATGACCATTTTTTTACATGACCTCTTACATTTTCTATATACTAGCTAAGAACTTCAGATATAGCTCGGTTTGACATGCTTAGGTCTAGTTGGCAGTGGTCCTAATCAATATAAATTTTATAATCAATACCCTCAACTACAAATCTAGAATGCAATGAATCATTATAATATGGTTCAAATGATCCATTCATCATGTTCATGGTAAGAACATTGCAAGGAGACTTTAAAAAAAGACTCTCTTCCTCCATAATGGAAATGATCAAAAGGTTTGCATACTAGTTAATCCAGTTTCCCAAATTTACCTACTTTAAAATAGAGGGTTTTTTAGGAGCACCAAACAAATTTTCCACATACCCCAGTGATAAGATTGTACTTTTGGAGATGACCAATAAATTTTGTACTTCTAATAAGTTATTAAAATGAAAGGATAGGGCGGGAGCACCTTATCCTTTAGCCAAAAGGAGACGATTATATGCTTGTCCATTAGCTCAGTCAGCCAAAGGTTTAGATGTGAAGATATAATTCTACAAATTCAATTTCCATAGCCTTAGAATGCATTTTGATCCATATGGGAAATTGAATAAATTGGTGGGTCGTCAACACAAAAATAAATTGGATATTGAAGAATTTTGGGCTAATTTTCACGATGACTTGGAATTCATAAAGAGAACTTACTCAAGGGTCATAGTGAAATATATCACCTTTTTTTTATCCCTAATCAGATTCAAGAAGATGGAAAGGTGCTTCAAGAGAAATAATATAATGAAGTGGCATATAAGCCAAATCCACTCATGGTTCAATTGAAGAAGAGGTTATAGACCTCAATGTCATAATTAATCCTATCTTGAGGTGTACCAAGAGATGGGTAGAGATCCAAACTTTTGCTCTCATGGACCAAGGAGTGGAGGTAACATTTGAAGGGATAAACCACAAGCAAGATTCGTTTGGTGAAGAAGAAGAGCATGTTGAGGAAGAGGTTGGACTAGGTAAAGAGTCCATAGGAGAGGAAGTAGGGACATCCTCCATAGCCAAAATCAAGGAAAAGAAGACCAAAGTAGATGGAAGGAACCCCACTACTAAACCTAGGATAGATGAAATTTTAGAGTTACATGTGTACAATGAAAATTCTTTGAAAAAATTTTACAAAAAGTTTATAAAGTATATATGCAGGTGGGGGGCCAAAACAAAACACAATGATCCAAATACAAGAATCTTAGATGAGAGGAGGCCAAAACAAAATGCAAGCCTCGAGCCAGAGAGTGTGTGAAAGCCAAAGATAATACATTTTTCAGTAGGGGTAGGTTGAAAATACTCATACCATTGGAGGGGTAGCATCAAAATCCATAATCTATTGGAGATATAACATAAACTCAAATTGTTTACCTTTTTTAGGAAGCAGTTGCCCCATATGTGCTAGATATCAATGTTAAAATATTGTCACCATTTGAAAGTTTTCGAGGAACATGAACATGTTATGATTTAGAAATGTGACCATGTGTTATTAGTTATTTTGACCCAAGGACATTTTTCAGTCACTTTTCATCCTATATCCTTGTGAATATACCCCATGATATGAAAATTTTAATATCAAAATCCTCAAAATTTATTATTTGGGGCATCCCATTTAACATCTTATCTATACTAAGTATTATTAATGGTAATTTTAAATGTATAAGCTACAATCCTAACTTACGATCAAGTGAAGTAGAGCCCCAAATTTAAAGCCATCTAAATCTTATTCCTTTAGTAACAAATTTTTAATGTGAATCACATGTCAACAACTATTCACCTCTGATTTCTCTTTGCCTTTAAATGACCTTTTTCTCATTTTTATTCTTATTTATGTTTCACATTTTGAGAAAGTTTCATGTGCATTACTACCACAAATGTGTTTCCAAGAAATCACCTACTAGAAATTGTAATTTTGAATGCAATGGCTATTGCAAAGAGGTCTTAAAGGCGAATTATCAAGTCCTTAAGGAAATTATATGCTACCTTGAATATAGCTCCATGAAGACACATTAGTTTTTTATTATTGGCATAAAATGGTTGATCAAAATCTTCTCTCTCTCTCTCTCTATTCCAAATATACATTCAATGGTTATTACATTTCCCAATATAACCTACAGTGGAAAATTAAGTTAAACTTAACATCCATCTTGACTATAAAATATGTTTAATGTTTTTATATAATATAACTATTATTAAACTATATCTATTTTATATAAAACTCATATTATATTTGATATAATGTAAGTTGTATTGTGTGAATTGTGTAAAGTGAGTAAATGAGTAATAAAACACAATCAATGAAACGTATTATATTAGAGAATTGAATCGCAAAACTAATCGAATTTGAAACAAAGCAAATTCCCTAAAATCATTCCATTGCTTCCTATCTTCAGGGATTCATTAAATCATATTAGTTCTCAGATTTGTTTTGCACTATGATTGCTAGAATGGCGACCTGAGGAACGAAATTGTATCTAAAATGCAATAAGTATATTCCAACATTTACATGATTGATCTACAAATGATATGATGCTAAGATTATGATGTTGTTGTGTTCAAAATGATGCTATGATGAAATGCAAGACTAATTAAAATGTTGTATGAAGATGCAATAAAACTAATGCAACAATTAGGATTCTAGAAATGAAATTGCGATGGTAACATTGCTTTAAACTAAATGTAAAATGCTGAACTAAAATGATATGCTAAGCTTGCAAATGCTGGTATGATTTTTGTAGAGTAAGTTTTCTCAAAGATGGGATATGAAAAGTTGGAGAATGATGCTACATTTATAGTATTTCCAAGGCATAAAATGATGTGGCAGCAACCAACGGTCAATATTTCAGTTGGAGAGATGAACGGTGGAGAAGGAAGAAGTTAGAGGGAATCATGGAGATGGTTCCCTTTAGAAGTTCCACCATTGCAAGTGTGAGAGAGAATGAAATGATGGAGAGAGCCAAGTGTCCAAGGTTTGTTTCAAAATTTGTTGAGGATAATTCCAATTTAAATATTAGAGATATTTAAATTCATGAGACACTTGATGATGTGGCAAGAGGAAAAGTGTTGTAGACATGTGACTAAATTTGAATTTGGAATTATTCAAACTTAGTAAGAAGATATTAATCAAATAAAATAAACTATTGGAATTTGCTTATTTAATTAAAATTAGAAGAATGTGATTTAAGATGGAAGAATTAGAAAGTGTGAACTATATAAATTAATTTAGAATTTATTTATAAGTAGACAAAATAAGAGGTTTATTAATTAAATACCTTGTATTCAATGAAACGTATTATATTAGAGAATTGAATCACAACTAATCGAATTTGAAACAAATCAAATTCCCTAAAATCGTTCCATTGTTTCCTAGCTTCAAGGATTCATTAAATCATATTGGCTCTCATATTTGTTTTGCACTATGATTGTCAGAATGGCAACGTGAGGAATGAAATGCTATCTAAAATGTAAGAAGTATATTCCTACATTTACATGATTGATCTATAAATGATATGATGCTAAGATTATGATGTTGTTGTGTTCAAAATGATTCTATGATGAAATGAAAGGCTAATTAAAATGTTGTATGAAGATGCAATAAAACTAATACAACAATTAGGATTCTAGAAATGAAATTGCCATGGTAACATTACTTTAAACTAAATGCAAAATTCTAAACTAAAATGATATGCTAAGCTCACAAATGTTGGTATGATTTTTGTAGAGAAGTTTTCTCAAAGATGGGATTTATATAACCTACAGTGGAAATTTAAGGAAAGATTGTGTCTTTATACCAACTTATGTATTACGATCCAAAACCGAGACCAATCTAGACAATGTATTGTTAGGGCAATCAACCCATTTCCTCATACTCCTCGCCCTCCTTATGTCAGGCGAGCCCCCCCACTCCGCAAATCATACCAATCTCAAAGGTCACCCTCAACATGAATCGTACCAAGGAAGGTAATGAGATATAACCTTCTATCCCATAAGCTATCCCACCTCCCAACTATCCAACTAGAAAGGGAGATCTCCATATTGAGTATGGCAATGGATGGAAAGACAAGACATACCAATAGGGAATCATAGGTACCAAGGAAAGACAAGACATAGGTGGGTTATAACAAATTAAGGTGTGTTTTTCACTACTACAAGCATGAGCAAGGAGCCCTAACACTTTGAGCATGAGCGAGGAGCCCTATTGATGGGTTATGACTTATACCCCCTAAGATATGGATGGATGGAAAGACTTACTTTTGCTATCCCCTAATATAAGGAAATCAGATTCGCTATCCTAAGGCCAAGAAATGAGTTATCGCCAACTCTCTACCCAATAAATTCACCATTCAGGTGCTTATCGCCATCCCCATCCATTCGAGACTATAAAGTAAGCTTTAGGAAAGACATCTCCCCTATCTGTGGCTTGCCTTCTGACTTGCCTTCCCGTAAGGTAGTTAGCTGGAGGAAAGACTCTTTGGGTGTGGGTGGTAAGCTACTTGCTTCATGACTTGCCTTCCCTCTTCTTCTTTCTTTTCTTCCTGACTATGGAATATTTTTCTTTCTTCCTTTCTTTTAGTTAGCAATCCTTCCTTGTCGGGGACCATTTACCCACCAGGGATTGGGGTGGGTGGGTAAATAGTAGTGGCCCTGTGGGGTAGTGAAATTCAAAGCTAGAACCTGGTCGTCTATTCAAACCCCCAGTAAGCTACTATTGGGGCATTCAAACTGGAAAATTCTTTGGGGGCTTTAGGGTGGGAGTAAAAGTGGTAAATTCAAAGCTATAACCTACCTATTTACCCCCCCACCCCAATCCCCAGGCGAGCAACCTAGTCACTCGATTTCAGGTCCCTCGAACTAAATAAGTTGCCCCCAAGAAGAAGTCGCTCACTTCCTTAAGTGGTGAGGTGGTGGGAGGTGGGAGGGAAATAGCCTACCAAATTGGTAATTTCAAGAGTTCAAGGGTGGCCTTGTCAATGGTAGATTCTCCTCTCTTCTATGAACTTGGAGGCATTAAGCCTTCTCGACCAAAAGGAGAGGACTATTTACCCACCCCAAGCCCTGGTGAGGTTGAGCTTGTGAACGCTCTACCACTGTGGCATTGATTGCAAACCCATCATAACTATTGGTGGGCGGGCAATAAAAAAGGGGTAGTGAAATTCAAAATCATAATCTCTCTCACACCCATTTGTCATCGTAGGCCTGTTTCACTTCATATGGGCTTCATCATGCTTCATGTGGGCTTCATCATACTCGTCGTATCATGGGCTTACCTTCGTATGGGCTCCTAAGTGAGCAAGTAATGGGTAATACCGCCTCGTAAGGTCTTCATCATCACATCTCATTGCAATATCGTATGAGGGAAGATTGTTATCATCATTGCATCTCATTGCATCGTCACATGAGGATAGTTCTTCATAATTATCATTGCATAGGGATAGATAAAGGGGATCAGGTTATCTATGGGCTTGGGCTAAACTCCTATGGGCTTAGGCTACCACATGGACTACTATCTTCATAAGCATAGATAAACACCATGGTATGTCTGAGTAAGGGCTGCGAGAAGACGTGCGACTCCTTCTGGTTCAATAGTTCGTTGTCGCCAACCTGCTGAAGCGGGTGGTCCACGAGACTAACACGAAGGTCATGCAGTCAAACTACACTAAAATTCATGCTCATGCTCATGCTCATGCTCGTCTTCAAGCTCAACTCGTCTTCTAGCTCATTCTTGGACTCATAATCGCATGCCCAAAAATGGTCCTTCTTGGGGTACCTGGGCCTATAAGGATTACTTAGCATTCCATCTTGACTATAAAATATGTTTAATATTTTTTATATAGTTAACTATTATTAAACTATATCTATTTTATATAAAATAAATATAATGTAAATTACTCAATATAATCTTTCCCTACAAGTTAACTCATCTATTATTACTTCATAAATCATCTCAAATAAAGCCTAGAGATTGAAGTTATTAAATACTTATGCAAATCCAAATGAGCCCCAAATTTATTATTTCTACACCTTAACATAAATTATATTCAAAATATAGCAACAAAGATTCAAATATAATAATTTTAAATAGAATAAATTCTATATTATATAAATCCTCACATTCTTACACTAGATTTAAATAAATTGCAGAGATCTAAAAATGGAAATTCATTCTTGTACAACAAACACAACAATGAAAAAAGCAAAGAAAGCCCTGATAAACTCATTAGAAAAAGTAATTGTAATTGTTAGATTTTTGAATTTGTGTATAAGAATTACTCTAATTTTATTTTTGAGTGTACACATGATTTAAAATACGTCATTCATTTTAATATTATTTAAGACTTATCACTTTCAATAGTTCTCTTATCTTCTAAAATCAAATATATTAAGAAAAGATACATGTTTGAATGTGATATTTTACTCACCCTCTCACATTTCTTTTATGTTTTCTTTATGTACTACTACTCCAAAGCAGCATCAACTACTTGTGCTCCTAGAGTAAGAGCCATTGATTCATTAGAAGTTGAATCTAAGAGTAGGTTTTATTGGAGGTCATTTCACGCACTCAAGTGATGTGATATTTTTTGCCACCTCTTATATAGCTTGAGTTGTGTGAATGAATGTCCAAGTACCCAAAGTGTCTCAATACAATTAATATGAGTTTGACATGCATTCACACAACATAAATAGAAATTAAATTATAATGTTTTAGTATTAGTATGTGAGTTCACGCATTGAACCAAAATATTACAATGTAGTTCACACATTTAACACTTTTTTACTTTGTTTTTATTTTAAAATATTTTAGTTGCATAGAATTTTGAATGTGATGTTATTTTTTTCTTTTTTATTTTAGTGTAAAAATTATTATTTTTAATGTGAATACAAATGTTTGGTGGTAAGAAAATAGATCTTTGAGACATTTAATTTTTTTTTTTTTTTGAATTTGTTCAATGAATATTGAATATTATCATTTTTATTTAAGTCGTTGACAATTGCCATTGATTTATATTTTATTGTGTATTATTTGTTTTTTGTTTCAAATGTATATTTTAAAATTTTGTTTGTAGCTTTTTTTGTTTCTTTTATATTGTATCTCTTTCAATTTTATGGTTTAGTTTTAATCTTGACAATTTACACATAAATTAAATTAAAGAAAATTCATGAGAATATTCAACTAAAAGGAATCAAATAATATTAAAATAATTCAAGAGAATAAAGAAAATTCATGAGAATGTTCAATTAAAAAGAATGAAATAATACTGAAATATTTTAAGAATAAAATACACTAAAATATAAAATTTTATACAAGGAAAACACCTCTATATAAATAAATCTATGTTAATTCAATAAATATTTTCAAGTGAAATAAATTAAATTAGCTATTAGAGCTTTGTTAATTATTAAAAATAAATAAATAAATTGAAAATGATATTTAGTTTGATAATTGATAATAAGAAATGATGTATTCAATAACACCAATTAATTTTCTTTGATATTGGAATTTTATGATTTCCTATGGTGAATATTTTAAATTTTTAAAAATGGTTATCCCTCACTTTGGCTTCCCTTCATGTATATGAATGTGACCTCCACACTTGTGAATCTATTTTTTTGTGTGGACATAATTTGATGCACATGTATGTGTCTAATTTTACAAAAAGCTAGCCTAGTTTTATATATTTGCCTTAATCTTGATACTTGAATTGATGTAAGGGGTAGTGGTATTTATAAATACTCTTGAGGAATCTTTTAGATTGCAACGTTCATTTTCTCCTACGTTATATAGAGTGACTAGATCTACAACTCTAGGCAAAAGGATCAAGTACAAGAGGAAAACATGTAATGATTCTAGAATAATGTTTTAAGGAGATAATGATATAAAAAATAAATGCTCCTTTTAGCTAGTATATCTAGATGTTCCTCTTACATTTCAACATAATTTCAATGAGTGAATGGGTGTTACCAAATACAAGAACTAAGCACACAAACAAACACAATACACACTAAGTGGGCTCACATTGACTAGAGTGAAGTCATCAACAATAACTAAATTAAAGACAAATTATTTCCACACTCTATTAGAATTAATTAGAGATCTTCTTGTAGTAAACAATGTGTAATTTTTTTTTATCTTTTCTAGTAGTAAACTACATGTGTAAATCCTTTCTAATACAAAATTGTGCACAAAAATTTCTATTAAAATTTCTCTTAGAAAAATTTTAAATTTTAAAATCAAAGGTTTTAGATTTCTAACTATTGAAGTGCCTTGATTGATGTCCGTAGTTGGAGATCTAATCTAAGATGATTAAAAAATGTATAAAAATCAAGAATACAAATACGATATCAATAATAAAAAGAATTCAAATTAAAGATATTATGAACTAATTTTATATACTATTATACTTATTATAAGCTAATTATTGCATTTACAATAATCTAACTAAAATTAAAAAGTATATATATATATATATATATATATATCACTATTTACAAATTTGTAAAACCAAACTACTCTTAAACATAGTGATCACAAATAAAATTTGTGAAATTAATTGTAATCTTTTTTCAATTATATTTCTTTTAAATAATTTATAAGCCGAATTTTTATTTATAATAGTGATGAAAAATCTACTCAGACCTAACACTAGAATTGTTGAGCTGAAAGTTAGTTTATATGATTAAAAAATAGTTCTATGAGATACAAAACGACCATATCTAATTGTAAGTAGACATCCACTTGTTGAAATGGACTTAAATAAAGGAGAAAGTTAACTATTTTCTTGTTCCTTTCTGATATTTTTTTTCTTCATTCTAAACGTATATATTGGCTACCATTAATTGGTTTTGTATAGTTTTCAATCAAATATAACCTATAATTTTTTACTCTCTTTAAACATCAATTGTTTCTCTAGTCTTATTGATTGATTAAATGTTGACATAGAATCGATGGGATTCTCTCCTTACCTCTCTAGTTATTTTTTAATTGTAATTTTTCATAGTTTTTTTTAATATAATTTTGTTTTCTTTGGCATTTAAAAGAGGATAGAAAGTTATAGATTTATAAGGTTAACAATTTGAGAAATATTATTGATGTTTTTATTAAATTAATGAATATAAGTAAGTTTATTTGGTGCAAATTAGTTATAGGTATTCTCTTTAATAATTATTAAAATAATTTTCTTTATCATTTTATATTTTTAAAATTTATATAACAAGTGAAAAAATTTCAAAATTAGGTGTTGTACCACTTACAAAGTCTTAAGAACAATTAAAATTATTTACTATTATATAGTCATAATGTTGGACTCTCATTGATTTGAGAACTTCATAAGCAAAATCTAGAAGATTCCATTTATTACATAGTCTAGCACTTATCTAAGTGGTTAAGAGGGATGAAAGATAACATGTAAATAGGGGGTTATGAAGTGAAAGAACATTTTGGACACTCTATTTTGGATCATGTGTAAGAGTATCTTGGAAAAGTAGTTACACTTTCAAATTGAAGTATTAGGGTCTAAAATCACTCAAAAAAGAAGTTTCACTTAAATAATTTTATTATATCTAAAACCATCCTTAATTGGGTTCAAATATATTACCAAAATTAAACAATTTAAAAATAAATCTTATATACTGAAATTATATTATATATCACAATTATTAACTATTAATAAAAAAATATTAAATTTAATTAATAATTTTTTAAGACCACAAATAATTTACAAAGATTAAAAAATTATGAATAATACTCTCTTAACCATAGACAACAAATCTAATAAAATCATCAAATCTAGGTAATCAATAGAAAGTGTTATTATCTTTTCATATTTCCATGAAAATTTTGGGAGTCTTCCTTTTTCACATCTCCTCTTCTTATTCTAGCGTGTGCTGGCGGCTGTTAGTTGACCCCCACTCAGAGCGCCCTTTGTTGACCCCCGTTCTTTATTGTACTTTCACACTCGTTTCTTAACGTTGGCTCGGGGTTGCATGTTTCGTAGTGTCCTTTGTTGACCTCAGTCAACCCCTCATTGCTAGTGTTCTTTATAGTCAGTTTCCCTCTCATTGCCTGCCAAGTCACCCAAAAGCATGGCGCCCATAACCAAGTTATTATTGTTTACTGTTACTCCCTTGTTTCTCCTCAACTTCTGCTGTGGATGTATTGAGAGGGAACGGGAAGCTCTTCTTCGCCTTAAAGACACCTTAAATTATTCTTCTCATTCTAAAGTAAGCTCGTGGGAGAAGGGAAACGATTGTTGTCTCTAGGATGGCATTTCCTGCCATAACACCAGCTGTCATTTAGTCGGTGTTGAAATGGAGGGTAGTGTTGGAATATACGGCGGCGTCATATCTGAGAGCTTGTGCACCCTCACTTTTTTTTTGCAACCATTCACCTACCTGGAATGGGATTAATAGGTATTCTTCCTCTCTGCTTCAGAAAACTATCTTCTCTCACAAAACTGGATCTATCTTATAATTGGTTGAGTGGAAATATTCCATTGTCTTCTTCTCTTGCTGTCCTTTATTTAGGACATAACCTTTCCGAAGGTGAAACTGTCCTCAATACTATTTGTATGCTCAACAACCTTAGTATGGTTGATCTTTCTTACAATCAACTGAATGGAAGCCTACCATCCTGTCTGGGAAGTATCTCTTCACTCACAGAACTACATCTATATTCTAATAGGTTGAGTGGGAATATTCCATTGTCCTTTGCAAACATTTCTTCTCTTGGTATCCTTGATTTAGGATATAACGATTTAGAAGGTGAAACTGTCCTCAGCACTATTTGTATGCTCAGGAGCCTTAGTGTGGTTCATATTTCTTACAACCAGCTGAATGGAAGTTTACCATCCTGTCTCGGTAATCTCTCTTGTCTAACTTGCTTAGATATTAGTGGAAATCACTTTAGTGGTAAGATTCCATATTCTTTAGGCAAGATTTTCTCACTCAGATATTTTTATGTTTCAAATAATTTTTTAAGTGGTTGTATCCCAAATTCCGTGGGCAGTCTACCTTTGTTGAAAACCTTGGATCCATCTCACAACCAATTAAATGGAGATATCTAGAATTTCTTGGGAGGTCTCTCTTTGTTGGAAAGATTGGATCTATCTGACAACCAACTAAGTGGAACTCTTCCCTCATTTTCAAGGCACTCCTCCCTTGTGGGGCTCTGTGTTGCTAGGAATGCATTCAACTAGAGTATTGCTTCCTCAACGCTACCCTCTTCACTTCAAACTCTTTTTCTCTCACTAGATGGCCAACAAATAATTTTAGAGACTTTCTTTCACAATCTTAGCAAATTGAATACTTTGTTCTTGTCAAATTATGTACTTAATATCAGCAACACTTGGATTCCCTTGTTCCAACTATCCCATTTATATATGGCATCATGTAAGGTGGATAGTAAAATCCCATTATGGATTTCAACTCAGTTCTTACTTGTAGAGTTGAAATTATCTGAGAATAATCATTTTGGAGAAATTCCTTCATGGCTACTAGATATGAGTATTCTCCACATCAATCTCACAAGAAATCATCTGCAAGGTTGCCTTTTGCTAAATACATCAGCTAGGAATCCATTAGCAGTCTTGGATGTGTCTAGAAATGCATTGTGTGGTCAGATACCATCAATTTGGCCTCCTAATATAAAAGTATTGTTGCTCAACAACAATTTGTTGACACGAAATATTACTCCACACTTCCAGGGTATCTCTTAACTAGAGATTGTAAATTTTACAAATAACTATTTGAATGGAATCATCCCTCCAAGCTTAACCAATTGTTCCAAGCTTCAACAACTGAATTTGGGGGATAATAATTTGAGGGGAATGATTCCATATGAGTTTGGTAAGCTTAGTGAATTGAAGTCAGTACTGATAAAGAATAACTAGCTAAGTGGATCATTCCCTCCCTCCATATCAAATTGCACAAAATTATGTTTTTTAGATGTTGGGCAAAACATCTTGAAAGGCCACATTCCAAAGTCAATAGGAAACCTTCATTGGGCAGCTGAAGAACCTACAAATCTTGGAGCTTTCTTCAAATAGACTATCAAATTTCATACCACATAGCATTTTTAGTTTACAAGCAATGTTGGTAGAAACACATCAGGAATTTTGTAGGGTTCAAGTTTGAATATTTCTAGGAAGATCCGAAGGCAGAGATATAATGGGAAAATTTCTTAACTGCTCCACCATATACACATATAGGAATGGATTGACTATGAATTCCAAAGGTAGAGATGAGAACTACACTTATATTTTCCCCACCATGGCAGCCATAGACCTCTTAGACAATCAATTGAACAGGGATCTTCCTTCCAATTTAGGAAAAATGAAGGGATTGAAGTTGCTCAACCTTCCCATGAACAATTTTAGTGGTGCTATTCCAAATAGTATCACACAACTAAGTTGGCTAGAATCATTAGACCTTTCCACAAATAATTTTACTGGAAAAAATCCTCCAGATCTTGGTTCTTTGAGCTACTTGGGAGCCCTTAACTTTTCCAACAACCACTTGTTAGGGAGTATACCATAGGGAGGACATATGGAAACATTAAATGAGTCATCTTATTTAGGTAATCCAAATTTATGGGGGTGTCCACTTCCAAAGAAATGTTCTTGGCCAGAATTTTCTCCAAGTCCTCCCATTTCTACATCTAGTAATGAAGAAGAGCATAGCGAGGAAAGTGTGGGATATGAGATTGGAGTGGGACTATCATATGTAGCAAGATTTATAACAGTGTTGGTATTTATTGTGTTGAAAAATAAATGGGGATTGAAATACTTCGAGGGAGACAATTTGGTTTTGAAATTTCTTTTTCCATGGCTCTGCAATTTGACATTATAAAATGTTCTTTTCTTTGATAAAGATGATTCAATATAAATATATTATAATTTCAATTAGTTCATTTAATTTATCACTCTTTAAATTATTAATCCTTATAAGACCAAATATTATGTTTTATTTTTAATTAGTGTCCCTAACTAGTTTGACCGGGATGTGTATTGAAAACTCTAATTTGCAAGTGGCTTCTTATTGGTTTGTTCAATTCATTAAAGGGTTGAACTTGGTATTATCTTTACTATTCTCAATTCTAATGATGAGGGCACAGTCTACTTTAGCTACTTTGCAAACATATATGATGTTGGAGGTTTATGCCTACTACATTCTATATTCTTGTTGGGAGGATGCTCTTGCATACAACTATTCTTCATTATTTTTGTTATGTTTTTATTGATCTATACCATTTGTACATACTGAAAAATGTCATAATCAATGTCATACACTCAAATTGGATTTATTAACATCATTTCCTCTTTATCTATCCTCTTTTTGCTTAATTGATTTAATTAGCCTAGCTAATTAATTAATTACATCATTTTCATCCATTTGGCCTAATTAATTAAATTGGGTTAATTTATCTCTTTTCACACTAAAAATTCATCTAATTAAATTAAATAAATCAAAATATTTAATTTAACCTCCTAAGTCATCTCATTTAATTAAATAACCCTATGTTATTTAATTAAATATCATTTCATCCCCCTCCCCTATTTATTAAATCATCTAATTTAATAAATATCTTCTAAGTCTTCTAATTCCCTAATTGCATAAATTAAACCTTGTTTAATTAAGCAATTAAACTAATTTTCTTCTAATAAAAAAAGAATATTCCCATGGGATATTCTTTATCCTTTTTTGCACAATTAAAACTTTGTTTTAATTTGTTAATTAACCTTTTCCTCACCCTAAAGGAATATTCCCTCTCCTCCAATCAACTCAGCTTCAAATGCAAGTTAACCCTTTAACCTCTTAAGCAAGTTACCTTTCACCTGTGTGAGCAGGTCAAAAGTGTGTTTGTTTGAGGCAAGTGTGAGCCTTTGATTAACTTTCATCTTGCATTCTCATCCGTTAATGAGAATCCATGATCCATGCCTCTCATCCCCTTCATCCTGAACCATTGATTAAGATTTTTTATCTCAACCATCCATTCCTCATTTCCTCTCCTATAAATAGATCATTATTTGGGGACAAATGGATCCATCTTTTATTGCAAAGTCATGCTGTTAAATTTACTTGCTCACCCACTCATCTTTTACTCACTTTTTAGCTTGTTTTAGTTCATTTTCATTGCATATTATCTTCAAGCTTTCATTAATGGCTTCCATGCATCGATCTTAGTTTGTAAATAAATTAGGGTTTTCATCTTTTAGCATCATTTTAGCTTAAATTAGCTTATATTAGCTTAGAAATTGCATAATTAGATCATTTGTAGCATAAAATCATGGTAACTTAGCTTGTATCATGTTAATTTTTACATAATTTAGGTTTTTCATACACCAAACACCATGGTTTAATCAATTCTCTTCCATAGAATTGATTGAGGCAAGCTCACTATCACGGGATTGGGAAAGGGTCGTCGCTCCACATCAACACGACACCAATTCCACAACAAGATAAATTTTGAATGGATTAGAGTAGATTTTTTTATAACTTTCACAATTTTAGTATGTGAGGTTTTGATGAAATGTTTAGTTGTAATCTTGTTTGATTGATCTTGTTGAGATTCGAGTATTGGTGGCTCCGTTATGCTTCGATTCTTCATGCATCAAGCATAATTGTGCCCATACCAGTATCCTTGCATTGACAGCATTAACTAGTTGACAATAATAATACTTTCCATTTCTTTCTTTTTATCCTAGGTTTAAAGCATGTTGTTGGATAAGGATAGACCTAAAATGTTGGTTCTTACGAGTTCATGTTACATTGTCAGATGTACTTTAAATTTTGAAAACTCAACTGTGGAAAAATGGATAATTATCTTGTGACCACTAATGGTATTAGAGGAACACAATTCACTTTCCTCATCGATATCATGATGAGTGAAAGTTGACAAAGGAAATTATGAGGGATTTAAAAAAGAGGATCATAGGAGAAAAATTAACACAGACAGAACAAAATCAATAATAGAACAACCCAAATTTGTACATATATATCTATATTAAACTTACAAAAATTGAAAACCAGCAACTACAGCTGCACACATGAAACTGAATGTATATTTTTTTGTACTAAATCAGATTTTTTGCTTCCTCTACTTATTAGAAATATTATACAAAACCATACATAAATAACTCCTTACAATAATTATGGGAAGAATGTACAACTACAACTCATACATTAATTACAATTAATATCATGGAAATGCCAACTAAAAGATAATTAAAAACAAGTCCTTTGATGGCAATAAGAAAATATATGAAATTAATTTTATAATCAAAATCAAACTGCATCCCATAATGTCGAACAAGACTAAACAGATAGATGTGATAAAGCGGTAGAACCAAACAATCCCACAAGAAGGTTGTTGGAATGATGCGGTTTTGTAGTTCCTGCATCCTCGCCAAGCTTTGGAGAGAGTTGTGCGGTAGAGTGGTAAAGTGCATTCCCACAGGCGAACCCTAAAACTGATGAAGTATTTCGGTGAATGCCAAAAAAACAAGTTGTTGTTTCCAATACTCCCCCTAAATTATGAATTGCTAGGGATGAACAAAAAATGCATCAAACTTCAGCTGTGTATATTTTCACAACCAAGAATTCCTAAAAGCTCCACAAAAACTGAAATGTCTCCTTCACCAATGGTTTTGTAAAAATATTTGCAAATTGATCTTTAGACTTGCAAAATTCTAATCAAATCTCCTTATTGTTGACAAGCTCTATGATGAAATGATACCTAGTATATATATGCTTAGTTCTCTTATGTAAACCATGATTTTTAGACAAAGCATTCACTGAGTTGTCATCACAAAATATTGTAGTGGCTTCCTTTTGATATTGAACTAAATCTTTCAACATCTTGCATATTCAAATAGCTTGACACGTTGCACTAGTGGTTGCCACATACTTAGCTTCAATTGATGAAAGAGTCACAATAAGTTGTTTCTGTGAATCCCATGAAACAACACTTGTACCAAAATGAAAGACATGCCCCTGAATGTTCTTTTCATGTCATCTATATTGTCCCCACAATCGCTATCTATGTAACCAACAAGTTTAAAATCATCTAAAGTGGAATATAATATACCAAAGTCTTTAATACCACTCATATACCTCAATATTCTTTTACAAGCCTATCAATGAGAGTCTTTTGGAGACTCCATAAACCTTGAAATTAGGCTTACACCATACTTAATATTAGGCCTTGTGGCTATCAAATACATAAGACTTCCTACCAACCTCTTGAACAATGTAGGATCCACACATGGTCCATCATCCTCTTTGCTCTTCTTCAATCCCATCATGACTGGTGTTGGGGCTACCTTACACTTCACCATATTGAATCTCTTCAAAATTTAATTTGCATATTTGGATTGAGAAATTATTATACCAGCATTAGATTGATGGAATTCAATGCCAAAAAAATACTTCATAAGTTCCAAGTCATTCATTTCAAATTCACTCTTAATTTTTGTTTCAAAAATATCTATGCTAAAATCACTAGTAAAGATTAGATCATCTACGTATAAGAAAACAATTAAATGCTACCTTGCTTGCTTACTTTAATGTATAAAGTTGGCTCACAACTACTTCTTTGGAATCCATCTTGAATGAGATAGGAATCAATACAGTTGTACCAAGCTCTAGGATCTTGCTTTAATCCATAAAGTGCTTTCTTCAGAGCCTATATATCTTATTTTCATGACCTGGTATCCCATAGCCTTCTAGCTGTTCCACATACACTTCTTCATCTAGATAGCCATTTAGAAATGTTGATTTCACATCCATTTGGTACACATCCCACTTGTTGTGAGCAACAATAGCCAATACTATTCTAATTGTCTCCATGAGTTCAATAGGAGCAAATGTTTCATTGAAATCTATTCTAGGTCATTGAGTAAAACCTCTTGTAACTAGCCTTGCTTTATGCTTTTGCACTTTTCCATCAACATCTTGTTTAGTCTTATAAATTAACTTCCCACTTGTTACATCTTTTCCTTCAGGAAAATCAACCAACTCCCATGTTTGGTTCTTCTCAATAGACTCAATCTCTTCATCCATAGCGTGTTCCCATTTATCATCACCAATAGCTTGTTCAAATGTTAATAGATCATCAACATGAGAAAATAAAGCAAAAATTAAAAATAAATTTTCTATATCAACATTATTCAACTCACTCAAACTCCTTGTTTTTCATGGTAGCATGCTTGCTAGTGGATTGAAAGATGTAGAACTACTTGAAGTGCTAGATGGAGTTGCTCCAAGGATACCGGCTGATGTAGATGTTGTTGTAATTGAATGTGGAGTCTGTTGTACTATTGGTGTGGACAACAACATTTAAGATCTCCTTGGTGTGAATGAAGGTGTAGCTTGAGCTACATGTGGTGCTATCCCAAGAGTGGAAGGAGTTGTTGTTGGAGCTATACATGTTGTTGGAATCAATTTATTTGCCATATTATCATGAAGGATGACAACTATAATATATATTTACATTTCTCTCTACACTTCCATCCCATGCTTCATTTTCCGCAAACTCAACATCACAGCTGATTATAACCTTCCTAGTGATAGGATTAAACAACTTGTATGCCTTTGTATCCTCCGAATAATAAAAAAAAATGCATTTTTGTCCCTTATTATCTAACTTCTTCCTCAACTTATTTGGAATATAAGCATATGTAACATAATCAAATACCTTCAATTGAGAAACAATATGCTTCATACCTGTCCAAGCCTCTTGAGGTACCTTATTTTTCACATTTTTTGTTGGGCACCTATGAAACAACAATTGCTACTTCCTTATCCAAATATTCATTAGGTAGATGTTTGGCTACCAAAATACTATGAGCCATCTCCATAATGGTTTGGTTCTTCCTCTCCACCACATCATTTTGCTGAGGTGTATAATGGGCTATAAATTGCTTGTGTATGCCATGTGATTTAAAAAAATTCATAAAATAATTATATACATATTCTCCACCTCTATCCATCCTTAAAAACTTGATATAATGACCACTCTTCTTCTCCACAAGTGCCTTGAACTGCTGAAAATAAGCAAATGCATCATATTTATGTTTTAGAAAATAGACGCAAGTTTTTTGTGTAAAATCATCAATTAATGTAAGAAAATAAGTGCAACCCCCCTATGGATAGTGTTTTCATTTGTCTAAAAATATTTGAATGTACAATCTCAAGTGGTGCTCTTGCTCTATGTGATTTTCCAATCGAAAAAGACTCTCTAAGTTGTTTTCCCAAGAGGCAACCTTCACAAATTCTTTCTAGTTTTTCAATTAGTGGCAAGCCTTTCACCATGTTTTTCATGTGTGGTTGCTTCAACCCTCCAAAATTCAAATGCCCAATCTGAAATTCCATAACCAAGACTCATCTAATACAACTGATTGAAATCCTATTTCAGTTTTTGCACAAGTATCTACATCTTTTTTGTTTTTGTGCCTATATTTTCTGCCTTAAATACTACTCCAGAATTTACATTTTTTTGTCCCATGAACAACTTTAGTTGTTGTTCCCTTCATAATCGGCCTTAATCTCAAGGTAAACATGCAGTTGCTAGTCGTTTGCACTTTGTCAATAAGTTGATTGCTTGGGATCCTATCCAAAATCACACACTCATTGTTTTCCAAATACACTCTATATCCATTTTCTACCAATTGACCAATGCTCATTAAATTATGTTTTAAACCAGCAACATAGTATACATAGTATACATCTGTTATGTTTTCCTACTACCCCTCTTGGTTAGAATATCAACTATTCCTTTTCCCAAAAGTATGACATTGTTATTGTTGCCAAGTGTGATTTTAGTTTGAACTGACTTATCTAAACTAGAAAATAAATATGCATTACTATTCATGTGATTACTACAACTGAAATCTAAATACCATATGTCACTTGGGCTTTCTTGGACAACATTGCATTCAATGGGAGAGTTAGTAGAAATTCCTTCATCAATTTTAGTGCATACAATGAACATAGTGCTTGTTTGAGTGCTGCTACTTGACTTATTTTGGCCTTGGTTGTGCTGATCATATTGTTTTTTCTTGCATTCATTAGAATGATGTCCATAATTCTTACAATAATGGCATTGAACATGTGATTTATTGATCTATACCATTAACTAGTGGACAATAATAATTTCATTCCATTTCTTTCTTTTTATCCTGGGTTTAAGCGTGTTGTTGGCTAAGAATAAACCTAAAATGTTGGTTCTTACCAGTTTAGGTTACATTGTTAGATGTACTTTAAATTTTGAAAACTCAATTGTGGAAAAATGGATAATTATATAGTGGCCACCAATGGTATTAGAGGAACACAATTCAGTTTCCCCATTGATATCATGACGAGTGAAAGTTGACAAAGGAAATTATGAGGGATTTAAAAAAGAGAAGAGGAGAAAAATTAATACATACAAAAGAAAACCAATAATAGAACAACCCAAATTTATATATATCTATAGTAAACTTAGAAAAATTGAACACCAATAGCTACAACTACACATGAAATTGAATGTATATTTTTCTGTTCTGAATCAGATTTTTTGCTCCTCTACTTATCAGAAATATTATACAAAACCATACATAAATAACTCCTTGCAAGACTTATGGGAAGAATGTACAACTATAACTCATACATTAATTACAATTAATATTAAAAACAAGTCCTTTGACAATAATAAGAAAAGACATGAAATTAATTTTATAATAAAAATCAGACTCCATCCTGCAATGTTGCACAAGACTAAATAGAGAGATGTGGTAAAGTGGTAGAACCCCACAATCCCACAAGAAGGTTGTTGGAATGGTGTGGCGTTGTAGTTCCCGCATCCCCGCCAAGCTTTCAAGTGAGTCATACGATAGAGTGATAAAGTGCATTCCCACAGGTGAACCCTAAAATTGATGCGGTATTTTGGTGAATGCCAAAAAAAACAAGTTGTTTCCAATATGGGCCCTTAGTTACGAACTACTAGGGATGAACAAAAAAAAGCATCAAACTTCAACTGTGTATATTTTCGTGATCAAGAATTCCTAAACAGCTCCAAAAAAATTGAAATGTCTCCTTCACCAATGGTTTTGTAAAAGGGTATGTGCAGGATCACGATGGGCCAAAAAGTGGCAATATGATGGGTATGTGGCTGACGACTTTTTTTTACCCAAAATTGATGAAATGAAAAGGGATTTTAAAGGAGATTCTCAAATTTCCCCCAATATAAATTATGCTTTACTTTGAATATAATAAGTGATTATTATTCATTTTCTATTCAAATTATGACTAAAGTCCTAATTGATAGGCTGATTGAAAAACATCTATAGCTTTCAAACAGTATCACATTTTTTGAATCCAAAAACATGCATCACATTCTATTCTTCATATAATATAGTATTAAAAAAAGAAATTTTGAATTTCATGAAGTTTTAACCAACTTAAGGTGGTCAGACATACGAGTTTTTATATTTTTTAAAATTTGTAATAAAAAATTAATAATTAATTATTTACTTGGAAAAAAATTACAAAAAAATATGCATCACATTGGGACATGAGTTCTCTACTTATATCTAAAATCTTATAAAAAATATTATCATTTTATTGTGGTTAGGGTGGTGAGACAGACACCTACTTCTTATTTTTTCTCTGAAATTTAAGTACTACTACATTGAAATTTCAAAAATTTCCCAAATATATATACATATTTAAAAAAACCTAGTAGTTTAGAAACTACATTCAATTTGCTACATATTCTATTCTTACATATTTTTGAAATAATATAGATAACTTATTCAAAATTTTATGTCAAGTTTCCTAACTCTAATTTTTCTGAATTTTTTGCCACTTAAGGGCCTAATTTTTACATGATGATCCTGCACATACCCAAAAATATTTGCAAACTAATCTTTAGACTTGCAAAATTCTAAGAAAATCTCCTTATTGTTGACAAGCTCTCTGATGAAATGATACCTAGTATCTATATGCTTAGTTCTCTTATGAAAAACATGATTTTTAGACAAAGCAATCACTGATTTGTCATCACAAAATAGTGTAGTGGCTTCATTTTTATATTGAACTAAATATTTCAACATCTTGCACATCCAAATAGCTTGACGTGCACTACACTAGTGGCTGCCACATACTCAGGTTCAGCTGATGAAAGAGTCACAATAGGTTGTTTCTATGAAGCCCATGAAACAACACTTGTACCAAAATCAAAAACATACCTAGATGTACTTTTCCTATCATCTATACTATCCCCACAATCACTATCTGTGTAACCAACAAGTTTAAAATTATCTAAAGTGGAATATAATATACCAAAGTCTTTTGTACCACTCACATACCTCAATATTCATTTACTAGCTTTCCAATGAGAGTCTTTTGGGGACTCCATAAACCTTGAAATTAGGCTTACACCACACATAATATCAGGCCTTATGGCTATCAAATATGTAAGACTTGCTACTAGTATCTTGAACAATGTAGGATCCACACATGGTCCATCATCCTCTTTGCTTAGCTTTAATCCCATCATGACTGGTGTTGCAATTGCCTTACACTTCACCATATTGATTCTCTTCAAGATTTCATTTGCATATATTTGGATTGAGAAATATGTATACTAGCATTAGATTGATGGACTTCAATGCTCAAAAACTACTTCATAAGTCCCAAGTCAGTCATTTCAAATTCACTCTTCATTGTTGTTTTGAAAATATCTATGCTGAAATCACTAGTAAAGATTAGATCATCTACGTACAAGAAAAAAATTTAAATACTACCTTGATTTTTTACTTTAATGTAAAAATTTGGCTCACAACTTTGCTTCTTTGGAGTCCATCTTGAATGAGATAGGAATCAATACAATTGTACCAAGCTCTAGGAGCTTACTTTAATCCATAAATTGCTTCCTTTAGTCTATATACCTTATTTTCATGACCTGGTATCTCATAGCCTTCTGGTTGTTCCACATACACTTCTTCATCTAGATAGCCATTTAGAAATGTTGATTTCACATCCATTTGGTACACAACATACTTGTTGTGAGAAGAAATGGCCAATACTATTCTAATAGTGTCCATCAGTGCAATGGGAGCAAATGTTTCATTGAAATATATTATAGGTTGTTGAGTAAAACCTCTTGCAATTAGCCTTGCTTTATGATTTTTCACTTTTCCATCAACATCTTGTTTAGTCTTATAAAACAACTTCAAACTTATTGCATCTTTTCCTTTAGGAAAATCAACCAATTCCGATGTTTGGTTCTTCTCAGTGGACTCAATCTCTTCATCCATGGCTTGTTCCCATTTATCATCGCCAATAGCTTCTTCAAATGTTAATGGATCATCAACATGAGAAAATAAAGAAAAACTGAAAATGAATTTGTCATATCAACATTATAAAACTCACTCAAAATACTTTTTTTTTGTGTGGTAGCATGCTTGCTAGTGTTGGATTCGAAGATGTAGAACTACATGAAGTGCTAGATGGGGTTTCTTGAAGGTTGTCGACTGATGTAGATGTTGTTGTAATTGACTGTGGATTATGTTGTACTATTGGTGTGGAAAACAACGTTGAAGATATCCTTGGTGTGAATGAAGGTGTAGCTTGAGCTACACATGGTGCTTTCCCAAGAGTGGAAGGAGTTGTTGTTGGAGATGTACTTGGTGTTGGAATCATTTCATCTGCCATATCATCATGAGGGATGGTAGTTGTAATATTTATTTACACTCCTCTTTACACTTCCATCCCATGCTTCATTTTCCACAAACTCAACATCACGACTGATTATAACCTTCCTAGTGATAGGATTAAACAACTTGTATGCCTTTGTATCCTTCGAATAACCAACAAATATGCATTTTTTTCCTTTATTGTATAACTTCTTCCTCAATTCATTTGGAGTATAAGCATATGCAACACAATCAAATACCTTCAAGTGAGAAACACTATGCTTCATACCTATCCAAGCCTCTTGAGGTACATTATTTTTCACACCTTTTGTTGGGCAACTATTCTTGATATAAACAAGAATCGCCACTTCCTTATCCCAATATTCATTAGGTAGATGTTTGGCTGCCAACATACTATGAGCCATCTCCATAATGGTTCGGTTCTTCCTCTCTGCCACACCATTTTGCTAAGGTGTATAACAAGTTGTAAATTGCTTGTGTATACCATGTGATTTACAAAAATTCATAAAATCATTAGATACATATTCTCCACCCCTATCCATCCTTAAAACCTTGATATAATGGCCACTTTGCTTCTCCACAAGCTCCTTGAACTACTGAAAATAAGAAAATGCATTAGATTTATGTTTTAGAAAATAGACCCAAGTTTAAATCATGTAAAATCATCAATGAAGGTAAGAAAATAAGTGCAGCCCCCTATGGATGGTGTTTGCATTTGTCTACAAATATTTGAATGCACAATATCAAGTGGTGTTCTTGCTCTATGTGATTTTCTAATTGGAAAAGACACTCTATGTTGTTTTCTCCAGATGAAACCTTCACAAATTCTTTCTGGTTTTTCAATTTGTGGCAAACCTTTCACCATGTTCTTCTTGTGTAGTAGCTTCATCCCTCCAAAATTCAAATGCCCAATCTGAAATGCCATAACCAAGAATTGTCTAATATAACTAATTGAAATCCTATTTTAGTTTCTGCACAAGTATCTGCATCCTTTTTTGTTTTTTTGCTTGTATTTTCTACCTTAAATGTTGCTCTAGAATTTACATTATTTGTTGCATGAACAACTTTGGCTATTGTTCCCTTCATAACTATCCTTATTCTCAAGGGGAACATGCGGTTTCTAGTCATTTGCACTTTGGCAATAAGTAGATTGCTTGGGATCCTATCCAAAATCACACTCATTATTTTCCAAATATACTCTATATCCCTTTTGTACCAATTGATCAATCCTCATTAAATTATGTTTTAGACTAGAAAAAAAGTATACATCTGGCATGTTTTTCTGCTCCCCCTCTTTGGTTAGAATATCAGCTATTCCTTTACCCAAAATTATGACTTTGTTATTGTGACCAAGTGTGATTTTAGTTTGAACTGATTTATCTAAACTAGAAAATAGATCTGCATTACTAGTCATGTGATTACTACAACCGAAATCTAAATACCATATACAGTCACTTGGGCTTTCTTGGACAACATTATATTTGATGGGAGAGTTAGTAGAAATTGCTTCAACAATTTTAGTGCATGTAATGAACATAGTGCTTGTTTGAGTGCTGCTACTTGATTGATTTTGACCTTGCTTGTGCTGATCATATTGTTTTTTCTTGCATTCATTAGAATAATTTCCATACTTCTTACAATAATGACATTGAACATGTGATTTATCAAATCTTTGGCCACTTGGGTGACTGAAATTCTGATTTTGACCTCTACCAACACTATTTGTAGGACTGTTGCTACGTCCTCCTATAAGTGAATTTCTCCCTCTACTTCTAGGACTGAATCTTTGTTGTCCTCTTCCACTAATTATAGATGATTGAGATGAAAATTCATTTTCCAATTAAATTTTTGACCTATTTAGTCTATATTCATGATTGATAAGAGAAGCATGGAGCTCATCAACACTAAACTGACTCAAGTCTTTAGGTTCCTCCAAAGCCACAACTAGAGGATCAAATTTAGGAGGGAAGCTTCTAAGGACTTTCTCAACAATTTTCCTATCCTCTATGACCTCTCCATGTGATTTAATTTGATTAGTTAGACCAAGAACATGAGTAAAGAAGGATTCTACTGAATCTAATTTTCTCATTCATAAATTTTCAAAATCTCTTCTAAGAATCTGTAATTTAGCAGTATTTAATTTGTCCATACCTTGGTAAGCAATTTGAAGTGTATCTCATGCCTCCTTTGCTTGCTTTGTTTCTACTACTCTTGGGAGTGTGCTCTCATGCATTGCTTTATGAATATAGAATAATGCTTTACCATCCTTCTTCCTCTATTCTTTCAAGACATCTTTCTCAGCGTGTGTAAGGGCATCATATTTTGCCTGATCTGTTGGTTCCACATAACCATTATCAGCTATCTCCCATGCATCTTGAGACCAAAAAAATGCTTTCATAGTTAAAGACCAATACTCATAATTCTTTCTTGTGAAAATAGGGGTTTGCAGACTAGATAGGGATGCACCAGAAGTGGAGACCATGGCTTTCAAGAGAATGAAAAAAGCTCAGTCAGAATAGAAAAAATAGAGGTTCCTTTGGCTCTAATACCAGATGAGGGAGTTAAAAAAGAGGAGGAGAGGAGAAAAAATAACACAGACAGAACAAAACCAATAATAAAAATACCCAAATTTATACATATATATTAAACATAAAAAAATTAACACCAGCAACTACGGCTGCACATGAAACTAAATGCATATTTTTCTATTATGAAGTAGATTTTTTGCTTCCTCTATATATCAAAAATATTATACAAAACCATACATAAATAACTCCTTATATGACTTATGGGAAGAATGTACAGCTACTACTCATACCTTAATTACAATTAATATCATGATAATAGTGAGGTAAAAGATAATTGAAAACAATTCCTTTACGGAAATAATAAAAGACATGAAATTAATTTTATAATAAATGCCCAGTCGTGAGTAATTAAACAAAATCAGACTACATCCTGCAATTCCTACAAGACTAAACAAAGAGATGTGATAAAGCGGTAGAACCCCACAATCTCACAAGAAGGATGTTGGAATGGTGCGGTGCTGCGGTTCTCACATCCTTGCCAAGCTTTGGAGTGAGTCATGTGGTAGAGCAGTAAAGCGCATGCATTCTCGCACACCTAAACCCTAAAAAATTTATGCGGTATTTCGGTGAATGCCAGAAAAAAAACTTGTTTCCAATAAATTAGTTGAATAGTTGTTTATGTCATGAATAAGAAAATCACAATGCTTTTTGAATGCATAACTTGGTTGGAAACTTCTTCTCATTAGTAACATGCTCCTCTCTTATATTTGAATTCATCAAGATTATGCCTCTCTTCTATACTTAGAATTTGAAAAATTGAGACCCTCTATATCTCTCATCCTAATTTTATCCATTATTTAAGAAATAGAGCAAAACAATAATATGTACCATTCCTTTCATAGATGTCTTGTTTTCCTTGTGATTAAAAACTTGAAACGTATGGTAGATATAAGGAAAATCTTATTTCTTTATAGAATATTAGGAGAATTCTACCCTTCTTTAGATGTAGAGTCGTTAGTTTTAATGTAAGAAAAGTATATATATTTATTGACATTATTGTGCTTACATATTATGCATTCATAATATTCTTTCATTACTCTTGTTTACTCATGAAGTAATTGGTTTTAATTCAAGAACATTTAAAATAAATTTAATGTTTAATTTTGTGCTTACTCATCATGCATCCATGATTTCTCACATCAAAGAACAAGATTCAAGTTGGTTAGATTTTTAATTTTTATTTTATAAAGCTTTTATTCTATGATTCTTTAAAATATGTAATATCTAAATCAAAAATCTAAATACAAAGATGAAAGCAACTAGTAACAAATACACCTCTCTCCTAAACAATTTATTTTTATTGCTATTTTTTTACTTGAAGGAACAATTCATACATTATAGATGATGTTGGATCTTCTTTGAGACAAATTTTAATTTTAATTTTCCATTTTGTCAATTTCTACTATCCCCTGTGCAATTACAATCTTTGGCATTTGTCTTTTTATATAATTTCTATATAGTTCAATTTACATTGCTTTGTGAAAAAAACATACAATATTGTTTGAAACAATTGGACTTCTTCAAATAGCAATATCAGCAATTTTTGAAGTATTTTGTTGTAAAAACTATTGAAGAATATGCTTGTTATCCACTATATATTAACCAAATGACAATACAAGTGCATAGATTGATAACTTCTCTACATTGGATTTTGTACATCAACAATAGTCAAATGAAATGTAATAGTGCTAGTAGTAGATACACAAGTAATAATAGCCATATATGAAGTACTAGTATCATAATTGATAATGTCTACCTTGTTTATATCAATATTTAGAGGCACAAAGACAAAATCTCCCAATAATGAGCAAGCATACTAGTTTTCAATTTCATTTGGAATTTTTTTTATATTAGAGTTAATCATGTAAATTGTATCAGTGTTGGTGATGTTTACAAGAATATATTTATCAATATCCTCATGATCCATGAATAACATAAATAACCTCCATATCAATAATATGTAGCATCTTTGACTTGTAACTCCTCCACAACAACCCATATCCCATGGTAAACACCCAAAGTCACCACTCAAATCATATGGGACCCACCAACAACATGCAATATGCTCCACAACTTGATTCTCATTCCCAAATCATGAAATTTGTTAAAAAGGGCTTCATAACTATCACCTCTAACTCCATCTCATTCATGAATTCATTTAGTTTTTTTTTTAAGATAAGAGGCATAGAGCCTATAGATTTATATTGATTTATAAAAGTATAACAATATGTAACAAAGTATTTGATTGCCATCTAAGACTCGGCAATGCAATTTTAGAAACTGAAATAGATAAAATCCCCCTACCCTGCTGCAACACTATTCCCTTGCATTACATACATATTAACCATTTTAAAAATACCGGATCAAGATTTAGGTCTAATTCATTTGCTAAAATAACCCCAAAAAATATATACTAAATATTGACAGAAAACAACTTCCCCCAATAGCTATCAACTAAATACTAGAATTATGCATTTAGCAAAATGGAATTAAAAAATACCATTAGATTTCATTCTTCCATGGCGAATGGCTCATTTTCACCCTGGCTTTTAGTAGAATTCAGCTTCCCCATTTCTCTGGCTCTCTTACGCCCTATATAAAATTTCATGCCAATGCCTCTACTCATTTCTCCAGCTACAATGGATGTATTCCCTTCGACTACATTCCTCTTGACCATGTCACCAACTTTCGGCTATACATTATCTTTCTGATCATTTTCATGAACCCTGGTACACAGTTTCCCAGAATTGGGGGTTTCTTGAACAACCAAGCATGCATGAGAATTGAGGAAGGAAATTGTAAAGTATTTATTTTTTATGTCCATTTCCAACTGAGCATAGAAAAAATGTGAATTCTTTCTCAAAACCTTCAGAAATAAATGATCATTTCTACCCTGTAACCCCATTTTCATTGCTTCATATATCTCATTCAACACTTGACACTTTCTAAGAATTTTTTGTGAAAAAATACCTCCTACTAATCCTTTACCCTTAAAAAAGTTGTACCCTTGAACTACCGAGAGCAAGATTTGACCATGAAAGAACTGACTATTGACATATGTTTGAGCAACTAATTCAAGTTACTTAAAATACTAAGAAATGTTGAGAAAGTTTGAAAAGAAATTGACAACACTTGAGTAAGAAGTATCACCTAGCGTGATGCAGGTCGAATAATCTCCATCCCAATTATGGTCGAAACACTATCAACAACACTAGGGCATTCCATGGTGAAAATTAAAGAAAGATTTTCGTCTGAAAGGTCTGCTTCAAATGACTTCTCCCAATTTTGTGTTTGAATAGAGAGCCTAAGATTCCAGGTGTGCGCCATATGTATGTGAGAAAGCACAGATGCTGTCACCCAGAGAAGACACAAACCCTACTCATAGAGCATGTTACCACCACCACCTGTTATGTTTACCAGCTCACAGATACTAGGAAATGGACATGTTTCCCTTACTCCGACGTAAATAAAAGGTCCTCCATCCAGCTATACCATAACAAACAATTATTAAGAATGAAATGATGAAGAAATAAGGATGCCCTTCCCATCGCAGAATGAAGGCACATTTCCCTAAGCACATCACATCAAACCTCTAGCCAAGTTATGTTTCTTAAATACTTGGGTACCTGCTTGCGTACCTGCACAATGAAAACAAAGTGAGGAAAAAATGATGAATAAGAAAAGCCTATCCACCTTGCAACTTAGCCGCTTTGTGCAAGGCACTATGCTGACTAAGCCTTTCATTACCCCTCGCACCTTGAGCCTTGTTATATTAATAGGGTTTATTTAGAAAGTAAAAGATCATATAAAAATGGATCTTCTCTTGCTAACTCAAACAAGTCTTTATGCTTGAATTCTCTTCCTTCACATCCTAGATTGGGCAATCTATCCGCAATTTTATTTCCTTTGTGATAAATATGAGAAAATTGCACCTCTTGAATAGTGTCTATCAATGACCAGGCTTTCCATAAAATATAACAAAGCTTCCAATTATAATTTTTTTTCAATTTACACATGCATTTATAATAATAAGGGAATCCCCTTCAATATGCACCTTATTCAGACCCAGTTCCTTTACCAAAAGTAGACCCTGAAGTAGAGCCTTCGCCTCAGCTATATTGTTTGTATCATCTTCCAGTTTGAGAGCTTGAGCCATTAACAAAGAACCATTTGAATCACAAATACAAATTCTTTCCCTAGACACACCAGGATTACATTTACAAGCACCATCAAAATTCAATTTAACAAATCCCGAATCAGGAGGTAACCACTTAACTTTGGATCTATCAATTTTACTTGAGCATTGATCCTGATTAAGCCCAAAAACTGGCTTGGATATGTGTTCCCAATGACTTAAAATCGAATTATCCCAGTTAGTAACAGTGGATGAGTGCCTTTTTTTATTTATAACATAAGAATTTACTACCTCTAAAATCTACTTTTCAATTTTGAAGAGAAGTTGGTGCATTGATTGAGATTGTTGCCTAAAAATTCTTTGATTCCATTCCCACCAAATGCACCAAATAACCAAAGAAGGTGTTTCTCTCCAAATACAAGCATAAAAGGAATATTTATACAGTACAAGACAACTCAAAAAAAGATCCCACAAATTACTAGGCAATGGAAAATGGATATTAAGTTTTCCTCTTACAAAATCCCAACATTCTTGAGCTACTTTACAATAGAAAAAAAGATGATCCACATTTTCAATAGATTCTTGACATAAAACACAAGTAAAAGGTTTTGCTATGCCCAATTTATGCAATCTATCACTCGTTAGAATTTTCTTCTTAAGTGCTAACCATGCAAAACTTCTAGCCTTGGGGAGTGACATAGAATTCCAACAAAAATAAAAGGCTCTATGAGGTTGAGACTGAGATGCCCTTATCATTATTTATTTATATCCTTCCTTTACTGAGTAATTTCCATCTTTTGCATGAGCCCACAATAATCTGTCTGCTTTCCCTGAAAATAAGACTTCCCTTCTACCCATTCCCTTATTAGAATTGACTCTTGACAAGGAGTACTACCCATAATATAGAATTCCTTCCATACAACTTTATGAGAATGAGGATCAACTGATGCCACATAATCTATTAGCTTAGTGCCCCATACTTTCGAAAAAACTTATAGAAAAGGTTGCAATTCTAATATTGAATTAAGAGGTGGAAGGCCATTCCACGAATCCATCCAAAAATTAACTTGCTCCCCATCATTCATATAACAATTATAATAATTGATGCAAACATCTTCAACGAATAATTATTACAAATTATGTTTCAAGTACACCATAGGAAGGGAAAGACACTTTCCAAGAGTATTGGAGATATGCAAAAAAAAATTATGAAGCTATTGTCAGTGCACTAGGTTAGTTTCTAGTGGTTGATAAAGTGACTTCAATAATTTTTCATATGATTGATGCATACATTTTGGTCAGTGTCAATATTTCCAAGGATTTATCAATGGATATTATACTCAAGGTGGAGGACCACCCTTGGGTTTAGCCTCTTGATTATGAAGGTCTCCCTTTCCATTACAAATAGTGGTTTGAAACTAGGCACCTAGCTTCAAATTGTTTATAGACTATTTTATCTATGTTATACTTAGTGAACCACAAATTTTTGTAGGAGGGTTCTCTCTTACACTTCTATGATTTTTCACCTAAAAGGAGAAAGGTATCCCACAAAAATTTGGAGGTTCACCAAAGAATAATTCTAGTGTAGTTGAAATATCTCTAATGGAAATGTCCTAAATGCAAAGAACTGATAAAAGATAATGAATATTAATGCAAAACCTAAGATATGCAAGTTATTTGAAAACACATTGTGATATGCAAAATAACAGATTAAATGCAATAAAGAGTAAGATAAAGATGATAAACATGAATTGTGCACCTAGAAACTAATGAAGGATAGAATGAAGACTGAAAAGGTCCTTGGAATTCTATAAAATTAGATTTTCTGACCAACTGGGACACTTACGCAAAAATTCTAGGTGGCTTAGTCCTAGATCAAGGAAATTGCTCAGGAACAAGTTTATGCCAAATGGTTATCTAGATCAGAAAAAAATTCTAACAGAAAAGTACAGTGGGACTAAGTTTCCACTGTTGGTGACTTAGTCCACTTTGGATTTTTTGCAAATCCGAAAGTGGAAACGAAAGCCCATAGTCTACACTCTATTTTCTGAGAGAAACCCGGATCCAAATTTGCAGAAACGCCTACAAAACTGATTATAATTTGGTTTCTAATGGGGGGTTTTCCTTGGTCAAACCCCTAGTTGGTATTTAAACCTTGAAAGAGATAAAATTTTCATAAAACCCTAGCCCTAAGTGTGTCTAAGACTAGGAAGTCTGAAAAATAAGATGCAACCCTATTCTAACTTGCAAGAATAAGATGCATAAATGAAACTAGAAAGATGTATGACTCATTCCAAGAGACCCTAAATCACATTAGAAATAAATAATGACATGCAAACCTTCCTTCTGGAGCTTGAACCACCATTGTTCAATTTTTTACTTTGTTCCTCTTTCAAAAACCCCATATGGGTTCCTCTGAATATGAAAGAAAACATCTATTTTGCTTCTCTGTAGAAAACCCCATGTGGGTATTTTGGGAAATTGTACTACCTTCATTTTAATTTCAAAACCCCAATGTGGGTATTCTGGAAAATGAAAGAATTCGTCATTTTAACTCAAATCCTCACACAAGTATGCTAGAAATAATGAGGAATTTGTATGTTTTGTTACACATTCAACATTTGAACTTAATCCACCATGGCATTTCGCTTACATTTTGATCTCTGTTAAAAAACCTTCATGGGTAAATGGCATTCTATAACAGTATTATACTTATGGGTTATAACTAATTTGAAATGAATACCACCTTTGGCTGTAAGTTGATAACCAAACATGGATAACCATTTTTCAAGAGGACAAAAATTCCTAATTCTTGTGCATTAATCTTAGACTTAAGTCTTCATGGTTGTAGCTTCACATTTGTATATTGATTCTTCACACCCTGTAGCTTTTACTTGCAGAGACTTGAAATGCATGATAACTCCAGATGAATTTCTATACTTGAATGGTGAAAACAGATCCACAACTCCATTTGTAATACATGTCAAATCCCTTGTACTATTTACTCCACTTAATGCAACACAATGAAATACCTGAGAGTCGAAAACCTAAAGCTTCCTCCATGCTTGACTGTCCTTTAAATGTATGCTCTTCTACCTGACACTCTTCATGCATTTTTATGTTCCATTATGAAAAAAATGTTTTATGCACTTGTTCTCCTTAAAACATTCCAAATTGATATATTGACTTGATTTAATGCAATATGTGCATTTAGACATTAGTGAGTACTTGAATCACCTAATGCTTGTTATCTTCATGTCACAACTTGCATGCCTCCAGAAACAATAGGCATTTCAGCTTAAGCACTTTATGAGATAAAGCAATACTGAAACTCTGCAAATACTTCCATATTTTAATTGCTTATTAGTGCTTAATTAATAAGAAATTATGTATGCTTGTTCACTATCATTGTTTATAAGATAGAACACTATTGCTCCAAAATAGAAAAATATGAAAAAACTTTTAATGTGAACAGACTTAAAGCAACAAAACAATATTATGGCAGTAATATCAAATCCTTTCAGAATAAACATGATCATTTTCAGCTGAAACAAGTTTATCAAGTTTATTGTCCATTTGTAATTTTCACTTCATTCTTTGATTTTATTGTTATTAATGGATGATAAATTTGATTAATCCTTCAGTTGTATAGCTTAGAAGAGCATGATAATTGTATTTTTTCACTCAGCCCCATCTGTAATGTATAAGGGGCAACATGCCGAGATCTACCCTTGTGGGAGCCCATTTATCTCCACATGCTTGGTCTTCAAAAGATAATCAACTACATGACGTTTCTTATAACTACACAAGGAAACAAACGATGTTAGCATAAAAAACAATATGTGGGTATGTGCAGGATCATGATGGGCCAAAAAGTGGTGATATGATGGGTATTTGTAGGGTATGTGGCTGACGACTTTTTTTAACCCAAAATTAATGAAATGAAAAGGGTTTTTAAAGGAGATTCTCTTTCCACCCATGTAAATTGTGTTTTACTTTGAATTTAATAAATAATTATTATTCATTTTCTATTTGAATTACAACTAAAGTCCGATTGATAGGTTGATTGAAAACATCTATACCTTTCAAACGGTATCACATTTTTTGAATTCAAAATATGCTCACATACTATAGGATTAAAAAAAATGAATTTCATGAAGTTTTGACCAAGTTAAGGTGGTTAGACATAAGAGTTTTTATATTTTTTAAAAGTTCTAATAAGAAAATCATAATTAATTATTTACTTGGAAATAAATTTAAAAAATATGCATCACATTGGGACATGAGTCCTCTACTTATATCTAAAATTTTATAAAAAATATTATCATTTTATTGTGGTTAGGGTGGTCAGGATAGACACCTACTTCTTATTTTTCCCTTGAAATTTAAGAACTACAGCATTGAAATTTTAAATGTTCATCAAATAGATTTTGTTTTTTAAAATAAACCTAGTAGTTTAGAAACTACATTCAATTTTCTACAAATTCTATTCTTACATATTTTTGAAATAATATAGATAACTTATTCAAATTTTTATGTCAAGTTGCCTAACTCTGATTTTTCTAAATTTTTTGCCACTTAAGGGCTTGTTTTTTCCATGATGATCCTGCACATACCCATGTGATGACGATGTTCTCTCTTTTCAATTCATGCTTTTGTTCCTTGCTTTAGTTGGTTCTATGCATTGCAAGGATTGAAATATATCTTTGTTAGTATGGCATGTAGTATAGTTCATATCCCAAGCTCTTAATTGAGGTTCTTCTCAATCTTTTGCAGGTACATTTGGGAGCTGAAGCAGAATGGAGCAAGCTACGAGGTATCAACCAAAGACCAACTTAGGAAATGACAGATATGTCCCATGTTATCTTCTTTTCACTTTTAGTTGTATATTTCCTTTCTTGTCATGAATGGAAATGGCTAAAACCACGGCTTGTGTGGATATTTAAATTCCTTCTTTCATTTCCATTCTGAAAGAAAAAGAATTGAAATGAAAAGATGTACAGTTTGTCATTTGTATTCTTGCAATCAAATGAAAACATGTAATATGAATAACTTCATGAAGTAAATGAAAGCATTCTATTATGCTTAATCATTTGTATACTCATTTCTGTACTCCATTTGATTTTGCGAAAAGCATGAGCAATAATTCTGGAATTCAATTTTCTCAAAACACTTACATAACTGTCACTTGATGAATGATAAATAAGGTGCAAATAGCACTTAAGCATATGCATAAATAATTGTATTTTCACTTTCAAATATGACAATATTAAATTAGCTCAACCAATTGAGTTGTAGCGAAAAATTGGTAACAAAACCATAATTTTAAATCTTAGGAAGTGTCACCATTTATAATGGCATTGCCCAAATTTCCAAAAGCGTCTCCAAAAATCCTAAAAGCATCACAATATAGCAATGCCTGACTTGACCTAACTTTGACACCTAATAAATGTATGAAAAATCCAAGTACAAGGAAAGTTTCAAATTGTGTACCGGTGGTCCTACACCTAGAGGCCACTGGTACTCTCGAACTCAATTAGTGATGTGTCATGGAAGCATGTGGAAAGCCATTTCATCAGAAGGTCAGAGCAAAAATTGTAGGAAATCTCTAAGTGTGAATGCACAAATGAATTGAAAGTGACCATTTAACATATATTTAAGCCTAAAAAATAGGTTTTTTTTCCCTAATTGGAGAGAGAAGCTAGGGTTTTGAGCCTGTTTATCAAATTCATGAGCTATGAAGCTTATTTTGAGATATTTTTTGCATTTCTGAGCTCATTTTTGTTGGACTTTCTATTGCACCAAAAGATCGACCTGTCAATGCTCGATACAAGCTTCGATTAAGAACCATAGGAGGCGGTTAGACCATGTCACAAACCCAAGTGTTAGTGCTGCAAGGAAGACTAAGGGTCACATCTTGCACAACAACTTTCACATCCTGGGACATGTTTTTTACACTTGAATCAATGTTTCATCTTTGTCAAGAGATCATCCCAAAATTCAAAATTTTCACCCAATCTCTCGAGGGGGCATGGTATCATCTTATTTCCTTCCATTGGGGCAATAGTGAGGAATCCAAAAAAAATACAATAATTATATTTTTGATCTAAGTAGCAACATTAATCCAAAAATCATCAACTTTTGAACCAATGTAGCAGGTACCTTGCTTCAGAGAGGAGCCAAATGTAGACACTTAAAATTGTCTTGGATGATTTTACACATTTGAATCCAATACACTAGAAACATCGTTTCGTCTTAAAATTCATCCTCTTTTTGCCTGTTTAATTAAATAATTCTTGTTATTTAATTAAATGCATCATTTTCATCTATTAATCTTATTAATATAATTAGGTTAATTCACTCACTCTCACACTAACATTTCACCCTGTTTAATTGAATAAATCAAATTATTTAATTTAAACCCTATGTCCTTAAATTTAATTTTAAATAATTCTAAATTATTTAATTAAATGTTATTTGCACTCCTTTTTCATTAAATAAATAAATTATTTAATGGATATCCTATTATTCCTCATCTTGCACAATTGAAATATAGGTTTAATTACTAAATGACTAATTTTCCTCACCCATCCACTTGCATAGGGAATATTCCAAAGGAATATTTTTCTATTTGTCTCCAAAAATAGAATATTCTTTTCAAACAAACTTTGTAACAAACTTTCAAAGTTATTACAAAGTGTGTTTGTTTGAATAATTCTCATCCATTGATGATTTCCTTGATCCATGTGATCATTGATGAGAATCATTGATCCATGTTTCACCCTTGATTCAATATTGACCATTGATTGATCAAATCGATCTGAGCCCTTGATTCTTCATTTTCTCTCCTATAAATACTTCACTATTTGGAGAGAAATGGACCATATTTTGATAGAAAAGTTATGTTATTGAAATTCATACTCGCATCTATATTTAGCATTTTTTTATCATTTTAGTTTAATCTTCATCCATATTAGCTTAAGCATCCATTAATGGCTTCCATTTTAGCATGAGTTTGCATCCATGACTTACATCTTTGAAAATTTTGTTCCCATTTAGAATAGATTGCATCCATCTCCATCAATCATTTTAGCCATTTAGAACTCATCTTAATCATGTTAAACTAGTTTTATGCCATGTTTCATTCACATTTCATTAGTTTCATCGGTTTCTATCAATAAAATAAATTGGAACAACTCATATTATCCAAGGGATTAGATAAGGGTCGCCATTCCACATCAATGCGAGGCCACTCCCCCAATGGGAAAATTTTGAAGTCTTAAAATAGGTTTCCATTATGTTTATGTGTTTTTTATGTTAGTTTAATGGGTTCTTAATCTTTGAAATTTTGAATATCTCATTGGGATCATTGCTTAGGGAATTAAATATAGTTTAAATTCATTCGAATCTAGCATATTTAGTTCATATTATGACTTTGGTCACACCAACTATCCTGATAGACAATAGGCCCATCTTTGTGACGATAGATGATACCAGGACAAGGCTGATTATAAGAATTTTACATTGGGTTTCTTGAGGAGTAATAGGCTTCTGAGGAAGCTTCTCTTGAGGAATAAAGGGGGAAACTTGTACAGTCACAACCTCTTGCAAAAGATGAAGGTCTTTGAATCTTGAAATTTCAAGCTCAAAAGACTTACTTGAAGACACAAGAGGCTTACCCTGCTTGAAGCTTGGGATATTATACTTGGGAGGCTCCTTCTTCATAGGCTAGTTATAAGTGCAAGAGACTGATTGGATTTCCAACCTTTGCACTTGAGCAAGAAAAAGCCACATTTTTTCTTGTTTAGCAGAAAATTATCTTGCAAGAGACTTCTCATATTGTTGTCTTTGTATATCCATCTCTTGTTGTTGTTGGTAGGTCTGGTAAGCCAACTCCTCTTGCTAAAAGCTATGCTCTTGGAATCCTTCAATTTCATTCATTTTCCTTTGAAATTCTGGCAATATATCCTTGATGCTCAAGTTGTCAACATTTGAATGTTGGCTATGAGGATGTCAATACTGGCTAGAGACAAAAAGGATTTCTTTTGGTTGGGCCTAAAGATATGGCTACCATGAGCCTTAAACAGGGGTGGGTGGGTGGTAAGCTTGTTGAACATGCTAGTTTTCTTGTGTAGTAAAGGTGTTTGAGTAAAAACCAATTGCATTCTCATTGTGATATGGCTAAGAAGGATGAAAAAGGGCAACATTTTCATGGTAAGGAGGATGATAGAATATGTCTCCATGAAATTAATACATGATGTGAAATTAAATAGGTTGGGAATTCATGAAAAATCTTTAAAACCAATAAATGAGTATTGATCTCTTTGTAAAAAATGAGAACATACCAGCACCTAGTCTTCTTGAAACCAAAAAAAAGAACTTAGATTCATTAGGTGTGAGAAGATTGTACCTCCAAAGGTAGATATTGTTGACATACACACCAAATATTAGCAATAATGAGAAATTTGTGTCCCACTGGGCATGCCAAAAACTGTTGTCACATGAAATTGCACCCTGCTAAACATGGGGTTCAACATTCCAATGACACAATGGAAATGACCTCAAGGTGTGGGACCTTGCACAATGAGGTTGAACCTACAGAGAAGGATGACTTCCTCTTCAAAACCAGATGCAACAATACTGGTCCAGCCTAGCATTGGAAAAATCTATACTAAACCTGAGCTATGAACTATAGGAGGAAAAGGGAGGAGGAAATTGAAAAGGGAAAATGGTGATGCACCTAGCTTTAAAGTTTTTCTTCCTGCTTCTTGTTGGACAAGGTATCACTAAAACCATCGGGAAACTCATATAGTTCTATATTTCAATAGATCTATAAGAAAGAAAGAACAATTAGGCATTTGAAAGCTCAAAGGGGTAGAGACTAACCACAATTAGCACTTACAACAAATTAGCACCATCAATAAACCTACATAATCAATGAAACATCATGCATGCATAGAGGCACCAAGTGTTACACAAGATACAAGCATTGAGAAGAGAAAAACTATTGATTGATTTTTTAACACAAAGGCATGCAATCCAATCTTACAGCTACAAAAATACAAAATGCATAAGTCTGCAAGAGAAAATATCATAGTAGAACCCAAAGGAAGAACCACTTGGAAAGATTACAAGTGTTGTCTTTATAGTTTAGACATAACTTCGCTAACTCTAGCTAAACCCTAACCCTTACCAAGGTTAGCAAATTGAAAAAATCCATCCAAATGAGAGTTGAGGCAACTTTGCTGACTCTAGCTAAACCCTAACCCTTACCAAGGTTAGCAAATAGAAAAAATCGATCTAAATGAGAGTTGAGGCAACCGGATTATGGAAAGTGCATTGAAGGATGAGCCCTGGACATGCAAAGACCTGCACACCATGCCTCTATAATAAATGCTATCAAAACCCCTCCAAAAATGCCCCCATGAAATCAATGATCTAGGTATGGGGCAAAAATGGAGGACAAAAATCATCTTTTAATGAGCATGGGTTCCCATGAGATCAACCATAACCATCAATGAGTCAAATAAATGTTGTCCTCAAGCCTAAAAAATTGAACAAGTAGGTGAGAAGGTCGCTCAAGAATTAATGGTGCCACCACAAAAAAATTCCAAAATGTGGAAGGTCGGGGCATTGAGCCTGAAAGGAAACCCTTGCTAGGTCAAGAATTAAATGGCTTGAAACCCCGCAAGACTGTCATCGTTAAGAGTCAAGCATTAGAGATACCTCACACCACTTGTTGAAGAAAAGAAGGTTGGAGAAGAGAAACACTAAAACCTATTGAGGGTTGGGAGGAAGAGATACCTCCTACTAGGTAGGAGGTAAGGGAAAAGATGGAAGGAAAAAGCGGGAAGCCCAAACTTTGACCACAAAAATGTGAGTTCAGGGATCGGGGGTTGGGGAGAGGGGCCATCTCTTACTGGGTAAGAGGTAAGATGAAACCCCAATTTATGATGCTCAAAGAAAATTGTTGGAAATAGAAGGTTAGAAGGAGGAGATGAGAAAAAAGTAGAAGAAAAGTATGCAATAAGAGGGAAGTGCAACCTCCGATGTCAGAAATGCAACACTTAGGAAAATATTTAAAGGACTTAGTTCATCTTTGGGGGTTAAGTGGGAGGCTTACGACTTATGATGAAGGATTGGTAAGGCCTAAAGGGTAAGGCCAAAGGCTGACACCCAAAGCATTAGAAGACAAAAGGGGAAAAGAAGGAAAAGGCAACCCCAACAACCTGAAACTCGACACTTAGCCAATTTTAGGACTTTTTTCAAGGGAGACTCCTACAGTATGACCCATGTGAGGTCTCTTAGATCAGTTTTCAATGATGGGTCATAAGGATGACATGAAATGGCAACACTTCCCTTAGAGGAATAATCTTGATCCATCTCTCTTCTTTGAGATTCTCTTTCTTCCATATTTTATTTGAAGATTCCTAACTTGAAGATTTGGACAAACATTATTTTTTCAATCTAGATCTATTTTTTCCTCTCCATGAAGAATCTATATAATATCCTCTTCAATTTTTTGCAAATCTCACTTTCCCATCATCCTCCCTTTCCATTCTTTCTCTTGTTAACCAATGTCATTCTAATTTATGGGTCAAAAGGTAATAAAATATTGTCTCCACTCAATCTTGTGGATGACATATACTTACAAACCCTACAACCTTTTTTACAAAGGATAAAACTACTTGATGCCACTTGATTCAAAAATAGGAGGATATTCCTCATACTAATTAGGAATGGATTTATACAATGATTTTTTTACAATAAAACCCTTAATATAGACTACAAATAATATCTAATGGTTTCCATTTGATCAATATATAAAAGTGTATATCAAGGAAAAGACATAGATCGTCTCAACAAAATAAAAATAATGGATAAAAAATATGATCAACATATAACACACACATTTATAGAGAAAACATAATGTAGCATGAAAAATCCAACTATAGATATTGATTTGAACAAGCAAATTGCCCAACCAGATTCCCTGTTAGGTCTTATTCACACTAGTTTACTTTGGACACTCTTAGGGAAATATTTCTTTATGTCTCAAGTCATAAGATTAATACAAATGTCAATCTTATGTTGTCCTATCTCTCATCTTTTCCTATATAACCATTGTGTTCTCATTTTAACATCAATCAATGATAATTGTGTACTCATTCTACATTTGCATCCTTTGATATAGAATATTATTATCTAATTTTGTGTCTCTCTTGTGCTTTTATTAAAGATCCTAGATCTTGGGCGACTATCTCCATAGGAAAATCTTGCATGGTATAGATCATTCTATACAAAATAGTACAATATACAGAAAATAAGTCTATATTCCACCATATAAAGGTTGAGTGCAAATGTTTGTAATGAAACAATGGGTTCAATTAGCTACAACTATAATTTGAAAGCTCCAAAAATACATGTAACCACACCCTCACTATGAACAAATTCACTAAAACACTTGCAAAAATCTTGTGTTGGACTAAAACCATCGTACTATTGATATCCAACCCCACTAAAGTCATGGAAAAGCAATAAATAGTACTACCTTGTACTTTTGGATATAGGGAAAATGAAAAATCAAATTATAAATTGGATTTAACCAAATGACAAAAACCATTTGTATTCCACATTTTATCTAAGATTTGGTGAAAGCATTGATTCTACTAGGGTAAACACACATTCACCATGGTATTCTTCTATTATTTGTGCTATTCAACAAGTTTACTATAATATTTGGCATGACCATCTTGGTAAAAGGAAATTCAAAACTATAGATGGTGAATTTATTACCTATACAAAACAACAAACCTATAAAAAATTCTAAGGTCATTATGAGTTTTGCAGCTTTTTTTTTTAAGACTCATATATATCATATGCCATTTCTTTTCATCTCCAACTATCATCATAGCCCCTTTTTGTAACATACCCAACTAACAAGTGAAGAACTCCATCTACTAGCTTCTTGTCAATAGTCTAACAAACATCAAATACCATTATCCCTATGGTCTAAAAAATTTGACAAGATTTTTTTCTCACTAGAAATCTCTATTTTAAAACTATCCATGGCTTGAATAATTTCTTTTTCATATTTTTCATATCTATGTTTATTTTGAGATTATTCTTAAAGATTTAAAGAGTAAACAAATTTGTTATAGTTAAATAAAAGAAAATAAAATGGCATGCTTGGGATCCACATATTTGGTACTTTGTAAACATTAAATAAATTACTTATAACATGTGAAACTATTTTTTAATTTTAATAGAGGGTAGAAAAGGTGTGAATGATGTGTTTAAAATTTGAGTGTAAATTTGTCAAGATTGGAATGTAGAAATATTGAGAAGATAATAAGAGTTGTTGACAAATAGACGTGAATATAATACAATAGATTTAGATGAATGGGTCAAGAAACTCTATGTTGTTGCAAAATTTGACTTTAAACTTGTGAGGCCTAGCATGGAGAAATGTTGAGAAGATAATGGCAGTTGTTGAAAAACATGCATAAATAGATTAGAAGAGATTTAGATGAATGGATCAAGAATAACTATGTTGTAGCAAAACTTGAGCATAGACTTGTGAGGTTTGGCGTGTAGAAATATTGGCATGATAATGATAATTGTTGACAAGCAGGCTTAAATAGATTACAATTACAATAGATTTTGATGAATGGGTCAAGAAAGTCTATGTTGTGGCACAACTTGAGTGTAGACTTGCCAAGCCTAGTGTGCAAAAATATTGAGGAGGTAATGATAGTTGTTGACAAACAGATTTAAATGAACGAATCAAGAAAAATGAAAAACTTGTGGAAATATTAAGAAGATAATGACCTTTTGTTGACAAACAGGCATGAGAAATCAATAGTAGAGTTATATCTCCACGGTTGTTTTGAAATGTATGGCTCGTGGCTATTAGTTGACCCTGAACTCACACCTACCCTTCGTTGACCCAGACTTCGCCCCCTTCCTTATAGTCAGTTGCCCTCTCTTTACCTGCCAAATCACCCAAACTCATGGCGCCCACAACCAAGTTATTCTTCTTTAATCTTATTCCTCTATTTCTCCTCCGCTTCTGCTCTGGATGTATTTAGAAGGAAGGGGAAGCTCTTCTTCAATTCAAAGATTCCTTAAATTATTCTTCTCATTCTCATTTGAGTTCATGGGAGAAGAAAAGAGATTGCTACCTCTGGGAGGGCATATCCTGCCATAACACCACCCATCATGTAGTCCGTGTTGAAATACAGGGTGGTGATGGAATGAAGGGCGGCGTCATTTCTGAGAGCTTGTGCACCCTCACTTTTGTTGCAACCATACGCCTATCTACAATGGGATTAATAGGTACCCTTCCTCCTTGCTTCGAAAAAATCTCATCTCACAGAGCTAGATATATCGTATAATAGCTTGAGTGGGAATATTCCATCGTGCTTTGCAAACATCTCTTCTCTTGCTGTCCTTGATTTAGGATATAACATTTTAGAAGGTGAAACTATCCTCTGGACTATTTGTATGCTTAGCAACCTCAATGAGGTTTCACTTGGTTACAACCAACTAAAAGGAAGCTTACCATGCTGTCTCGCTAATCTCTCTTCTCTAATTGTGCTAGATATTCCTGAAAATCACTTGAGTGGTAATATTCCATATTCTTTAGGCAACATTTCCTCACTCAAATATTTTGATGTTTCTAATAATTCCTTAAGTGGTTGTATCCCAGATTCGTTGGGCAGTCTCTCTTTGTTGAAACATTGGATCTATCTTACAACCAACTAAATGGAACTCTTCCATCCTCACTTTCGAGGCTCTCCTCCCTTGTGATGCTCTATGCTTATGCATTGAACCAAAGAATTGTTTCCTCAACGTTGAGCTCTTCAATTCAATATCTTTCTCTCTCACTAGATGGCCAACAGATAATTTTAGAGGCTTTCTTTCACAACCTTAGCAAATTGGAAATTTTGTATTTATCAAATTGTGTACTTAATATTAGCACCACTTGGATTCCCTCATTCCAGTTAATTAGGTTATATATGAGATCATGTAAGGTGGATGGTCAAATACCGTTGTGGATTTCAACTCAGTTCTCACTTGTAGAGTTGGAATTAGCTGACAACAATCGAGTTGGAGAAATTCCTTCATGGCTACTGGATATGGGTCTTCTCTACATCAATCTCACAATGAATCATCTCCAAGGTTGCATTTTGCTAAGTACATCAACCAAGAATCCATTGGCAGTCTTTGATGTGTCTAGAAATGTATTGTCTGGTCTGATACCATCAATTTGGCCTCCTGATATAAATGTATTGTTGCTTAATGATAATTTGTTGATAGGAAATATTCCCCCACACTTACAGGGTATCTCTTCACTAGAGATTGTAAATCTGGAAAATAACCATTTGAATGGACTCATCCCTCCAAGCTTAGCCAATTGTTCCAAGCTTCAAATGTTGAATTTGGGGGATAATAATTTAAGGGGAATGATTCCATATGAATTTGGTAAGCTAAGTGAGCTGAAGTCACTATTGATAAACAATAACCAATTGAGTGGATCATTGCCTCCCTCCATATCAAACTGCACAAAATTATATTTTTTAGATGTTGGGGAAAACTTCTTGAAGGACCACATTCCAAAGTCAATAGGAAATCTTTCAGAGCTAAAAGTGTTAGCAATGAGGAAGAATAATTCTGAAGGTAGTATTCCTGCAGAAATTGGGTGGCTGAAGAACCTACAAATCTTGGACCTTTCTTCAAATCAACTATCAGGTTTGATACCAAACAATGTTTTTAGTTTACAAGCAATGCTAACAGAAACACATTAGGAATTTTGTAGGGTTCAACTTCAAATATTTTGAGGAGAATCCTATGTTATACATCGCTCCATCACACATACCACATACATGTATAAGATTGAACTGACTATGAATTCCAAAGGCAGAGATGAGCATTACAAATATATTTTCCCGACCATGGTGGCCATAGACTCTCAAACAATCAATTGAATGGGAATCTTCCTTTTGATTTAGGAAAATTGAAGGGATTGAAGCTGCTCAACCTTTCCATGAACAATTTCAGTGGTGCTATTCCAAATAGTATCGTACAAATGACTTGGCTAGAATCATTAGACCTTTCTACAAATCATTTTTCTACAAAAATTCCTCAAGATCTTGGTTCTTTGAGCTATTTGGGAGCCCTTAACTTTTCCAACAACAACCTTTCAGGGAGTATACCATAGGGTGGACATATGGCGACATTTAATGAACCATCATATTCAGGCAATCCAAATTTATGGGGGTGTCTGCTTCCAAAGAAATGTTCTTGGCCAGAATTTGCTACTAGTCCTCCTCCCATTTCTACATCTATTAATGAAGAAGAGAAGAGTAAATAAAGTGTGGGGTATGAGATTGGAGTGGGAATGTCATTTGGAGCAGGTTTCACAATAGTGATGGTATTTATTGTGGTGAAAAAGAAATACTTCGAGGGAGTCGATTTGCTTTTGAAATTTTTTTTCCCATGGCTCCGCAATTTGACATTATAAAAGTTCCTTTCTTTTGTTAAAGAGATTCAATATGAATATATTATAATTTTAATAGAACTTCATTTAATTTATCATTTATTTTTAAAAATTATTAATTCTTGTCAAAGCAGAAATGTTATGTTTTATTTCATTCTAAAACAATCTTATATGTGAAATGAATACATTGGTTCTATGGTTTTGGAGATGATGGTCTTCAATTCATTAGAGGTCAGTCTTTGATAGAACTTGCTATTATTTTTACCATTCTCAATTCTAATTATGAGGGCACAATTTGCTTTAGCTACTTTGTAGGCATATATGTTGCTGGAGGTTATGCCTACTTCATTCTATATTCTTGTTTGGAGGATGATCTTGCATATTATTCTTCTTGATTATTTAAGTTTTGTTTTCATTGATCTATACCATTAACTAGTGGACCATAATAATTTCATTCCATTTCATTTTTTCTCATGTGTTTAAAACATGTTGGATAAGGATACACCTAAAAGGTTGGTTATTATCAGTTCAGGTTACATGTCAGATGTACTTTAAATTTTGATAAATTAATGGTGGAAAATAGACAATTATCTAGAGTGGCCACCGATGGAATTAAAGGAACAAGATTAAGTTACAAAATTCAGTTACCCATCGATACCAATAATTCAAGGCTTAAATTTGGTGGTCGACCCTGCTTGTCAAGCATTTTTTTTTGTGATGGTCATTTATTTGAAGTTGCCTTTAAAATATTAAAGGTTATCTATTTTAAGAAAAATATATGTAGATTGAAAAAACATACATAAGAATAATTACATAGAAATTTTCACAGTTTAACTAAAATTTTGCCTTTCAAATAATACAATCTTTCTAAAATTTTAATTGTATTTTACAACTAAAATGACTAAATACATTCATACGGCCATCAAATTTAAGCCCTAGATACCATGATGACTAAAAGTTGACCCAGGAAATTAGTTGAATAGCTGTTTGTGTCATGAATAAGAAAATCACAGCTTTTTGAATGCATAACTTAACTTATTAAGTTGGTTGGAAACTTCTCGTTAGTCACATGCTCCTCTCTTATATTTGAATTTATCAAAATTATGCCTCTCAAAACTTAGAATTGAAAAAATTTAGACCTTCTATATCTCTCATCCTAATTTTATCCATTGTTTAAGAACCAGAGCAAAACAATAGTATGTACCATTCTTTCCATTCATGTCTTGTTTTCCTTCTCAATAAAAACTTGAAATGTACGGTAGATATAAGGAAAATTCTACCCTTCTTTATAGTGTACGAAAAGTATATATATTGATTTTAATTATTGTGCTCACACATTATGCATTTGTAACATTCTTTCATTACTCTTGTTTGGAGATGAAGTAACTTGTTTTAATGCGAATTTTTTTTATAATAAATTTAGTTTTTATTTTTTGTGTTTACACATCATCTAATTATGATTTCTCACATTGAAAAACAAGATTCAAATTAGATTTTTAATTTTTATTTTCTAAAGTATATTTTATGATTCATTAAAACATGCAATATCTAAATCACAAATTCAAATACAAAGATGAAAGAAACCAGTAACAAATATTCCTTTCTCTGGTAGTTAGGGTAAAAATTTTAGGGCAAATGCATAAACAAATTATAATGAAACCCTAACAAGCACAATAGAGCACAAACTAGCACGAAAATCAAAATAAGAAAGCAAAGAAAACCGATCTCCAAGCTAGATTTGATTTATCTACATTGCTCTTCTCCACCTCACACAAGCATGCAAGATTTTGAAGGATTGAATGATTCGATATGTTGATGTTGATTGCTCATTTTCATAGCATAATGATAAGATGGAGATGATAGAGGAAAAATAGATAGATAGATGAGAAGATTAAAGGAAATTTTGGCAGAGTGTGGATACTAGAAGAATATTGATGCAAATGGCCTACGAAAGGCTTAATTTATAGGAGAAGGCTGATTTGATTCGATGAATAAGATTAAAATTCAAATATGTGATGTGTATGGCTAGTATTAAAAGTTGATTTTAGTGCTTATGAAACACATTAAGTGGGTTATGACATGAGGCTAAATTTAGGATGTGAGGGAATAAGTGGGATTCTTTTATTTATTTTGGAGGAAAAGATGCCTATGATGCACAAATAAATGGGGCTAAAAATAGGATGTGAGTGGGAATCTCATAATTTAAATAATAAAATTATTTAAATTATTTGTGCATGTGAATACTTGTAGTCATGTGACACATGTTGCAATGTGGTAATAAGTGAGGGATGAGGGATTAATTCAAATATTTAATTTGAATTATTTTGAGACTTGTGGAGGGGAATTAATTAAATAAATAAGATTTATTTAATTAATTGGGAAGGTGATTAAGTGGAATAAGGTAATGACCTAGGGTAAAATATTACAAGATGTATTACAAGGTCATGTATCAACTAGGTAATGTTATGACATGGACAATTTTGGGTGTCTACATTTTGCCCCTCTTTGAAATGATGTTTGAGATGATGAGATTTATGTAGAGTAACATCATTTCAAAGAAGCTAAGGTATGGATAGAAGGAAAAAAATGATGATGCCCCAGCCACTTGAGGAAGTGAGGAGTATGATGAAGGAAGAAATGGGATGATGATGTAGGATATGATAATGATGATAATGCCCCCTAGAGAGGATAGGAAGGTTGGACACACATAGGTATGCTCTCGAAATGAATGAGATGATAAAGGAGGGACAAGATGAATGATACAAGATATGAAGTGAATGAAAGAGAAGAATGAAACATTATGTTGCAATGAAGTGAGCAATCATATGTTTGATGTAGCACTAGACGTTATGCACCAAGGTATAAGGACCAAGGTGATGATGTGTCACATGCCCCAGCATAATACAACCTTGTCTAGATACAAGATATGAATATTAGCTGGGAGTGATTTGGATTTGATACAAATGCAAATTGAAATGATAACACATACAATCAAGCAAGCAAGAATGCACAAATGATACAAAAACAAACAAGGTATTGCCCCTGCCAAGCTGTAAACCAATAAGTAATTGATTGATTGATGATGATGATAGTGTTGTCATTGTAGGAAACGATATATCCCTAGATCAACACAAGGATGATTGATTAATTGATTGGGTTTACAACAAGATTAGGATCAAGACCAAAGGATGTGATTGGATAATTTGGAAAGATTGATTAGATTGGTTGGTATGGATTAAGGATTGACTTGCATTTGGATTATTGCTAGGAATGATTTGGCTTGATTTTATTTCTTGGATTTTTATTGGCTATTTGATTTTTTTGTCTTTTTTTTCAAGACCTTTTTCTATTTTCTTTTATTTTTGGGGATATTTTGCTTTTTTTTGTATTTTTGAAATGTTTTGATTTTTTTGGATTTTTTCATGACCTTTTTTTAAAAAAATTGTATTTTTTCAGGACCTTTTTGAAATGTTTTGAGATGTCAATGGATGACAATTTGAGTAGCCTTTGTGCTAGATACCAATGACAAGGGAAAACCAAGTCTAGATGTAAGGAGATAGATGGGATTGATGGATGAAAGGGTGGGTGATAGGATAAGGAATAAAAGGATCATGATAGATGGATGGATAAAAAGGATAGGTCATAGTGAGTGGAATGGATGTATGCATCATAAGAGAGCAAGGATGTGATCTCCAAAGACTATATCACATAGGAATAACATGCACCATTATAGGTACAATACTTAGGATTTTTTATGACAAAAGCTTAGTACAATAGGATGGTGATAAGATCGCATTGGAAAAGATGAGGTATGTCAAGAGATACCCAAAAAATATGTTTCAAAATTTTTCCCCTATGTCTTCATCAAGATCAAAAGGAGAAGGGTGGATAAGTGGACGCAATATGATAGGTATGTATGATGGATAAAGATGGTAGATAGGATGGAAATGATATGATAAGAAGTGACATGATAAGATAGATAGTGCGGATGAGGAAAAGTGCCCCCAAGTGTAAGTGACATAGAAGATCCACCTACACATGATGCCTATTTTCTAGGTTTTCATCATGGTACTTATCCAGGGTGCATATTTACTAGGTTTTCACCATTGGATGAAGGGATTTCTCTTTACTTTTTTTTTTACTTTTTTTTACTTTTTTATTTTTTATTTTATTTTTGACTTTTTTTATTTTGTTTTTTGACCTTTTTGATTTTTTTGACTTTTTTTATTTTTGGATAGAAGGGGAATATGGATAGGAGGGACTCAAGTGTCTAGTTCCATGAAAGGTGATAGTCCCACTAGAGATGGATGTCACCACATGGACAATGTCAAATATCATTATGCTCATAGATGTTGGTAAGGGATGACATGAAAGGGATATGGAGTAGGGAGATGATGGATTATGATGTGGATTATGGAGGAAAGATGAAGGGGAGGCTTAGAAAAAAGCATGGACCATAGGAAGGTGATGGGGGAGATATGTACGATAATGAGTGAAGGATGAGGAGATGGAGGTAGGTGGAATTGTTGTGAGATGAAAGGGAACCATGACCACTGGTTGCACACACTGTGATAAACATTGAAGCTTTTGATGTGGAGGGGGTGTAGGAAGCAATGAAGATGTTTGCTTAGGAGATGGGCAATGAAGTGCTTTAGGTACCCACATAGACTTAGTATTTTTATGACTTTTATATTTGCTTGTGGGATGGAATATGAGATTCTTGAATAGAGTGGGAATGTGAGGTGGAAGTGGATGGTTGGTATTTTTGTGATGTGGATGCATTGTTTGATTTGATTTCCTTTCTCTTAGGGACCCAAACCATTTTAGTTTTGACCTTTTATTTTAGAGGTATGGGCTTATATAACTGTTTAGATGGATTTTTCTTTGTTTCTTTGCTGTTGTGCCCTAAGGCATGAGGACCCTTAGGATTTTTACTTTATAAGTAGAGGCATTGATTTTTTTACTTTTGAATCCCATGGGTATGGTGGAATGAGTGGAAGCTTTGTGTTTAGACAATGTGTGCATTGATTAGTGATTATTGATTAGGATTTTTAGAATATTTATGGATGGATGGATAATAGGATTGTATAATGGCGATATTAGGTGTTAGGAGTAACATAGGTAGATTAGATGGAGGGATATTAGGAGTTGGAAGCAATGGTGGAAAAGTTGATTGTGGAAGGTGTATGGTCACATGATTTTGACATTTGTAAGATGATGCAAGATGGATGGTAATATTTTTTTTAGGTGTATGATACGATTTATGGTGGAAAGAGGACTTAGGATGGATCTAGAGGAAGTATCAACATCTTTAGCTTGTTTTCCTTGGGGTGAGTATCCAAGACCAAATGAGCGTGGAGGGAATTTGACATGGATGGGCTCTAAAATACCTTGTTCATGAAGGCCTAAACCTTTACCTTGGTAGTTTATGTTTTAGAGTATGTGATGGACAATGGGACTAGGTGTAGGTGGAACACTATACATGATTTCCCTATTGGATGGGGAAAATGAAGCAACAAAAGATAATGGTTGTTGCTTTCCTAAGGAAGAACATTCATGAATGAGGGTGGATAGACCAATAGGATGTGATGGATTTAAAATGGATTTGATGGTGGATGTGGAAGGATCATTGGGATTTTGATTAACATTATGTTCATTAATATCCAAGATATTTGTTTGATCTTCTATGTTGGCTTGGGAGGCATGTGTCTTATCATGACAAGTTAATGTTTTTGGATCATGGATATGACTAGGTGGAGGCTTATCTAGGATATCTTGCTCATGGATGGGTGTAGGATCAAGTTTCTCATGGAAATTCTCTTCATTATTATGAATATCATCTTGATCATGGAAAAGATATCGATTATGGATAGGTTGGATGAAAGTGATTTGATCTTTATTAGGACTAGGGCTTGATGTTTCCACATGTTTGGGATTAGACTCTTGACATACCTCTTTGATTGATTGAATGGAAGTGGATGAGAAAGGCTCTTGGAGGGGCTCAACATGTTCTTGATGGTCAATCTCATGAGGGCATGATGGAGGTTGACTTGGGCTCACTGGGGGAGACTCTAGAATAGGTTCAAGGGGTTGTGGGTGACATGGTGGAATTAGAAGGCTAGGCATGGTGTTGGAAGAATATTTTCTAAACTCAAGGATGTGAAATGGTTGACATGGTTGATTCCTTGCTAGTAGTCCTTGGGTCAAATCCTTTGTAGGTGGATGGGTGGATTTGGGTTTTCTTTTGAAATGTTTGAACTTAGGGCATGGATTTGATGGAGGATTAGATGATGGTGTGGGAAATGAAGGGTTTGATGGGTTGGAATGTGTGGGGACCAATGGATTTAGACTAGGACATGGTGACTTTAGGATATGCCTTTGATTAGATGGTGGTATAATATATTTATAGGATGCATGAGCTAGATTGGTATTTCCCTTATCAAATGCAGCATGAGAATTGAAAGGCTCTTGATTTTGTTGCCAAGGTGGACTTGGGCTTGCATCTTCTTGTTGCAAATTGAATTGATATGATGATGTGGCATTGAAATGGAAAGGATATGGCGGTGTGAGGTTTTCTTGATAAGTGGATGGACTATGTTGGTGTGATGATTGATGTGGAATTTGAGGTTGTTTTTGTTTGGTTTGGGATTGGTGTGTGGCTATGAGTTGTTGAATTTGGGATTGGTGGTTGGCTAAGATGTGTTGGATTTGGGATAGTAGTTGTTGTATGTGAGGTGATTGAATTTGTTGAAATGGTTGAATGTTGTCTTGTAAGTGTTGTATGGTTGATTGGTTTAGAGGTTGGTTTGGGTGTTGGAGTGCTTGGATGATTTTTTGTAGGTGGGGTGCTAGGACCTTGTTTTCTAATATTGGCATGGAGTTACACATGTATTTACATCATTGTATATCATCTTGTCCCTTCAAGTATCCCACATATTTCTTGTCATTATTTGAATTAGGAGGAGGGGCCCTTCAAAGTGTGATTGGTCTCGTGATTAGTATTAGGGAGAGGGCCTCCTTGAATTATGATCTTGGGATTAGGTTTTGTCTCATGATTTGGACTAGAGGGATAGCCCCCTTGGATTATGACTTTGAGCTTATGATTAGGATTGGGCTTGTTTATGATTAGGACCATTTTGACAAGTGGTGACTACGACTAGGTTGATGATGATGTTGAGATAATAAGATTGGATGATTAGGATGATGTGGCAATTGTTTATTACAAGTTTGACTTAGGAAATATCAAACACAAGATCTCACATGTAAATGCATAAACACACACACCAAACACAATGATACATTTTTCTTTCAAGATTAAATTTTATGTTTAAGCAAACACTTGAATACATAACAACAAGCCTAGTGTTAGTCAAGTGGGTATGGCCAATTAGGTCTTAAGCTAGGATGCACGAGGTTGACTAGGGATGATTTGAAAGAAAAATCCTACCACACAATTGGGAGAAAGGGATAACCCACCCTTCACCTTCACTTCCCAAAGGTATAAAGTTCTTTGGGGCTTAGCCAAGAGGACAAGATTTTAACTCCCAAAGAAGCATTTATTTTCATTCACACCTCGATTGAGGTCATCCCTTGGAGTGGTGTGTGGTCCAAGCAGGCCTCCTAAGAAGGGTATGACAAAAGTGAACTAAGTGAGGTGTTTTTGATCACACACGCACTTGATTCACACTTGTAGTTGTTAATTTCCCTTTAGAAAATCAAAATGTGTGTAAAACATTTCAAGCACTTGTTCTTTTTAGATCCCAAATCCAAATGTGTAGGAAGATAGTTGTTCATTTTAATCCAATTTCAATAATGTGACAACAAACAAGATGTTCTTATTAAGCCCAAAATCCAAGTGTGTGATCAAACAAGTTGTTCTTTTTAAGCCCCAAATTGAAGTGTGTTGACAAGTAATGATTAGAGATGAAAGATGGAATGTGTGCACCTGAATGTTTTCATCCTTAAATATCTTGTAGATGTTTATGTCAATATTGTTCCAGCTCTTTAGATTCACCTACAAAATTGGAAAATGATATTATAATGCAGCCATAAAAGAAAAGCTTATCAAACAAGGAAAATTGTAATTTTAGATACATATTCGAATTATATTTGATTATTTCAAGATATATTTGATCTGAAAACTAAAAAATCAAAGAAGAGACCCCTACTAATTTTCTGAGAGCTTTCCAAAAATGTAAAGAAGTTAGAAAAATTCCTTGTTTTGCACCCAGAAATGTGGATTTATGAAAAACCTATAGAAAATAAAGATCAGATCATTTAGCACCTTATTTGACCTTAAAATAAAATTTATAAAAAATAGGATCCCATTAAAATTTCAAGTGCTTTCCATAAATGTAAAATTTCTAGAAAATTCGTTAATTCGCACCTAGAAAGCTAATTTTATGAAAAAACATAAAATCATGATAACTCCTACCAAAATGGTGATAAAACCTCAATTTTTTTGTTGTAGCTACTTTAGATGATGGAAAACCTTCTATGAAAATCTTGTAGCCATTTGGAAGATATGAAGAAATTTTTAAAACCTAGGGTTTTGTCCAAAAATGACATAAATTTGCAACAAAAAGTTAATGAAACCTACAAAAAAGCAAGCTAGAACAAAGGATTCACATCAGGCGCACATTAAGTGGATTATGACATGAGGCTAAAATTATGATGTGAGGGAATAAGTGGGATATTTTATTTATTTTGGAGGAAAAGATGCCTATGACGCACAAATAAATGGGGCTAAAAATAGGATGTGAGTGGGAATCTCATAATTTAAATAATTAAATTATTTAAATTATTTGTGCATGTGAAGATTTGTAGTCATGTGACACATGTTGCAGTGTGGTAATAAGTGAGGGATGAGGGATTAATTCAAATATTTAATTTGAGTTATTTTGAGACATGTGGAGGGGAATTAATTAAATAAATGAGATTTATTTAATTAATTGGGAAGGTGATTAAGTGGAATAAATGGGATAAGGTAATGACCTAGGGTAAAATATTACAAGATGTATTACAAGGTCATGTATCAACTAGGTAATGTTATGACATGGACAATTTTGGGTGTCTACATCTCTTAGTTGATCTATCTTTATTGTAATTTTTTACTTCAAGAAAAACTTCACACATTGTTGATGATGTTGGATCTTCTTTAGTGCGACTATTAAGGTTCAAGCAATTTTAATTTCAGTTTTCCATTTTATTAGTTTTTACTATCCCCAATGCAGTTGCAATCTTTGACATTTGTCTTTTGATATGATTTAGATATGGTTCAATTTACATTGCTTTGTGAAAAAAGCATACAATATTATTTGAAATCATTGGAATTCTTCAAATAACAATATCAAACATCTTTGAAGTATTTTGTTGCAAATACTATTGAAGAATAGGCTTGTCATCTACTATATATTATCCAAATGATGATACGAGTACATAGATTGATAAGTACTCTACATTGAATTTTTTACATCAACTAGGGTAGAGGGGCCTATAGTGGAGCACCCTAACTTTGCGTTTCTCAAAATCCTATGTGGAAATTTCAAATCACTCCTAATTTTGTACAACAGTTTATTTGGCAACTCATGTGCTTTTATATTTCGTTTCAGGGCCACATCATCAAATATGATGCCACATCAGCATGCTTTTTGTTGAGGTATCCAAAAAGGCCCAAAAAAAAGTGAGACCGATAGTGGTGAACTAAGTTACGTTTTATTGGTATGCTAATGTGGCATCACATGATTCGTCACTTTGCATACTTTATGGATAAAAAGTGTTTTGCAATTGGATATTAAAGTGCTCCACTATGGGGCCCACTGAGGACTACTTTTATCCCCACTATTGGACCCTGCTCCATTATGGGCCCCTCTCCCCTATAGGCAAACCAAATTTAATAGTGTTAGTAGTCGATAGAGAAGTTGTAATAGCCATATATGGAGTACTAATATCATAAAGGATATTGTCTACCTCATTTATGTCAACATTTAGAGGCACAAAGACAAGGTCTTCCAATAATGGGCAAGCATACTTGTTTTCAATTTCATTTGGTGAAATTTCTATATTATAGTTAATCATGGAAATTGTATAAGTGTTGGTGGTGTTAACAAGAATAGACTTATCAATATCCTTATGAGCCATTAATGACATAAATAACCTCCATATCAATAATAGATATCATCTTTGACTTTTAACTCATTCATTATAGCCCATATCCCATGGTAAACATAAAAAAATCACCACTCAAATCATATGGGACCCACCAATAATATGCAAGATGCTTCACAACTTTGATTCTCATTCACAAGTTGATAATTTTGCTAAAAAAGGCTTCATAATTATCAACTCCAATTCCATCTCTAATGTAGGAGCATCCGAGTATAGACACAATCTGCATCAACCAAATAAAATGCCAAGTATTATTTGGAAGCAATAAATTCCTGTTCATGAATGAAATGAAATGATTATCTAAAATGCATCAAAATATTGACAGTCAAATTGCTTATTCTTAAAAGGAGAGAATAAAATTGTAATAACCATTTCTTTCTTCATTTTGGGGAGGCATTAAAACTCTTTTTGGAGACCTTTAAGGAGGATTAATGTCATTTAAATGTGCAGTTTCGAAAAAAAAATGAGTCGTGTAAATGCCCTCATATGGTGTCTCTTCTATACGGGAATTATTATATTTTTAAATCTGTATTCTTTTAATTAGTAATTTCCCCCCTTATGAGGTGTTAAAACTAATGGAGGCACCTTATTTGTTTAGCTGATTAATTTTCATGAATGGCTGAGTAATAGAAGTGGCATAGAAGGGTGATAAAGAGAGTCATTTAAAAAAATTGAAATGGAAAAAAAATATAAGTTGCAGATGGGAATATCAAAGGCCACGCAGGGGAGAAGATAAGGAAAAATAAATAAACTCAATTGATTCACAGGTAGTGGTGTGGAGAATAGAGAAGATTGCGTAGAGGTTGGAGAAAGGAGAAGGAGGCGCTTAGCAAGGAAAAGATTAAAAGAAATTTGAGAGGGCTACGTTGAAGAAAAGAGTGAAAGGTGGGCAGCGTGGTAGCTGAGGAGTCAAGGGAGATGAGGCACAGCTGGAAGGAGAGTTTAGGCGCCCAAAGTTGAGGAAAATCAACAGCAACAATTTGTAAAAGAAAACACATCATCGATCCCTTAAGTTGATAGAAAAATTCTGCTATTATATACATTGAAATGAGGCATGGCATGTAGAAGAAGAGAATGGCATTGAAATGGAGTATAGCAGGTGAATCAGCTTTTCTTGGCTAGATATTTCTGCAATGAAAAGAATAGATTGAAGCATGGTTGTTTGAGAAAGGCTAGATTGTTGGAAGGAGTGGAAGTGATTGTCAAAAACAGAGGAAGTAACATGAGTGTTGCAGAATTTTATTTGAACTTTGTTTATTTGTAAACCTAAACAGACCTAAACAGGAATAAGAAAATAAAGGGAAATGAATTTATCTTTATGTTTGTTCCATTAAAATCATATTGGAATTTTTGGTTTAATTAATTGATTTTGCTACAATTGCTCTCTGTCTGGAAAGACAGAGCATTGATCTACATCAATCTCATTCATAAATGCATATAATAATTGATGCAAATATATTGCGGGACTATTTATTATAAATTATGTGTCAACTACCTTCTAAGAAGTCAAGGACACTTTCCAAGAGTGTTGGAGATGTACAATATTTTTGTTATGAATCCATTGTTAATGTACTGGGTCAGCTTTTTGTGGATGACATAGTGACTTCAATACTTTTTCATATGAGTGACACATGTATTTTGGTCGATATCAACATTTCCAAGGATTTATCAGTTGATATTGTTCTCAAGGTGGAGGACCACCCTGAGGTTTAGCCTCTTAGTTATGAAGGTCTTCCTTTCCATTACTAATGGTGGTTTGAAACTAGGTATCCAAATCCAAATTGTTTATAGACTATTTTATATGTGTTATACTTAGTCTCTTGGTGTTGTTAGTTTTCTATTCTTTTGTTCCATTGTTGCAATTTTATCTCTTTTATCCTTTTAAACCCTTAAAAAACCACTTGAAGAGGTATATAATGCATATCAAAGAACAAAAACTCAATGTCAATATAATAATAGAAATGAAAATAAAAGAAATTTTTTAATAAGAAAAAGGTCCTTTCATACGTGCACACTATCATAGGCATAGAATTGATGCAATGAAGAAATTGATATTAGTAGTTAATTCCTTATTTGGAACTATTTTGGATTATTTCCTTGTAACTAAATTCCAAAATTGTGGAAATGAACATCATCATTTCCTTTGTGTTTAGAGATGCATCAATTTGTCACAAAGATAGTAATGCAAATGTTGAATAATTTATAGACAAGTACATTACTTATAGCACTAAATATATACATTCTTATATAGCTATCACAGAGAAAATATTACAACACAGAACAATATAGAAATTCAAAAAAAAAAAACCTTGCTGATAGAATTTTCTACTCTTGCCAATAAAAACAACAATTCTTGAACCATCTTAAGACAATGAAGAAACCACAATTACCATAGAAAAACATATAATTTCCATGTGGGATTTGTGTGTGATGGTGGAAGATGTAATGGTAATGTAGGAGTTGTTTGCAAATTGAGATTGCCACTATTATAGTGCTATGTGGGATATTTCCCATTTGTAGCAGCAAGAGAGCATGGAATTGGCTTGTACTCATTTGTGCCACATATTTATTGGAGAGCTTCCCTCTACGACTACTTGTGAACGTGTAGAATTTCGAAGATTTATTATATATTATTTTCAAAAGGACAAAGGAAATAGATGAACCTTGTAGCTTCACAACCATCTATTCCTTGATAAAACTTCATAATTTTAGTAGCCCTATAATTTGACAATTCCTTTATAATCCTTCAACACCTCAAATAATTCATAATTTTTTCCCATATTTTATGGAAAGTTCTTTGATTTAGCTTTAAACCACCATTACATTCCTTGAATCAAACATGGTAAAGCTTAAAAAGTGTAAAATCAACAATTTGTACCATGAATTTTGTTTTTTGAGGAGTTGATAATAAAGATTAAACCATGGAAGTGATATGGAAAATCTATCCTAAATACCCTTTAAGAGTGAGTGTCAAATAATTAGCTAACACTCCCCTTTTAAATAAATTAAAGATAATTTATTTAAGTTAAATATTTTCTTCTAAAATAAATAAATTAATATTTATTTATTTCTCCAAGCTATCAATTGAATTAAATAAATCTTATATATTTAATTCCCTCCTTCAAAATTCAAAACTTGGGTCTTACCCTATCTTGAATTTTCCTATCAGTTGATCTTGCAAATCAATCTCTAGCATTGATCAAGTATCAAGTGAAGCATATAAATGAGAATATTTTCTTTCATTCATACCCCCCTAGCAAATTTTATGATCAAGATATTCCTATAAATTTTATGATCAATATTTATCAAGAATGATCAAGCATTCAAGCATTATCAAGCATTTATCTTTATCATTGTCGAGCATAGGTATCATTTTTCTTTTATCATTTATTATTATCATTGCATCCTATCATTATTGTTCTTTCATAATGTGTTACTTTGAAGAGCAACCTACAATGGAGCTAATCAAGATCTTAACTATGATGACTATGCTTGTTATCTAAATTCTATATTCTAAGCCAAGATATTAAATTTTATTATGTGATTGTGAAAATGTTAGTTTTGTATTGTTGCTTTTTGTGATCCACATTTTTATAATCCACATGTTTGCACACCTAGTGGGACCCACATCCCTTATTTTAATAGGTTAGAAATTCACACTTATGTTTCCTATTGTCACACATTTGTGAAGTCTTACATGGCACATTTGCTCAGTCCCATGGTGCATTTGTCAAATCCTATGGCACGTTTGTTGTGGTGTATTTTTCAGATCCTATAGCACATCTATTAGAACTTGTGGCAACTGTGTTAGATCTTGTGGCGTATTTGTCAGATCCTATGGTGCATTTGTTCGATCCTGTGGAGCATTTGTCAAATCCTATGGCACATTTGTTAGATCATGTGGCATATTTTTTAGATCTTGTGTCGCATTTTTCAAATCTTGCGGTGCATCTATGAAATTGTATGAAACATTTGTTCAATGGAATGGTACATTTGGTTTATTGACATTTTTTACAAATACATTTTTTTACAAAATTGAGAAAACTTTTGCATAACATATCAGATTTTAAAAATTCAAAAGACATTGGAAATCTAGTTCAGAGGTGTTTGTTGTGGATCAAGTGATTTTTTTAGATCTTGCACTAAAATTTGGGTACATTTGTTCAAAGTCATTCTTTCTTATTTTTAAAATTTTAAATGCTAATAACTTCATACCATAATGGTTTTTAATGATTTTTTAAAGATCTATTAAAAAATCATAAAGAATCTATTGGGGCTATCATTTTTTACATCTTTAAAATTGGGGTTTAAAATTTATCACTCATATTTTGATATGGGACCTAAAATAATCCATTTTATCTTAATCCCCAAGATCTACTTACATATGCTCTCCTTTTGCACCTTAGATTGATCTTGAGGATACAAAATAAGTGATCTTGTTTTCTCTTATGACTTTGTTTGTTGGTCTTTGTGTGTAGAGATTGAAAGTTAAAGGGTTGCAAAATTGAAGGTTGATTTGGAGCTCTTCATCAAATTGGCAACTCAATATTAATGTTGAACTTCTAAGTTCATTTATTCTAATCACTCTATCTCTTTCAATTTGCAAAATTCTTAAAAGTTACATTAATTTCATTGCTTCAATTAATCTTGCTTAGTGCATGTATTCCTCAGATTGGAAATTGGGCTTAAAATTAATCTCTCACATTTGGATTTGGGCTCTAAAATAAAAATATATTTTTTATTTCGCAAGATCTACTTATGTATGCTCTCCTCTCACACCTAGTGGTGATCTTGAGGATCATAAACAAGGGTAAGTATGTATACAAAGTTGTGATAAAAAAGAGGGCCTTAAGATGTTACTTTTTTCTGAAATTAGTAAATTCTAATGTTCAACAAGAAAATTGAGGTTGTTATGCTCAAAATTTGAAGATGCAACAAGAACACGAGTTGTAGTGCTTCAAATATACTTTCTAAACTACTATTTTCTTTAAATAGTAAAGATTAAGGGATTGAAAAATGGGGAGCACATAAAGTGGTCTTGTTTTTTATATAAAAATAGCATAGTATCTATTATGTTGCCCCTAAATTTTCCTTTTTTAGAATTTAAAAAATCACTCTGGTGAGAAATTAGCTAACACCATGTACTTTATGCCAGTTTTTTTTAGCTAATTTTTAATGAATATATAATTTTTTACTAATTTTTGAAGTGGGCACATCCTAAAAAGTAAAAATTTGAGCATGCTCCCTCCTAATTTTTTTGAAAACTAATTAAAAATCACTTTTCAATACATGTAGAACGCATTTTAGTTTCTAAAAAATGTATATTGTTTCAAAATTCGATGAACGAGTAAAAAACTATACCCAAACTAGAACATATTGGTTTTTGACAAAAACTAAGACACTAACAAAAGACGTTTAAGATGAAAAACTTAACATAATCAAAATGTGAAAAAAAAAATGGTTAGATAGCTAGGAGAGAGCTTAATGTCATCATGGTATTTTTATAAATTTTCATTGAAACATGTGCAAACCTAATGGAGAGCATGGCCAAAAAAGTGTGAAATTTTGTTACCTTTTCGAAAAGTCACATCTTTGGCATGAAATGGTCGTCCAAACCTTTGGGTTGGATGCCCAAGGAAAATCCAACCTAAAGGGTTGGTATTTCCCAATGCAAGCCATTTGGTAAATGCATCTTTACAATGCTAGAACTAGATTTTTATTTACTCTTTTTCTCTCTCACCCACTTTGGTAAGGCTTAGAATCTAGGGATTATGATTGATGATGGATAGTCAAGGGTTTACCTTTCACTTGAAGGGAAAACAATTTACTGAGAGGAGGATGAATCAAGAGATCAAAACAATTATGGAAATCTTTACTTTGGTATATATTATATATATTTTCAACATGAAGATCATTGAACCATGCAAGCTAGTATTAAAAACATAACACAAGATAACACATAACACAAGATGTACATGAAAACACAAGATGGGAAAAACCACAGTGATAAATCTCACAAGAAGGAATACAATAATTTTACAATGTGATGTAGGCACCAACCTACTAGAGACAACAATTTCCAAAATAATTTCTAGGCATCAACCTACTAGAGACACCAATCCCCACTAGAAAGAGACACCAATCCTTACCAAAACAATACAAGTAGAACACTAGTCCTACCGGATTACAAAAAAAATGATAGATTTAAAATATCTCTAAAATACCAATGATACAACTGACACTCTCTCACACTAAGAATGACCTTGTAATACTGGTGCTCTCTATTTTCTTCACACTTCTATACTCACAACCAAAACATGTAAACCATTTGTTTACATACATTCTATTTATTACACTTACTACATACATGTACAATGCATCTAGCATTTGAAATATATACATGATACCGCATTGACACACTTCCATGTGGATTAGGGATCGACACCTAACCTGGACCACATAGGTTTGACCTAAATTTAAATTACATGAAATGTGTAATACGACAACTTCCAAATAAAAAAATCTACTGAGAGAACTTATCACCTTGCGCCACCATAGGGACATTAAATAGGTTCTATTTGTTATGCCTTGCATAACCACCCCATTTTGTTTTGGTAAAAATGGGTCACCCTTTGTTTCTTTTGTCCTTGGTGTTCTTGTTTGAGTCTTCGGAGTTGTTTCATTTTCTCCTAAGTCTTGGTTTTCTTTGTTTTTTGTGTTCAAGTTTCAGACCGACATTGACACTTGTTACTTTCCAAAGTATAAGTTTCTATCCATGTTCCAATCTTGATCCCCACACTTTGCCTTATCTTTTTCTTTGTGTGTCAAAGTCGGGTTTAGAATCGAAACCATTACTTTTCACCCTTCAAGGTGTAAGTCCTTGTTTTTGTCCCAATCCTGACTTCCACCCTTTTCCCTTGTGTGTTTTGCTTGTGTCAAAATCATACATCAAATTGAAATCGGAACCAAGAACTGTTCAAATTTTTTGTTCCCATTTCCATCCTGATCCCGACTTCTAACTCTCTCTATGTTTTTCAGGATTGAACTTCGGACCATGACTTGCACTAAGAAATTTTCAAAGTTTTGATTTCATCTCTTGACTAAATTATGATTCTCGCTTTGTCTTGTTTGTTTGTTGGGTTTTGAACTGCAAAGCTTTGCTTGAACTTTGTACTATTTGAAAGTTCAATGTTGTCTCATATCCCAATCCCAATTCCCACTTTCCTACATTCATGCTATTGAGAATTAATGATGTCTACCCTGATCCTGAGGCCCAAACGAACCACATTTAATGTCCAACCATTCACACGCGCGAACAAGTTTTATTCCCCTGCTCCTCGATTTATGTCCATTCTACCTTGTATAATTTGACAAAGTGAAAGAGAGCAATGCCAAGATAGGGTTTAAGGAGGTACTTCAATTTCTCACCATGTTGTTATATTCTTAGTTGCATTTGGAGGTAGGGGGTTTTTCCCTGTGTTCCTCCTAAGTTTTGTCTTTTTGTTTTTTATCTATGTTTACTTCGCCCTTGTTTTTCGTGTGTTCACTTTCTTTTGTTTTGTTATTTTTTTTTTTTTTTTGGCTTTCTTGGCACCTTTTGGTGTGTTTTCTTCGCTCTCGAACCCTTTGGTTCATTAGGTGTTTTACTTTCCTCACTTTCGTTTTGGGTTTTCTGTGTTTGGAGCCTTTCCTTGCATTTTGTTGTGTTTTTGTTTGTGGGATTTTCCATCCCATTGTGCCCTAGTGTTCTTATAGGGTTTTGTCGTACCATCAAGTCAAAATTGTGTTTCAATTGATGAATTTAAAATTTTGACCATTTTTAAATGAAAAATCTTGGTCCCAACCACAATCTAATCTCAAAGGCATGATGCAATTACAAGAGCACAACCAATCTCATGCAATCTCAACTTGACAAAAGCACTATCAATTTTGGCTTGTCCTTGTAACTAGGACTCACATTCCCTTTACAAAATTCTTGATTCAAAGCATCCAAATGAGATTAAAGCAAAAAAATTCTTATGGATTCCTCAAAACACATTAGACAACAACAAAGTATCTGACTCAAACCCAATTCCCAATCATGACAGTAACTCAATCAAAACTTGCTTCAACTCAACATACTCTTCACAAGCAACACTTGAACTCTCACAACTACTGAACACCCAAACTGCAAATAGGGTGTAGACCACTTACCATTCCTCAATACCTTTTGAATTATATCAAAATAACTAGTTCAAGCCAACCAAACATCTTTAACAAATATGTCCATTTTCCAAGCATTTACTCACCATAAACTAGTAGTATTCCTTAATAAATTTTACCATCAACAAAACAAATAGAATCTCTCAACCTTGTACACAACTTCAAGGACCTTTTTGGGCCTTCTTAGACCTAACAACAAAAATATAGTATGGGTTTCTTCACAACACAAGTCTCAAAATTGACTATCTCGGGGTCCTTTGTAGGTCTATTGGACTACTACCAATGGGGGTTTATTGAAACAACCCAAACCCAAGTCCATTCCACCTTACCAATTCTACAAACAAGTTGATATATGACTGCATATGCTTTAAACACATTCTCCCATCCTTTATCAACCCTTTTGTAACAAACTCCAAACATTCACCATGACTGTCCTACCATTGTATTTGTAGGGCAGTATACACAACATATTCAATTACTCATAGTTTTATCAAACCTCAATTAGGAATGGGTTACAACACCTTCTAACAACCTTTTCCAACCAATTAAAACCAAAAAGGGACCCTTAAAACACAATTAAATCTCTTAAAACAACATTGTGCATAGTCATTTTCCAAATTTTCCCAAAATACAAACCTAGGGCTTCATAATTTCATATGCAAACCTTCATCCCTTGGTCTGAAACTTTGGAATCCTTGAAACTACATTCAAAACTCTCTATACACCAAATTTTAGGATATTTCAATGGTTAAAATTTGAGAAACATAATTTAGAATTCCCAATGTATAACCTAGTTTAGGGTTTAGCTCGTTTTCACAAAACTACAATATCTTTCTCAAAAATTCATCAAATCCCATGAAACCAACTTAAAAAAAAATAGACTCATAGGATTTAAAATTCATTGGAGGAGGAGAGGTTCGTGGCATATTACAAGGCTGTACAATGGCCTGAAACAAAGTAAAATACTACAAAACTGTGAAAAAAAATAGAGTTTCTCATTAAATCTTTCAATCCTACATCATCTCTTTTCCTGCCTCAAAATGTGTGAGGCCTCAAAATTTCTTAAATAACCAAACCAACACCTAAAACTACCCCTTCAACTACCTTGTCTCTTCATATTCCTCTGCTTTTTATTGTATTTTTTTACAATTTTGTATTTGACAACACTTTGTCAATTTTTTGCACTTTTTACATTTATGCCCAAATGAACCTAAAATAACCATCTATAACCTATTACATGATTATTGAGGGATTTTAGACCTTATTACAAGATGAGAATACCTATTCAAAATCAAAATCCTAAGTTTTCCTCATGGAGGCATGTTATTACTAGGGTGCACCTGCACCAAGGCATAATTTTGAAATATTGTTACATGTGCTTTTTCCTTTGTTATTATTGTTGTGCGATTCTTGATTCTTGCATGTATTTCAAAGTCGAGAATCGAAACTACAATTAGGGTTTACCACTATTTGAGTCTAAGTTCCTTCACTTTCCTAATTCTGACTTCCGATGTTCCATTGGGATCAGGTATCAGATTGTCACCATAGAATATTAAAGGGTTTTGACAAAAGTACTACTCCATGTCTCGATTTTGATCCCCACATTACCATTGAAATTAGAAGTCAAGTCAACACCAAACCTTTGGTACATCAATAAGTACCATGACCTAGTGTCAACCCGATCTCAAATTCTGATTCAAGATCAAGATTAGAACTCGGAGTTGACCTATTTCCAATATGCATACATAAGGTCTAGTTCATGATGAAGTCCCGACCCCGATTCCTAATATCTTATTGGGATTAGAACTTAGGAAGCTACTTACACATATTCATCACAATGGGTCTGGTTCTGAATCATAATCCAATTCCAACTTTCGATTCAGCATCAGGATCGTAACTCAACGATACCCCTTCATTGACTCCATTGGTTAAAGTGTCACTACTTGGCGAAGACCTAATCCTAATTGTCAAACACACTGTAGGATATGACCACGAAATTGCACTAAACCTTTTCATAAGCATAGGTATATGTGTGTTGAGTCACAACCAAATCCTGACTTTTGACAAAGTTCAGTTTTATGCATTAAATGGTCAGGTTCTTGGTTCTGTCCCGAACCTGAAACTTGAAGATGCTCAATTAACTTGTTGGATGGGACTTTAGCTTGAATTAATGCTGATATAATATGAATGCATGTGTTAATTTTCTCTTCATATGTATTTTCTTTATCTGATAATTGTTAGTAGTGTGGGATAATTAAAAAATGTTTGACTCAGAGGAGGAAGTGCCTATTGAAGGAACATCTAAGGGAACAAAGGCCAAGAGGTTAAAGCCATAACAAGTGCCTCTCACAATAAAGTATAAATTCCAAGGGAACCCAGTACCATCTAAGTTCGGGTATGATGTTATGAATATCATTGATACACTTGTGGGGCACATTGATTTGGACCAGTTTCGCACAAATTCCTTTTCAGAGGATGCTTCCCTGAGGGAAAAGAGGATTGTAGAGTTTAGGTTAGCTCATGCAGCTAGTTTTCCCATTGTTGTGCAATGTCCTAAGTTTATCTTGACTACTAAACAAACATACAATCCTACTCAAAGGTAGTGCATTGATGCACAAGGTAATGAAATAATTGATTTAACCCCAACAAAGATCATACATGTGATGAGAGCCAATTATGTCCCTTTTTATGCCACATTTTAGCCTATTTCATATGCCTTCATACCCATTCCCACATTCCATTTCCATTCAATTGATATATTATTTCACTATTTTATGTTGCATATGATTAAATATATATATATATAAGTGGCATTTAATATAGTTTTGGATGAAATATGGAAATTAATGATTGGTTGCCTTTACTAATAAGAATTGTGATTTCCATCCTTGGGAAATAAAGCTTGCAAGACACAGATCACAGATCTTCCTATCACCTTCTATGCATAAAATCTTCTTGTCACTTTCAGGTCAGGAACTTTTATTTATCATTTTTGACCAACAACTTGTTCTTGTCATCTTTCTAAAGATGATGTCATTCTCCAAGGTGGTGTAAGTTACTTCCATGGTGCTAACTAAATACCAGATTTGAATAAGCATGAGAACCCGTGGTTTTTGCTAAATAAATCTAAATAGAGATGTAATTGCCAGTTGCATAGAAGAAACCAAAACCCTGTTGTTTCTACTATCTTTTATAATAAGGAAATGTTTAATTCATGGCCATAAAAATTTAAAAAAAAAGTTTCCACATGCACCATGCTTATGGACTAGGGAAGGAAACCCGTGCTAGAGATTTTTTGTTGAATCGTTGGAGAAAATTATGCAGATTTGAAGTCACATCTTCTATTTGTATTTGTTGTTATAACTAGCACGTTTTTATCTATGGATAGTAACCTAGTTGTTATGTAAGTTAATCACTCTTTTAGTTTTTTGGCCATTGGCCAAAACACATGTAATATTTTTTGTATTTAGTTGTTATCAAACAATGTATATATATGTAAAGGAATGCATATACTTTTGTATCAAATCTTTGATAAATAAAACAATGCTTCACATGATCAAATCCATGTAAGAGCAGTGATTTTTATTTCATCACTCGACAGATTGAGGAGATAGGGATGACTGCTCAGAATGCTAGTGATTTATGCAATTTATTGTTTCAGTAATGTGTGTTTGAGTTTTCATAGCATAATGTTTCATTTTGAATTAGTAGCCAAGTGTGTTTGTTGTTATGCTATTAATATTGCAGTTGGATTTAGCATTATTTATTATTGAGTGAGATGGTTAAGTTATTTATTCTATCGAGTTCTCATTCATTTATTGAAATAATTTGAATTGTGAATTTGTTATCTAGAATTTACATAGGGAATTGTTGTTGTACTGTGCAAATTGTTAACAACTTCTATCATAGTTTCCGTCACATTTTTGTCAGAAAGATAGAATAGGAAAGTCAAATCATATTTACATGTAGATAATTATTGTGTGTTCTAGCTGCATTTCATCACCACTTAACTCACTACTTTCCTCCCTTTAGGTATACTACCAAAACACCTCTCACAAGCTTATGATCCCTGGTTTGATACTCTTAGATGAAGCTAAAATATTTCTTATTATTTACCCCACTTATGGCCTATCAACATGTTTTTGACCCTCCTTATCCCAATTTCAAGATTATGAATGAGGATTAGGTAGTTCAACTCTAGGAAAAGGATGTGGAAGGGAACAAAAAACTTATCAACAAACAATGACTTAAGATAGAGAAGAAGTCACTGAAGCAGTTGCTAACTAATCCCAAGAGGTCAAATTTTTCTGAGGATATAGGGGATATGATCACATTGTTGGCTAGGGTATTTGGAAAACAAAACTCCCATGTCTTTGAACACTAGATTTTTCCATTCATCCAACTGATTCTAAATGAAAAGCAATTCTTAGATTGGGGGAAGATTATTTTAGATAATATTCATGACCAACTCCTAAAAGTAATAGAAACCAAAAAAATTTATATATAGTATTCATATGTCATTTATTGTGTTACAAGGATGGGACAGTTTCCTGGGTTGAATATAGAAGGGTCTATGGATGATGGCCTAAACCAAAATAAATTCTAGGAATATTATGACGAGCTAGAGCTGAAGAACATAGAGAAACACTTCAAAAGAGTCAACGATGCATTTTTGTATGCTATTATTAATCAATTTATAGGTGACATTGGTTTCATATTAGCAAGAGAGGCTATGGAATTCATTTGAGAGTGGGGATATTTGTTTTTTCAATACCCCAAGTCCACTTATTTCAAATTATTTAGTTATGATGGTCACCCTTTCAAACTACCAAGATGTTGTGGTGACAGATCCAGGTCTTGATGGAGTTCGCTCATCAAGTCGTGGATGTAAAAATTCTAAGTTTTCGGCACAACCTAAGACTTGTTTCCATTCTTTCCCAATGCAATTGGGGTTTTATTCTTGTTCTTATTAAATAGTAGATAAAACTATAACATAAGAATTTTAGTCCTTGAATTTCCAACAACATACTTACAGGAAATTATTTGATCCAAGGAGAAAAATGTATGGGTTGTATGCTTCTGAGTTTCTCCATCATCAGCCACTTCTCGAGGACTTTTGGGCCAACCTTCAAGATTAGTTTGAAGTGAGAAAAAGGAGATATGAAAGATTAAAAATTCCCCAAATGATAGATTTTGAGGTTAAAATGGATATTCTAGAAAGAACTACTACTGATGGGATCACACTTGATCCACAGTATGAAATGGATAAAGTAGCCACTAAGGATTTAGATCCCATCAAATAGATAGAAAAAGAGGAAACTAAGATCCATAAAATATCATGGGTAGTGGTGAACAAAAGTTTGAAATGGATTGATCTTCGGCTAAAGCAACCAAGATTTAAGGATTCAAAGAAAAGAGGTTCTAGCAGTGAACCAACTTCCTCCATGGAGATAAAACAAAACAAGATATTGAAGAAAGGTGTTGTAGCAATGGAGGTAGCCACATAAGAGCCTCCCCTAATAAAAGAAGAATTTTCCTTGAAACAAATTGATGAAGCTTTGCAAAAATCTAAGGTCACTTATGAGGAAACTGCTACTAGGGTTATTTCAACACGGAGTGCCACACCTTTGGATGTTGTACATCTCGGGGAAGAATTTTATGAAGAAGCACCTTCTGCTATCCCTCCACAAACCAAGGATACTATTCCTACTATGTTATCAACTTTAAGAACAACAACTATTGGAGAGAAGATACCTCTTGTGATTAATGTGACAGATTCACCTCCTTCTTGAGACTCTGAGAGAACTTTGTCTTAGGAAGGAGAAAGGGAAAAATGGGAGGAATACCTGGAGAGGGTTGAATATCAACTTGGAGAAGAAGAGATGAGGTTTGAACCTGGAAGCCTATATGATGAGGAATTGGAAGTGAATGAAGTTTTGATTGAAAAAGAGTAGGAGGAAATAATGGAAAGTTCCCAAAGACTAGCTACTGAAAAGTTGGCTCAAGAAGAAGAAGAGAAAAGGAAGAAAACTGAAGAGCTAGCCTGAGAAAAGGAAACTACTAAGGTAGAAAGGAAGGCTTAAGAAGAGGCTCTTGCCCTAGAATTGGAACAAAAGGAGAAATTTGAACAAGAGTTGCAGAGGAAGAACTCCATGCAAAAGAGTTGGAACAATAGAGGCTGAAAGATGAAGTGGAGGCTACAAGGAAATAGGAAGAATTGAAGAAGATAGAAGAGATTAAAGCCCAAAATGAGAGAATGGAGCAGGAATTGTTACAAAAAGAACAAGAGGATCAACAAAAGGCTTCTTCTCAACAAACTATTGAGGTAATTTCTTCTACACCTCTATCCTTAACACCTCCTAGTGTTCAACAAGTGACTAGTCAGCCATCTGCTCCCACTTGGCTCAAGCTAAATCTAGAAAAGAGACAACAAGTGCAAGCTCAACCAGTGACATGGGATTAGATGGTAGTGGAGATTGACAAAGTGAAATCAAGGAAGAAACCTCATGTTGTGCATTCAACAAAGTTGACGGATGAGTGGGATTTGATAGTAGAACTTGCTACCCCTATTACTGATAAGGATGATAGAGAATTATAGGCTAAAGAATCTCAGATAAGCACTGTCAACCTAGGAAAAAATACAAGAAACCAACAAATAAACTAATCGATATTGTTGCTACCACCACCAAGTCAAGGTTAATCAAGGATAAGCAAGATATTGATGAGCTTAAGGCTTAAGTTAGAAAGATGAAATATTTTTAAAGGATTTAATTTCATCCACTCCTGAGTAGCCCACACCATTAGAGACCCTTGTTTTGATGAGACACAAGGAGGTGGATGGGTTGAGTGAAATGAAAAAGAAGGCCACATGGTTTGATAATTGGTTTAATGTTAAATTCAATTATAACATGGATAAGCATCTGGATGAAGGTTTTAAACACTATTATGTAGGCCTTGCTTTGGTTAAAACAATAGAAGAATCTCTAAGGAAATGGTGGGAAGAGAAAGAAAAGCTTAGGCAGTACTTGGGAAAGTTGAAGGTGATTGCTAAAATTTTCAATGAAGAGTTCATCAAGTCATAGATTTTGGGTGATGAGAGCCTTGAATATATTTCAAAGTCTTTTACTGTGTTTGTTTTCAAAACATAGAATCTCAATGAACAAAGAATAGCCATGCTCAAGTTCATTCATGAAATATGGGAACAGGAAAGCATCTTTGAGGATATTATTGCAAAACTCATTGATAAAACTTTACCTCTAGATCAGAGACTTGAATCATTAGGAGAAATACAAGATGCTTGGGAGGTGAGAAATGATAAAATAATGAAATAAGGAGATATTGTTGAGTTAACACTCATGAATAGGTTGTTGGACATCAGATGTGACATGTTGTGGGAAATCATAGACATCGGTCAACTGAGGGAAATTGTTGCTGTAGTGGAGAAGAAATTTGAAGACTCAAAGTTTAAAGCTAACTAGGTCGATGGACCTGATGATGATACATTGAAACAATTTTTTTGGAATTATGATGAGTATCATGTGATTCCTCATGAGGATGACAAGTAAAGGAAATTGTTTTAGGTACCTTTTTGGACAACAACACTTTCATGACAGTTTTTGAGCAAATGGATGACTCTAGATCAGTTTTGGTGAGTCAAAGATAAAGCATGGTAATTAGCAGAGGACAAAGTTGGAACTCACAGTTATATTTTGGTTAAAGAAGCATGTGGTATACATTTTTCAGCTCCTACAGTTTCAACAAAGAGAATGCTTGGAGTTAACTGGGCATCCCTATAATTGTGGATCTAGGCCCTAGATTGTGGATCTTGATTTTTGATAGGAGAGATAGATGTTAATTTTGTCTATAATTTAGAATTATCTCCTCATTGTAAAGGTTGGCTGATTGAAGTCAGATTGTCTTCCTAGAGAGATTAGATACATTTTACAATTTTTACAACTTTTTATGCAAGATACTCATACACTTTTATAGTTTTAATGCAAGTAGTTTTATTTCAAAAGTTTGGTAGTTTAACGATGATGTTGATAAACAATGGTCATTCATATGCCAGTGCATCTTGTTGTGCATAAGTGTTTCTTATTTGATGAAAACCAATAGAAGACTCTAAATTTGAAACCATTTTATTGTATTATCTATGGATGATATTTCTTGATATTTGTTGATCTGTTAATTTTGCTAATGAGCTTGTGGTATTTTGTTATTGAAAAGATAAAAAAAAGTGATGATGAATGGTTGTATGCTCTAAATATGCACTGTGAATGGATGCAATGGTATGGATTATTTTATAAATTGTGTTGTTCTATAGTTTTAGTTTATTAGGAAAGGTGCTCATCATAAGAATTACATGTTTGAATTAAAAGAAATATGTGTTCATGTTTGTTCCAAAGCCTTGATCGATCTTTTGTTGTTTATTTAAACCCCCCAATGTAAAGTTACTTTGTATTATCTAGTTTGTACTCATTTACCAGCAAGCCCCTTGAATATTATGGTTGCATGGACCACTTAATGATAACAACACAGTTGAGAACCAACTACAAAGACCTTGGAAGACAGGTGGTTTTAGATCATTTGTATTTTTTAGGAGAATTATAGTAGAAATATTATGTTTTAATGTTGTTGTGTTACATTTGACCATCAACACTATCCTCACTCCACACACAAGATTTGAATTCCACAAACTACTAGTCATTATTGCATATGTCTCAAACTTTGTTACTCCTTTTAGCTCACTAAATTCAAATGTTTCAATATTAATTATTCATTTTAATCCTCTAGAGTGAGAGGATTTGTGGATTCCAAATATGTAAAATGAATGCTAATGAATGCTTTAAAATATTAGCACATAGCATAAAATTTCACAAAAAGTGCACATAGTCACCTTAAATTAGGAAAATAAAGGGGGTAGTTGACCAAAAAATGAATTTAAGTTTTAGAAAGACAATGGTCAAAAGTGTGATCTCAAGGTTGATCTTGTGACTATAGAAATGAGCTTGGGTGAGAAAACAATCATATCCAACCATATAATGGATATATAGAGGTTGGTGTAGGAATAAGTGTAATAAATATGATGGTGTGGTGAATATATAAGAATATTTATGTATAATAATAAGGTTGAGGCTAACTTCATAAGAATGTGTATATTGAATGAGCTCAACTTTGTGTAAGATTGTGACATTTTACACACACATGCATTAAGACATTTCCTCAAAATTAACATAAAAATATATGGGAAATAACATACGATGCAAATTTCACCATTACATTAATGTAGAGAATAAAACACACTAGGTAAAAAAATATATAGGGGATAAATTAATATTATTGATACCCTAGATAAATTAGTAGTTGAGAATAATATTTGAGTAATATGAGATTAGAAGTAGATTGAATTAACAAAGACAAAGTAAAGCTTACCTTGAAATTGATCTAATGTCAACTTTCACTATTAAGATGTCATAAGAGGCTAAAGGCATATTAGTGTGTCCCACTTTTAGCATTATTGGACAACTATTTTTGGCATTGAGAATATTTTCTAACTATACTACATAAATTGTCAAGAATTTAGAGATAATGTAAAATAGTGGTTTGTGTCCTTTTCTTTGTAGACTCAATATATAATTTTAGAATTACAAATAATCAATTTTTTATTAATTTTTTGATATTTTAAAAATTATTTTTCTATTTTTAAAGTGTAAATTTTTACCATTGTATAACATTTAATGAAAAATAAAACTTGTCCATGATTTTTTGGAATTAGATCATTAATTCCAATATTTAATGTGTAGATATTTCTAGTAATTTCTTATGAAATATTTTAGTTATTACTAATTTGTAAATTGGTACTAACAAAAATTTAGACCTACATTTTATCATTTTGTATTTCCTTTTTTTTGGAACCAAATCACAATGTCTTCACTTGCATTAAATTATCCAAAGTAGCAACAATTCCAGTCTTCTGTTATAGCACTTGCTTGAAAATGATTCTAACTCCTAGCTCTAACTCTTTCTTTACTACTTAATTCGCTCTAATATCAAAACTATCTAGCCCTTACAAATGAGGCAGAATGCCATATTTATAGAAACCCCCCAAGATATGTTGGCCTAACTAGGGTTTACAATAATGAATGGCCACAAAACAAGTTGGCCAAGAGGAATTTTTTTATTTTATAAAAGGGGTAAAAACTTTATTAATAATCAGAGAACAACATTACAAAGCATCAACATGCCAATGCCCAAGAACCACCAGAACCAAACAAGAAACAAGAAACCACATCACTCAACATTACTAGCATTTCCATCTTCAGTAAGAATCCCCTCCAAGTCATGGCAGAGCTCTGGAGAAACCTGTCCCAACTCATCAACATTCCAACCCTCTATATGCTTAGAAGCCCAATGAGCCAAACAATCAGCAGCTTTGTTCCACTCCCTCGGAATGTGGACAAAGGACACCATCTCCATCAAGGAACTAATCTACAAAATTTGCTGAACCAACCTAGCCAACTGCTAGTGAACACTAGAAAACTTCCTATCCTTTAGCAAATTTATCAAGACTTGTGAATCAGACTCACAGATAACCTTACGCCAGCCCAAAGCAAACGCTTGCTCAAAAACGTATAAGATTGCCAAACCTTCCATAAGATTAATGGGTTGCACCCCCTCATGAATAGAAAATAAGAAGACCGTTGATCCCATAAAGTCTCTGCCAATCCCCCCAACCCCAGCAAGCCCAAGATTACCCCGAGAAGAACCATCTGTGTTGATCTTCAAAATGCCAGCCGGGGGGGCATCCATCTACCCATCCTAAGAACCCTCTGCCACTGGCACTGACCTCTCCTGAGGCTATCAGACGCCAATGACGACCCTTGAATCCCTAATCTATCCACCACCTCAACATCCCCTTTCTCCAAGGGAAACCCAACATCACATTTAGCAGCCACCGTTTCCTGAATCATACCTAAAATTATTTGCCAAACTTGTTGCACAACCATCTTTTGACCACGAAAAATCCTATGATTTCTCTTTAACCAAATCTGCCATAGGATGAAAGTAGGCCCCACATACCACACATCCTGAAGAAAAGAGGCCACTGAAGGAGGCTTATCCAAATTGCTCCAAAAGTCAACCAAAGAGGAGGCATGATCACAAGAATTGTTCCACACTCCCCACCAGAAATGCCACAATTGCGAAGCAAAGGAACAATGAAAGAACGAATGAGCAGACTCCTCTGCCCCTTCCCCACAGAGAACACAAATAGAGGGACCTTGAAAACCCCGCTTATGAATGTTGTCCCATGTCAAACATCTATTTTGGGCCAAGGTCCAAACATAACGAAACAAAATAGTTATACTTTTTCCAATAAAACTTATTCCACACTCTCCTCCACCGGGGTACCTCCACCTCCTCCAGCTTAAGAGATAACAACACCTAATACCCAGAAGCAATAGAATAGACCCCCTTAGGATTAGGTGACCAAGAGAGGACATCCCCATCTATGAGGGAACTGCATCACCTTCTAGATAGGATATTGTCAAGCTCCGTGCATTCTTCATTCAATCCAACATCAAGCAATTCATCAGGCCACTTCCATCTCACCATCACCAGTTGGTCATTAACAGAGAAGGCCATAAAATCACTCACCCTAGACCAGCCAGTCGCAAGAAACCTCTGGCACAAAGTCAACAAATTAGGGAATTGAGAAGTAATGGGAGGAAAACCATCCCAAGAATTAGATCAGAAGTGAGCCTTTGACCCCCCTCTACAAATCCAAAAAAAGCCATCCTTAACAAGCGTCGCACCTTTCTTAAGCATACTCCAAATCATCGAGCCTCTCCCCTCTAGGGGAAATCAGGGAATATCCTACCAAGCAACCCCAGGGAAGTATTTATGAGATAAAATCCTAGCCTAAATCTGATCCTACTCCACACACCATCTCCAATACAGTTTAGCCACCAACGCCTCCCTACTCAAGGACAACTTCCTTAACCCAAGGCCACCAAACTGAAGCGGGCTACAAATAGTATCCTAGTTAACAAGGCTCCACTTCAAAGACAACAAGCTACCAGCCCAAAGAAACTACTTGGATAAAGAATCTACATCCTTAACAAATCCCATCGGGGCCACCTGAAGCATACATCTGTAGGTGGGAAGAGCCTGCACCACCGACTTGAGCAACCTGACATGACCAGCAAAGGACAACCACCTATGAGTCTAATGATTAACTTTCACCCAAAATTTATCCAAAATATTCTGCCAAGAATCCTTAGGCAACCTACCAACAGAGATAGGAAAACCAAGATAGATCAAAGGAAGATCTCCAATTTGAAATCTCAAGATATGGGCAATCCTCTGCTAAATGGGCTCTGAGGTGTTAAAAAAGAAGATGGAGGACTTATCTTCATTAATCCGTTGACTCGAAGCAACAAGATACACATCCAACACCTTGCGCAAAATGGAAGCTTCCCTAATAGTAGACATTCCCATCAGATCTGTGTCATCCACAAATTGTAAATGGGACTATGGAGGAAAATTGCCTCCCCACCGCCACCCCTGAATAAGACCCAGATCAGCATTCCTTCTTATCAAACACCCCAAACCTTCCACAAGAACAATAAACAAATACGGAGAAAGGGGATCTCCCTACCGCAAACTAGGAGAAGCTCCAAAAATCTTAGAATGCTCCCCATTAGTTAACACAGAGAAGGAAACTGAGGTAACACAACTCATGACCCACTAAATCCATTCATCTCCAAAACCAAAAGCTCCAAGCATCTGCTGGAGGAAATACCACCGGACTCGGTCATAAGCCTTAGCCATATCTAACTTGATGAACATCGCCTTATCTTTGGAGTTGGCCATCAAGTGAATGGTTTCCAATGCAATAACAACCCCATCCAAAATTTTCGTACCTTCCACAAAACCACTCTGTTCCTCCAAGATCAACATTCTGAACCACTTTTTTAATCTCTCAGCAATCAATTTGGAAATAATTTTGTAAATCACATTGCACAAGGAAATAGGCCTAAATTTACTTAACCTATCTGCCTCATCACATTTAGGTATGAGAGAAAGAAAAGTAGCATTCAAAGCTCGTAACATATGATTGTTCTTCTGAGACTCTTGAACAACAGTTGATAAGTCCAACTTAATAATATCCCAAAATTCTTGAAAGAATTCAATTGGGAAGCCATCAAGGCCAGGAGCCTTCCCTTTCTTCATCTAGAATGTAGTATCCTCCAACTCTTCTAAATAAATGTCACCCATGAGATGCTCATTCATTTCCCTTGTGACCAAAGAAGAAATACAAGAAAGAACCTAAACCTCAACAAAACCACCATGCCCATCCTCCCTAAATAAAGATTAAAAATACTGCACAACTTCATTCGATATTTCCTGAGAAGAAGAGAGCTGCTCACCTCTTTCATTAACCAGAACCGAAATAGAATTACCCTACCTCCTAGATTTCATCGAGTTAAAGAAGAAAGTAGTATTTTTATCTCCTTCCTGAAGCCACTCAATTCTCCATCCTTCTACTTCCAAAAGAATTCCTCTCTCAACTCACACTCCTCCAGCATCTTTAGAGCCCTAGCCTCATCCTGGAGCAAGTCAATTGTCACTCCCTCTTCCCTGATCACCCTTTTGATACCATCCAATTCAGCTTGAGCACGAGCCTTATCATGGAAAATGTTTCCAAAGCACTGTCTATTCCACTATTTGATCTGATATTTGGTAAATTGAAGCAATTTAGAAAAAGTATACATCATCGTACCATATGCTAGTCTACCAACCTTCCACCAATCAACCACATGGACATGTAAAGATGGGTCCCGCAACCACATGAGCTGAAAATTGAAGGAAGGAGAATGAGGCACACGAGTAGAAGAAATGGCAAGCTTAATAGGCCAATGATCCAAGCCCCTCCAATCCAAGATTTCAGAGCAAGAGGACCACAAGCCACCAATCAAATACCAGGAAACCAGGAAGCGATCCAACCTTTATGTAATGCAATTATCCCCCGTCCTCCAATTGTTCCAAGTAAACCGACCATTACTGGGTTTGATGTCAACCAAATTCAAATTAGAGATGTTGTCTTGAAGAAGAAGCACAAAGGGATCTAGCCTTGCATTACCTCCACGCTTCTCAGCCAACTCAACAATGGCATTGAAGTCACCAGCCATAATCCACAGATGAAGAGGAACCATGCTCTGCACATACCTAAGATGGGACCATAGCAACTGCTTGCCAAGAAGATCAACAGGTGCATAAATATTAGAGAAAAGAACAGACTCTCTCATTTCAAACCAAGAAGCCACCATAGAAATGGAAGACTTAAAGGACATCCACCAGAGAGGGTGAACCTTCTGAGGGTTCCACAAACAGGCCACACCCCCAGTAGAACCAAGGGCACCAACGCATTGGCACTCATCACTCCCCCTAACTTGGGCATCATACCTACCATACCCTCAATCGATAACTTAGTCTCCTGCAAGAAAAGAACATTAGGAGCATTACTTCTAATCAAATCGTGAACAAATTTTTGTCGAGGGCCACTGTTCAAGCCCCTCACATTCCATGATAAAACAATCATTTCAGGGGATTCAAGAAATGAGAATCTAGAGTCTTGACCGACCCTGACTCCACCAAATTTTCCCCTGTTAACTTAATCTTTTCCAAATCCTTCTTGCGACCTAGCTTGGAAGATTTCTCTCCCACCCCTTTTTTTGAGTCCTTTTGATGAAGACCCAAAGGCGAGGGAGACTTGACACTCCTCCCAATATCAATACCAGTATTTGAAACCAGAGGAGACCCATCCCCACCATCATTCTTCAACTCAGCTATAGGAATTGACTTCACTAGAACACCCATGTGAAGATCTGTGACCATCTGAGAACCACCACCATCTAGTGCATCATGAGTAGCCTCAAAGAGGAGACCAATCTGGCCTATACTTAGAGTTCCCTGATCAAGGTTTACCAAACCCGGATTCACTTCCTGCTGGCTAAGATCATCTAACACCTCAAATCTATTAAAAGTATCCTCATCTTGTCTCTCCTTCAAGGTCCTCTTCTGACCCCTATTCCTGTTGCGCTCCTTGATAGGTACAAAACCATTTTTAACATCCCCATCTCCAAGGATAAGATCCTTCCCCCTATCAGCCATAGGAAGGTTGCGTGGAGGCTGAGAAGATGGAGGCTCCACAGGCCTAGCCTTTGGACAACGTCGCAACAAGTGACCATATTCATGACAAAGATGACATTGGAATGGAAGAGTCTCATAATCCAAATACTACACCCAAGAGTAAGAGCCCACACACATATCTACAGAATCTGGCAAGGGTTTACCAAAATCAATTTCAACACAGACACGTGCATAAGTCATTACCTTTCTATCTAGAGTCTGCTGCGAGGAACCGACTAGTTTTCTAAGCAAAGATGCTATCAATTGTAGAACATCATCACGACAACATTCCACTGGAAGTTGAGGAAGTTTGACCGAAATCGGAACACGATTCGGAAGCTCCTCCGAAGGGTTGAAATGTGCATGCCAGGGTTTGATAAACAACCCCACTTGGTTATGAAAATAGGGACCACCCTCAAAGACTCTATTCCGATCAGCCATGCAATCAAAAGTGACCATGAATTAATTGTTATCCAACAACATAATATCCATTTCACCCTCCAGCGACTAGGTCTATCGGGCCCAAGACACCAAAAATTGAGGAGAAACCCTCATCCCCAAAAATTTGCAATATAAGGAATGCCTTGAATAATATTCAATATCTTTAGCTATCATCTCAGGTGGAATGACCAGCTTAGGTCTCTCTTTACACCACTCAAGACATCCATTAACTTTAGTGATGTGAGATCCCCCCAACATGTGAACACCGCCATCTACCGAATCTTGAAAGAAAAGGCTATTGTCAATAACTTTTGTTGCATGCAACGATGACTTTGAGCCAATCGCGGAATGAAATTCCATGCCTGAAGGGCCCTGCGAAGTCTCCCCCAGAAACATTGAGGCAATAGAGCTAGATACGACCATGCAAGGCCGAACACCAACCCTTCCACCAAACACACCACCTCTCTCCACATGCTGCCCACACCACCCTATCATGCAGAGTAAAAAAAAATAGCGACCCCTTTCCCTCCACCCACCCCAAAAAAGCCAATCCCCTAGCAGCCAAACCCAAGCATGCACGGTCATGCACCACCACCAAAGCCCCAAGAGCAAGTGCACAACACAGCGTGCCAAGGATTCCACGGGCGTACAGAAAACACAGACCAAGAAAGAGCCTTGGCCACATACGCTAAGTGACACACCAAGACCAAAACATGAAACAATCCCCCCGAAATGACCAACAAACCCCACCCCAACCGCACAGGAACAAAAACAAACCGCTCACGAGCTAGGGCTCGGATGCCCTAGCTTGGTTCTTGGAGTTGCAAACACATTCACCATCGCCCAAATTAAAGGGTATTTCTCTTTGCATATTTATTGAAATTATTATTTTTATTGAAATAAATACACCAATATAGAGTATGGTGTAATTTTAAAAATCTTTTTGACCTATTTTTTTCTACTATATAAAATGAAGATCTTTATTGTGTAATGGATCTATCTTGGTTATAATATAAATAAAAAATAATATTGAAAATGATCTTTTAAAAAATATAATTCTTACGACTACATACTCATAAACTCTCCTCTCCAAGTGACTTCATTTGGCCCCTATATTCATGACATGACATGGCCTATTCCATCTTCTAAAATTTCAACATATGGATAGGAGGTGAAGCTACTACCATGAGGGCACTACAAATGCATTTTTTATCAAACCCCTTTCATAAAAACCCTTTTTCACATTTCAAACATTGCCTCTCCTCCCTACATATATTATTTTAAGGGGGGTTCAATTTAATGGAGTTTGATTAAACCCCTTCCTATTATGGGGTGTTGGGAAATACTATACAGTTGTTGAATAGGTTTCATCTAAGGTAAGTTTTGATAGGATTTTAATTAGATCAAACCTTATTTATTTTGGGTGTGAATTTGGATTGCATTTTTCATATTTTCCTAGAAGTGAGACTCACCATTATTCTTACACCTAATAAAGAGTTGATATCTAAAAACTATAAATTAATTTGATGTTAGAGACCATAGATGATTAAAACAAGAGAATTTGAGGATATGGAATAAGATTGTTCTTGTGATCTATTCCACTTAGTAATATTTTGTCATGTTGGCATAGTTTCATCCTAGGTAAAATTAAACATTCATTACTTATAGAAAATACTTTCCTACATGATATATACATAAGGAAAACTTTGTGGTGCTAAGAAACACTAATGGAATTTATTATGATAGAGGGAGAGGATTTAACTCCTTTGCTACTACTCAAGCCCCTTGAAAATAGAGAAACAAAGAATATTGGATATTTGAGTAAATTTTTCATAGGTAAATTGAAATTGAGCATGTATGTTAGGATTTGTGAATAAGATTTGACAATAATTATCTCTATTTGATATTCAGTGAGGGTATCTTTTTTATTTTAATTGATTAAAATAAAGTATGATGATGTCTTTAAATATATCACTTTAGACACACAACTTGAGGTCTTTAAGGAATTGGGGTCACTCGTGAATATTAGCATGCAAGAAAATTGCTTTACTCTAGAAAGAACCCGTAACATAAACATGAGTACCAAGTGGTAAAAATGTTGGAAATGAGGTGTCTCAACCTTCCTATTCCTATAGATTATATTTGTTTTCATTTAAGATTTTCTTACAGTTGTTATGCATTGTCGGTGCTTTGAAAATTGAAATATTAGTTGTCAAAAGATTCCTATGTGATACCATATCATGGAAGGGTTAATTTTAGAGATATTATGACATATTTTATGACATATTTGAGGTTGAAAAATTAGGGAGAATATTGTGGACATGAGAGCCTAATTTTAGACCGAAATCTTGCAATTTTCAGCAATACACCTCGTGTTAGGTTTTGCACATAAATTTGTAAACCACTGCTAGTTTCTTGTATAGCCGAAGGTCTATAAATTGAAGGCTTGAGGAGTCGTTTGTGTGTTGAGTTTGCAGGTACTGTTATGTTGTCAAATTACTACCAGAATTCTTCCAAAATGGTTTACTAGTTATACTCCTAGAAAATACTTGCTTTGCAAGTGTATGTAATCTTATTGTTGGATTTGAAATGCATTGAGTAGTCTTTGGAGTGTGGGGTTTTTTGCCTGAAATGGTTTTTCTCATGTATATCTTGTGTTCATTGTTTATTTTTGGTTGAATGTGTTTCTAGTTTTTCTGTAACTATTAGATCAGTTTTAAATTTTGCATAATATCTCTTCTTAAGATTGTCGTAAGAAATTGTTTCCACTACTCTAATTTCCTTACAAGTGGTATCAGAGCTTGATCACCTCTGGTTTCAGTTGTGGGTTGTTAGGTTTTTGAGCTAATCAAGATTTGAGTGGGAGCTTGTGTAGAGGATATTTTGTGATCTTGTTGTAGATATATTTTCTAAATGGGGAGCATGTATCTGGGAGGATTGAGGTAGAGAAGTTCTATGGAAAAAACTTTGAAATGTGAAAGCTGAAGATGGAAGATTTTTTTATTGATCGGGATCTATGGGATGTAGTGGATGAAAATGTCCAGAAGCCTATAGATCCAACTTTGGCTGCAAAATATGATGTAATGGATAGAAAATCTAAATGTCTCATTAGACTATCTCTTATAGATTCAATCCTTATAAATTTCCATGAAGAATCTTTGGAAGAAGTTGGGTGAGATATACCAAGCCAAATCTTATTAAATAAGATTTTCTTGAGGAATAAGTTGTATTCCTTGAGAATGGAACAAGGTGGATGAATTTCTAAGCATCTAAAAACATTCAATATGCTGGTGACCTAGTTCACCTCAGTTGGGGTTAAGATGGATGAAGAAGAAAGGTGTCAAACGTTGTTGTGTTTGCTACCAGACTCATGCGACAATGTAGTCATGGCCATTGGGAGCACTTATATTATCTTGAAGATGGAGGATATTGTTGTTTCTCTACTCTTCGAAGAGATGAGAAGGAAGGTCTCTATAAACACCAAAGAGGCTTTGAGTGTTTGAGCAAGACAAAAAATAAATGAAAGTATGAGAAGCAACATGGCCATTGAAATTCCAAAAATAAGGGGAGATCAAAATCTCCTAGTAAGTCTAGGGTGTTCCCACAATAATGCTTTACAATTTTTGGCCAAATTGAACACTGAAATTATTTTTTTAACTAAATCTTCACTTTCGGGCACCTATAGCGGCTAAATCATGAGGAATTTGAAGATGCTGCAAACTAAAGTTTTGTGACATTTTGTTTGTAGATTCTAAATATTTTTTTTCAAAAGTTTTGGAATTAGATTACACTTCTTTTTCCATCTCCCTTGAAAACTAGTTTTTTTTCATAAAATAACATTTAAAAAAAGTGATGCTCACCATATAACGCATAACTTCTTTTCCATGAAGGATAAATTTCTAATTCTTTTGAATTTAGATTTGTAACTCTGATATCTAGTGCTTCCACTTAGATAGTTTTTTATTGAATATTTTTTCTTTAATCAAGTTTCGAAGTCAAACCAATTACAATTCAGGCATAACACAACCGTATAACACGTAACATTTTTTTATGTATCAAAATTCAATTATTATTTTTTGTTGGATCAAGGACTTCAATATCTAGTGCACTCATATTTTTCAATTCTTTTTTTAATAATTTGCTATTTTTCGATATGTGCAGAACAAAGAGCTTGATTTTTAGTGAAAAAACCATTTAATAAAACTAAAAAAACAAATACATAATAAAACCAAAACATATTAAAATTATATTTGTTGGATAGCTCATTCCAAGGACTACTTGATTCCAATTGGGTCTGTGAATTCTCTACCATTTTCATGTTCAAACGGAGCTCTGAAGTGCAAAAATTTTGATTTTTTTTGTGAACAAGGTCAAAAATCAGGGAAAAGGGGGGTTTGCTCGAACCAAAGGGGTTCAAGTGAACCCCTAAGGGTTCGAGCTAACTAGGGTTCATTTGAACCCCCTTTCCAAAAGGGGTTTTCATTTGCTTTTTGTCTGTGCATGTATTAAATGGGTTCGCTCGAACCTTGGGTCGAGCGAACCCTTTTTTGGTTCATTCAAACCCCATAATGAAAAAAATTGGCATGGAGTCATTTTTTACAAGTTTTCCTTCCTCATCCGAATTGTAAACCACTTTTGTGGGTTTACCCTCCAAGGAAATATGTTGGAACTATGGAAAACCTAGACACTTCTAAAAGGACTATAAAAAAGAGGAGAAAAAGAAGAAGAAGAAGCAATATTTTGATTGAGTCTGAAAAGGAAGATGGAGATGCCTTTATTGGATCTTTGGCCACTTATGCTGGTGATAATATATGGTTAATAGACTCAGCTGCATCTTTCCACATGAATCCTAACAAAAACTAGTTTAGTAAGTATGAAAACTATGATCGTGGTAAGTTGTATTTGGGTGATGATTCTTTCCTTGATATTATTGGCCATCGTAGTATTCATGTGAAATTTTCTTATGGTAGAGTTAGGTGATTTGATGGTGTCTTGCATATCCCAAGACTAGCAAGAAATTTATTATCTGTTAATAAGCTAATAGATACGGGTGTGCATGCATAGTTTTCTGAAGCAAGTGTGAAAATGGTGAGCTGCTATGGTGATAGCGAGAGGAAGAAAATTAGGTACATTGTACCATCTCGATGAATGCATAGTTGAATGCAATAACACTTCTGATAAGATTAAGCCAAAAATTACTTCGCTGAAAAAAGAGATGGTTTCCTCTTCTTCAGATGGTCATGGATTCTGGGTACCCAAGGGTGCTCTATCTACCAAATCAAATTTGATTGAAAAGAAGACCATGTTATGGCACCAAAGGCTTGGCCACATTGGAGAGAAGGGTTTAAAATCCCTGATAAACAAGAACCTTGTTGAGGGGTTGAATGATTTCAATGTAGAGTTTAATTTCTATGAACATTGTATTTATGGCAAACAGAACTATGTTTAGTTTTACTCATCTTCTCATAAGTCTTCATGTATCTTAGATTTGATTCATTTTGATGTATTTTGTCCTATTGATGTTTCTTCTATTGGTAAATTAGTTTATTATGTTACTTTTATTGATGGTTTTAGTAGGACATGGGTGTATTTTTTAAAAAGTAAAGTTGAAGTTTTTGGTTGTTTGAAGGAGTTCAAGGCTATGGTAGAAACTCAGACTGGGAAGAAAATTAAATGTTTGAGAATTGACAATGGTGGTGAGTACTATTCTACAAAATTTGATAGATTCTGTATAGATTGTGGGATTAAAAGATAAAAGATAACTCTGTATTCTCCATAGCATAATGGAGTTGCAGAAAGAATGAACAAAACATTGATGGAGAAGGCTCGATACATGTTGAGTGGAGATGATCTAGAAAAAAAAAATTGTGTTGAAGTTGTTGCCACTGCTTGTTATTTAATAAATAGATCTACATTAGCGCTTGTTGATAAAATGCCAATGGAGGCATGGTCGGGGAAAAAGCCTTCACTTGGTCATCTGAGAGTTTTTGGTTGTGAGGCATATGCACATGTGCCTAAGGAGAAGAGAATAAAATTAGATTCTAAGGCTATCAAATGTATCTTCATCGGCTACAACTATGGTGTGAAAGGATACAAGCTTTGGGACCCTATTGCACAAAAGGTAATTTATTCCAAAAGTGTTATTTTTAGAGAGACTAAATCTTCTCTTGTTAATTCTTAGCCAGAAAAACATAAAGAAATTGAACAAAAAAAGGAAGTGGTTCAACTTCCTTCTATGCCTGAGGAAGTTGAATCAAGACCCTAAAATAGACAAGAAGTAGAGTGAAAGCTCATCAAGCATTGTTGGTGCTTTAAAAATAAAAGTATTAGTTTTCAAAAGATGCCCATGTGATAGCATATCATGGAAGGGTTAGTTTTAGAGATATTATGATAGATTTTATGACATCTTTGAGGGTAAAAAATTAGGGAGAATATTGTGGACATGAGAGCCTAATTTTAGATTGAAATCTTGTATTTTTGGGCAATACACCTCATGAGAAGTTTTCCACATGGTTTTGTAAACCGCCGATGGTTTCTTGTATAGCCGGAGGTCTATAAATTGAAGGCATGAGGATTAGTTTGTGTGTTGATTATGCAAGTACTATTATGTTGTCGAATTGCTACAAAAATTCTTCTAGAATTGTTTACTGGTTATACTCACGTAAAAGACTTGTTTTGCAAGTGTATGTAATCTTGTTGTTGGATTTGAAATAAATTAAGTAGGTTTTAGAGTGTGGGGTTTTTCACCTAAAATTATTTTCCCCACATATATCTTGTGTTCATTGTTTATTTTCTGTTGAATGTGTTTCTAGTTTTTCTGTAACTGTTAGATCAGTTTTAAATTTTGCATAATATCTCTTCTCAAGATTGGTGTAGGAAATTGTTTCCACTACTCTAATTTCCTTACAAAAAATGAGAGTAAAAATGTGAAAAGTGTATATTTTCTCCTCCTTATTTTACCCCAAGTTTAGTGTGCGTGCAAAACTAGGTGGCAAAGCATGCCAAAATTTAATAAATGCGCGATAGTAAAATTATATATATACATTTAGAATATAAAAATCTAAGAAAATGAAATAAGTACATGCCCTTTTTGTCCACAATATTTCATAATTATCCATTGGACCTATCACATCATTGAAAGAAAAAAACTAACCTATGAAATTATGAATAAAATGGAATATAATCAATCGATAATATCACCCCTCAAGTTGTGTGTACTATTATGGAGGGTATAGAAATTAAGAAGAAAAAATAGAAATAAAATAATGACTAAAAGTTGAGATTGAAAATATAACATAGTTTATACTAGCACTTGCATTTGATGGGGGTTCAAGGATTATGCCGATAGAAAACTATATGTATGTTAATATGTTAGAGAGTATTTATTTGTGCATCGAGGGGTATGGATGTCATGTACTACAAATTCTAGCTATATGTAGCTAGATTAAACAATTAATAATAAGTGCTAAATAATGGAATAAAATAAATTTAGACAAATCTAAAAATTTTCTTTAAAGAAATTAAGTATTATTTGATTTTGAAATATTTACATATAGATTTAAAACATAAAGCAATGTAAATGAAAAAAAGTTGCCATCAAATTGACAAAAAAAATTGCAAATGGAAATAGAATGTTCCCATCCAGTTGGAAAATCAATATTTATTTGGCTTTTACATGTAAGTGAGATTTTGGAGGCTTTCACTTGATATTTTGGAGGCTTTTACCATTACATGGTAGTTGGTTTACCATTAAATGGCAGCTAAAACTTGTTTTCCTATGACTCAATAGTGGTTTACAAGTATGATACTTGTTTTAGACTCAACTCTCACACAATGTATAACCTATCGACTAATAAATGTACAAATATGAATAGAAAATACATGCCTATAATATTTTGTAACTATGCAAATACAAATCCAAATTATATTATAAAACATATTATTCTAACACATGCAAACCTCTATTTGAACAATGAGAGGATGTGCACCCAACAATCTCTAATGTGCTAAGAAAATGATTATGCTTTAATGTATGTGGTTGCTCTCACATTAGCAACACGACATTAGAATTCTTTGAATTATGGATTTCACAACATAAAATTTGCATCAAGGATTTTCTCATATAACTGATGGATGAGATAGAGCATTGTAAAAATATGGGGGACAACTATTCACTCTTCATAAAACTAGCAGTTGCATGTAGTGACATGCAACAACGAGCCGATAGGCAGAGTGAAGTACAAATGGCTGGAATGCAATTTGAGAGAGAGAAAAGGGTGTCTGGATATGTGAACGTAGCAAATGGAAGTATATATTGTAAGTTTTACTTGGAACATTCATTTTCTGCTGCTATATTTTATCACCCCTATGTACAGATTTGTATGTATGCTAGTGTCACACATAATAGAATTATTTGAAATGTTATTATATCATTCATTTGCAATAGGAGATACGATTGTAAAATAAGTATATATTTGCACAAATCATGGACAACCAAAAACAATAAAAAGATAATAACATCCATACATTTCTATTGATATTAATTTTGAGCTAAATTTTTTCATTTTGTTAGGGAGTTTGACTTTACATGCGATCAAAATATCCCTAAAAAAAATATATGCAAACTTTTTGGGTGCAAGATTTAGAAATAGAGATTGTTGTCTGAATGTAATCAATGTTCAAAAAAATCTTGAATATTATACCAAACATAAAGTGTACAACATTAAATATTTTATTATGTGATGCAGGAGCATCCAGTGGTGTAAGGGCAATCTTACATCACCCAAAAATAGTTAAATTTCAAGTTTCTCAGTTTTTAGATGTTTTTACATTTTTGGATACCCTTTTCATGATAATGAAATTCCCAATTTATGATTTTTATTTTCTATTCCTGGGTGGAAAGATATTGTAGTTTTAGTTTCCCAGATTTGCACCTGAAAATCTTTCAAGTTAGATTTGAGGCACTTAGAGTTCCCGGATCAGCCCCAAAACTTTTTGAAATTGGCATAGTGATTTTGATGCGTTATTGACTTTGTGACCTTTCCAACAGTTCAAACGGTTCGTGAATTGGAGTCCCGGATCAAAAGTTATGGCCCTGGGAAGTTGGCGCACTTTCTGGAAGATACAATTGCAAATGCTCTTTTGAAATTTGAACTTCATGTTGTAAATTTTCAGCGCCAAACCACCTAAACTCAAATTTGAATGTTGTTTTGGCTCCAAACAAAATAGGAGCCCTATTTATGGTCGGGTTTCTAATTTTTTGGTAACTTTTTGGGGGACAAGCTCACATATTGCGAAAGGGTGATTTTGTAGCTTTCTGTAACTTCCATGTGTTGTAGAACTTGGGGATTTGAGATCCTCTGCATGTAAGAAGCTCCATTTTCTGAATAATAAAATTATTCTCTTGTTTGTGGGTTATTTTCTAGGTCTCAGGCTACGCCCTCAACAAGTGGTATCAGAGCGGGTTTTCTTGAGTGTGTGGACAGATCGCTGATCGTGAGGCAGTTCACACCAGGACCATGGTTGTGGGTCAAGGTCAAAAAAAGATTCCTCCAAGAGTGATGCCTGGTAGACATGGTGGTGCTAGAGGTGGTTGAGGCAGCATAAATGCTAGTGGAAGAGATGCACTGGCAGCCCTCCAAAGACAGATTGATGCGTTACAAGAGCAGTTAAGAAGAGGGTTAAACCTGAGGGAGGAAAGTGAGGATGAAGGAAAAGAAAAAGGTTCAAATGTAGAAGAGGAAGAAGAAGCAATTGATCAAGACCAAATGCGGCTAATAAGGGCCATTTCGAAGATCGGGAAAAGACCCAGAGCAGAAGTCCCCGCTATTCCAAGTCGAACCCTAAGAGTTGATCGACTGGATCAACGAGTTAGAAGAATATTTTGAGTATGAGGAAATAGAGGACCCGGATCAAGTTAAGTTTGTGAAAATGAAGTTGAAGGGCCATGCCAGTATTTGGTGGAAAGAGGTCTAGTTGGAAATAAAAAGAGGAAAAGGAAATATCACAAGATGGGATCGCATGGTAGAGAAACTAAAGAAGCAGTTCATACCAGTGGACTACGAGTTAGATCTATTGAAGAAATTGCAAGGGTTGAAGCAAGGAAGCAGATCTATGAAAGAATATACTAAATATGTTCACAAGATAATCATTA
>VDFB02271358.1:80459086-80502211 GCA_007258455.2 Sequoia sempervirens | reverse complement strand
ATTTTTTTTTTGATAAATTACCATAATGTTCTATAATCTTCCCATTTTTTGGTAAACTAAATGACATGATTTTTTACTTCAAAAAAAAATTACTTGTTTCTTTATGCTAATGAGACTCTTGCCATATTATCTCAATATGTATTTTGTCATTCTTTCCTGAAAGAAGACTTATAAATAGAGAGAACCTTCTCAAAATAAAATCAACCTTCTCTTATCAACATGAAAAGAAAAAAAACTCTAAAAAAGAGTCATTAAAGTGAAATACAACCTTGTAGAAAATAGGGTACAAATATCCCCCTAACAAAATATATGTAGTATGGATAGATTTAGAGTCATTTATATGGATTTTAAAATGTGTTGTTTTAAAAAAAAATGTTGTATTTTTATTTTAAAACTTTGTTTTATGCTCTAATGATGGGATATAAAAGGAAAAATAGTTTTTGTGTTTCCAATCTTATTTAAAATTTAAAATAATTTAAATTTTGAATTTTATTTAGTATTTTGATAAAAGATAATGGTTAGAATTTGAAATGTTGTAAAGAACTAAAATTATATTTTTTGAAAAATTAAGAATGTATTTTCTATAATTTTTGGTTTTCTTTATATTGCATCTTTGGTGTAGGAAAACCTTTTCCTCCTACATTTATTGTGGTTTCTTTAGCTAGTCCTTTTTATGGCCTCAAACGACTTCAAACCAATAATTCATGTTGGTGTTGACAGTTTAAAACCTTTGCACAATGACTCCCTACAATAAGTGATGTTGGAAGTTTGTTCAAAGGTATTTTATGAGGTACATGTTACGAATCCCCAATGGATGTGATTTACCCATCCTTGAGGTTGACAATGCTTGTAAATCGATAGAGTATTTCACTTTGATAGGGTATGTTATTGGACACACTCCTAAAAGCATGCTTTGGGACTAGGTCAACAAGCAATGGACCCCACATAGGTTCCAACTTGATGCCATCCAGAACCTCACTAAAGGATTCTTTATTTTTTTTCATTTTGTTGAGGCTATCCATGTAAAAGATATCCTTCAACATGGTCCTTGGTATGTCCATGCGTCTTTATTGGTCTTTCAACCCTAGATGTGAGATTTCTCTATCTTAAATGAGAAGAAACTACGTGTCAGTTTGGCTTGAGTTCTTGGGTTTACCCATTCCTTGCTAGAAATTTTTACATACTATGTTTGCCTTGCTAGGGAAGCTCATTTATGTTAATCCTGATATATTTTATTAGGCTCATCCACAAAAGTATGTTTGTGTTGAGATTGGCCTAGCCAAAGATCTAAAAGTTTATAGATATTTGGATTGGTAACCTTTGTCACACCTAGTGTGTGTACAATTATTTTCAGTGCCAATTCACAAAGCACACAATTAAGCACACAATTCATAAATAGACAACGATCTCTCATTATAAAGAAAAGAATGCTAACCCTAGCAGTTCTCAAGCCAAAACTTAGGCCACTTTGGATCATTCAATTGTCAAAGTGCAGTCTGCTACCATTGCACACCCTTCAAAGAAGGGGAAGGAAGTTATCTCACCCTCAAGTGAGACCTCTTCTAGGCTAATATTTTCTTGGATGCCTCAACCAACATTGGTTATGTCTTCTTAGTCAGAAGAGCCTATTTAATCTCCCTCATCCCCTAAGCCTTTGCGATGGTCTTGTAGCCCTCCTAGGTGGCTAGAAGAGGGAGAGAATGTTATTTAGAAGTGAAGAATATCAATTCCTAATATTTATTTGCGTAGTTTTTCGCTAGAATATTTTTTGTAAAATCGTTATTCCTCTCTCTAGGAGTCAAATAGTGACAACATACCACTTAATTCCCATTAATGAATTTTCTCTTTTGGAATGTCCAAGGTATTATTGGCCTCTTTAGAGAATATTTCATTTAGGACATCATCAAAAGCAATCTTCTTTAGATGTTTTATTCTTGTAGGAAGTGAGGATCACTAATTTTTTGCTTCCAATTGCTTGTCATGTCATTTGGCCAACCAACTCTATATTTTGCAACAATCATGATACTAGTCATGGGGGCTCATCACCTTTCTCTCCTAGGTGGTATCAATATGTTGTCGACCATGATTCTGACTCACTAATTGTGTCATTTGGATCCTCTTAAATGTCAACAATTATTCTTTTGGTATTATAAATATTTATGCTTCCAATGATGTTGAGAGATAACTTTTGTAGTGATAGATTGTCAATTCATTGCCTTCTACCACTTGGATTATGTGTGGGGAATTTAATATGGTTGAGATGTCATATGTTAAAGACAAGACCCTACCTATTTGATGGATAGTTGGAGAGCATGATTCATGGTATTACATGTGCAATAAATTAGGTCTTTTTGATCCCAATATGAGCCACTGCCACAATCATCCACATCGGTATATGTGGAACAATTTATGGGTTAACTCTAATACTCTTCATTATTTTAAGGGGTAAACATTTTTAACTCGGAGCTATGAACTGGTGAGGTCACAAACAAGAGACCTCATCCCCAATTTAAACATTCAAATATTAAACCCTAGTGGGTTTTGAACCTTGATGGCAAGAACACCACAACTTAACCATCATACTATGCCACTATTGGCGGCGCTGATAGTCTTTAAATGTTTGAATTGTGCGATGATTTTTATAGTCCTTTTTATCCTAAATTCCAATTGCTTTTCACTCTTGGTGGGGCTGTTTTCGAACATTACTTTGTCATACCACTTTCCCACCCAATTCAAAGTTCAATGACAAGTGGGAACTCCTTAGAGATGTAAAACTCAATTATTTTTAACATTTCTCTATCGAGTCATCAACCCTCATTGGCCCACATCAAAAAATGGAACATTGAAGCCTAGCCCACTCAACCAACTAGTTGGATTGCTTGGTGGAATAAAGCCATCAGGCACACATCCCACTTTCTATGTATCTAGGGTGTCAACTGATTTTTTTTGGCAATGTGCATACAAGACCTCAACCTTGGAGCTTTGTAGGGCTACAATTACTCTTGAGGTTGACCCCTTTTCCCTTTCTTTGCAAGTTTGGGTGGTGGAGCTTTGACACCATAAATAAATTGTTGATAACCATTCTATTAAAGGTGCTCAAATCAAAGCCAAGCTTCATTGGCTCAAATTTAGAGATAGAGCCTATAAAATTTTTCTAAACCCTTAGAGCTCACCATATCTCATGGTCTCAAACATATTAAGGATTGACAAAATGTTGTCGTAGCACTTCCAACCATTCTTCAAGCCTTTGTCAAACATTATGAGCTAGTTTTCATTGCCTAAGAAAATTCTCTTGAAACAAACTAGGCCCTTCAAGAATGCATCAAGATTGTTCCTTCTCGGCTTTCCTCCTCTCAACAAGTCTTCTATGATCAATCACTCTCCATTGTTGATTGTAAGTTGGCTATTCACACTATGGCCAATGACAAGACTCCAAGATGTGATGGCTTCCCTTGTGAGTTTTATAAAGTCCTTTGGAACTGTGATAGTGAGGGTTTGCATAAAGTTTATCTTGAAGCCTACCACTCCAAATTATTAGGGAAAATAATTAATAAATGAAATATCAAAATGATACATAAAGCTAGAGACCCGAAGAATATTTACAATTGGTGGCCTATCACCTTGCTCAAAGGTGAATTTTCTAGGCTTGATTACCTTAATTTTCTAGGATTATCCATGCCCTTGAAGGTGATGAAGCCTAGAAAATTCATGTAAACATTGCATTGCCTTTAGCCATCCTTTTGGATGGTCTAACTGGATGAGGTTTGGGCTCCAAAACCTTCTCACTATGAAAGATCAATGTAGATTCAAGGGACTTATGTGATAAAAAGTATTTGGAGAGCTTGGGAGGTAACACAACCTTGGCTCTTTTGGAACGGTTCTAGATTCTTCGGTGGGTTCTCCATCAACCAACATAATATTTGGTGGTCCCTTATTCTACAAAGCTAAGACCACCCATTGGCTAGGTAGCTATGAATACATGCCTTGATATTTTATAAGAAAGGATTTCAAGCTCTACAAACCTCTTTTTTAGAGCCTCTATGAGGATTTTAACCTAGAATGAAGTCAAAACCAAGTTTCACCTCTCCAAGCAAGATTGTTAAACTTTTGACTCAACAGTGGAGGCAATTTTAGCTTATATGGTTCACAAAATTGGTATCTGTTCTCCTAAGCATTGGTGGAAAGATTAGAAGTGATGTCCAAACACTGCTTTCTAAAATTACAAACCCTAATAGGAATATCTTTGGCTCTCTCTGCACTTTCCCATGGTTCCAACTTTGAATCAATAGTGGCATTTGTACACCGATTTTGATTTGACAACACATATTTCATACCATCTAGTTGGCTATTATGGAACCCAAATTGGCCACTTTGTCTGGTGTATTCTTTTCGAAGTCCTTATGGCGTCCGTGTTACTTCATTTGGATGTTCTTGATCCTTGTTGCCCTTTATGTGTGCAACTAGAGTCTTTTAAGCATTCTTTTTAGTCATGTCCTAGAGTCTAGAGTCTTTTGACTTGGATCCATGACTTCTTCAACCCATTTAGAAATAACCCTTTTTTTTGGCATATGATTCTTCATGGGGATTAGCATCACATCCCTCACAAATTAAACTAGATATGACATGCTTTTAGGTGGAGATTCTCTTTAGCATATCAAAAGATAGAAAATCGACTATTTTTGCTAATTGTTTTTATTGGTAAGCATGTTTCGCTTTTTTCTAAAGCTATGATTTGTTCCAATGTGTTATTGCAGATTCAAGTGCAAGCTAACAAATTTGCACTTAAGGTGGCACATTTATAGGAGCTCCTTGACCAATGCAGTAATGCTCTAGGTGTGTTGTCCAAAATTCCTCTGTCTCCCTCTTTTTCTAGGGGCCACTCACCTCCTTGGAGGTGTCGGCATGGAAGGAGTCTTTCTACTCGAGGTACCCAGGAGGCTTGCTCCCAAGCTTCTCCCCTGATTGCAAGTAGTTGTGGTCAATGTGGTTGGTCACAACTACTTGTCAATGCTTCACCTCCTTGCCACATGCAAGAGGATCTTCTAGGTGGCCTACTGGTGGCAATTCTAACTAGTATGATTCCAACAAGTTTCCTCAATTGGATCTTGCCAATTCATCAACCCATGCTACTAAAGAAGAAGAAACTAAAGAAAATAATTATGATGGGTGGACCCTCTCAGAGATACTTCGGACACCATTGATGTATGGGGAAAGTCAAATGATTGAGATCATCTCGCCCACACCCCCCCCAGCCCGCACCCCCCCTACCACCCCTCCTCTAATACTACAGTAGTTGCCCAACAACTTTGTATTTGTTGTTTCTTTGGTTTATGCTTTGTTCTTCACCCCATATCGCTTCTAAGGGTGTGATTTTCTATCCACCGACTTTTTTTGTGTATGTGCAATATTATTTTGTAAATGATAATCTAGACGCCTATTCATATTTAAAAAAAAAAAAAAAATTAATTGTGTATTTGTATGTTTTTTTATTGATGATAACCATAGAACTTTGAAAGGGCTCAAAACTTTTAGATGAATCTAGTGTTGTTGTTGCAAACTCTAGTTTATATGTTTTACATTTGTATGATTATTTAATTAGATACTTATTATAATTTAATTGATAACAAATAATAACCTTATACATGTAACTTACTTTAATCCTACAATACTGCTACCACATAATTAAGTGGACTTGAAATTGTTATAAGTACAACGAAGTTATAACTTAAGTTAAGAACATTGCCTCATCCAATCTTTTTACATGATTCTATAGTGCAATGCTGCCACAAACTCTATGTTGCAAACTTCAGTTTTTATCTGTCTATACTTGTATAATTATTTTATTAGATATTTTTTTATGCTTAATTGATAAAAGATAATAATAATTTTTTTCATATAACTTTCTTTACTTCTACAATACTACCACTACATAGTTGAGTGGACTTAAAATTGTTTAAATACAAAGATGTTAGAACTTAAGCGAGGCGTATTGCCTTAACTAAATCTTTTACATGATTCTATGGTACATTACTGCCATAAACTACATGTTACAAACTTTTATCTGTTTATACTTGTATAATTATTTTATTAAATAATTACATTTAATTGATAACAGATAGTAGCCCTTTTCATATAATTTTCTTTACTATTACTAGATAATTAAATGGACTTCAAATTATTTAAATACAAAGAAGTTAGATACTAAATGAGAAGCATTATGATCACAAATAGTGGCTGAAAATATTCAAATCAATAAAAAAACTTTAATTGATAAAATTATAAATTCATTGTTCCCAAAATAAAAAAAATGACTAAAATACAATGAATGTATGGTTATATATGGGAACTAATTTTGACTTCTTTCTACCGAAAACTTGGTGGTTGATCTATGAGGCAAGCATATTCACGAGTTGACTATGTCCTCCATAATTACTTTATCGGACATTTAATTTTAGAAGTTCATATGATATATTAGACCATGGTAGTCATCCTTATAAAAAACAAATAAATTATAAAGCATAATTTAGATGTTCAACAAGCATATGTTCGAGGAAAAACAAACTAATGCAACACTTCAGAGAGATAAAATTTGAGCAGCTTCCTGGGATATGTAAGAACATAGTAGCTATCCTTGTAACACAAAGGTATTAGAGACATTATTTGTGAAGTTCATTGAAACCACTGAAAAAAATGGAAACAAGAAAAATAATCAACAAGGCTAGAAAGTGCAGGTTAGCACTGACCACAGTCTAGAACAACATGTATTGTAATATGTATGACCAAAAAATAATTAGTAAATGTGGTTTTTTAATTTAATTTAGAGGTGTCTTTATTACCATGCATGACAAGCATATTAGCATATTTAGTACAGAACAACTTATTTGTGCACATCGGTGAGCTACCTTTAGTTCTATACATAGATACAGATGATTACTGCAGTAAATCTGCTACCAACAGGTACATGTATTGTCCCAAACTGCTTTGTTTCTTTAAAAGATTTTCTTTTCTTCTACAGTTACAAGTATGATTCCAAATCACTTTGTCACCTTTTAACTTTTTAGGATTATCTTTTTTCTATAGTTTGTGGAACATGAATACACAATCTAAGTTATAATTCGGGAGTTTGAGGATAATTCCCTACGTAAGGGAGAAAGTCTATACATATTTATTTATATGCAAGGAGTACTAAGCCTTAAGTAAATATACAGTCTCACTGTTTATGAGAGACCTCTAGGTATAAACTGGCCTGTGGATGAAGCCCTGCTTCCTTCAAGGTCAAGTTCATCTTTTCAGAACCGTACTCTCTTCTTGGAAAAGTTGCAATTAACTTATAACTTCCAACACCTACTAAACCCAAGGAATCAACATATTTGTAAATAGAATGCACCTTGTCTGTGCACAAGAATCTATGCTCTTTTCGATCTCCATTAGGAAACCGTATGAGAATCTGCGAAGAGGACAATTAATTTGCATGCATCAGAATGTAACTATTCTATCAAAAACAACATAGTATACTATATAATGGAAAAGCTGAAACATATTTACTAGGTATTACCTGTGTGACATTAGGACCTTTATCAGGCTGAATACCATTAGCAGGTGTATTTTCTTTCCCATGAAATTGAGATGGAAGTTCTTTTCCTGAAGGCTTCTTCCTCTCTTTGTCTTCTGACTTCTTTGAAACATGTCCAGATTGCGACTGTGTGCAGTGATCTCTCTCCTGTTTTGCCAATTGTGAATTTTGCAATATTAGCAAAACAACTTAATGATCAAGAAGGCAGTCGTTTACACACAAGGGTCAACTAACATACTAAATTAGGGCCTTCAGCAAGGTACTCATCACTTTCTTTATGAATCTTGCCACAGGTTCACAAGTTTCCTAAAATTTCTCAGCTTAAATTTTTACCATTAGCTGCTCCTCAAAAATCCAAGGGACCACCTGATTGCAAAAGGCTCTTAAATTTTTTCAGCAACAGCTGTTGAGAAATTTTAGGTATCCCTTCTCCATGAGATAAGATGAATGTGTTGGAGCAAAACTTTAATTAGTTGAGAACAAGCGATGAAGAGATGCTTAATGAGAAGATACCTAACTTTGAGGAAATGGAACCTCCATAAGAGATTGAGATCCCCAATCAAAATGAGCCACCACCAAGAAGATAGGAACAATAGAATAGATGGATGAATGATGATTTGTTCAAAGACCTTAAGGAAGTTCTTCCGCCAAAGTACAATGGAACCAAGCTTGGAGATGTAGTCAAATCTTAGTTAATCCAAATGAGAGTACTTTGAAATGAGAAATTATTTCATGAATTCGATAGCCCAATGGATAGCTTACCAATTGACCGGAGGTGGCAACTTGGTGGCATAACCTGAAAGATGAAATGGGACTCACATGACAAGGCATTATGTGGGATACTTTTGTAACCCTATTCCACCAAAGGTGGCTACCACAGCTATTCTATGATCAAAAGATGGACTTTCAAAACCTGACACAAGGAGGCATAATTGCAACATAGTATTGGGAGAAACTAAGCTACTCAAGTGTGTCCCTCAATATTAGAAGGATGAACCGTTTAGAATCTGTAAATTACTAAATTCATCCTAGTTTTGAACACTCAGATAGCAGCGGAAATAGATCTTCAAAACCCTACTACCATGACTAATGTGTTTGAAAAGTCTGAAGTAGGAACAAGTGTTGCAGCCATTATCATACTTAAGAAAAACAATAGAGAAGGATTTGAATCTGACAAACCCAATTTCACTCCATTTGTGAGCAAGTTCAATGAGTGTAATGTCCCCAAACGGACAAGTCTAGGAAATGGATGATTTATCAAATAGGTGCAAGCTAAAACAATAATCAAATGACCAATGTAGATACCAAACACTACTAAAATTAATGCTGATCAGCAATATATGATAATTTTAATAATCCTTGTCAATCAAATATGCAACTCCAAACAGCAGTATTTATATAATGTTGATTCATCTTCAATGCTGATAAATATTATATTAACGGCAATTACTAGCAATCCATTATAACAACAAATCAACAATACAAATCGTCAACAAACCCCAAAGATAACTACAAGTTCTGAATATCACTTGTCAGCATATATCTTTACTCTCAAACCCTAACACCAGACTAACCTTAGGATCCACCCAAACTGCCATTTAACAGATAATACGAATCGCTGTTGTTAATATTGGGTAAGTACAGAAAGACCACTTTAATGACTTCTTAAAGATCTGCCAAACTTATGCAATATAATTTCTGTTCCTACTGCTGAAACCAATGTGCATTTCTGATTTCAATATCTGAATATATATTAATAAATAATAAAATCAAGCTACTCTAAATTTTATATCTGTTATTGCAGCAATTGAATCTTGATCACCATATATTCCTTTGCACAGAATTAGAGCCAATGAGCAGACTTATTAATTGCTCAAATTGCAGCAATTTCAAACACCAAAGGCTGCAACTAAAGTGACTGAAGTATAATGTATACAGTAAATGAGAAAAAACTCACAATGATAGGTGAGATGGGCACCTAAAGTGGTGCGGCAGCCTCTAAAGGAATTGCAGCTAACAGAAGCTTTATACATTCTAATTGAAATCGCAGGTATACTGATATTCATGTGCGATTGATGTGCATTAGTGTGCACTTCTAGTTGTTGCAACTGCTTGGCGAAGTCCATAAGCACGAAGAAGATTAGACAATGCAGCTTAGCTATGGGAATTTTGCTCCTAGTGGTTAGTTCATTTTTGTTGGAACACTTTTGCAATTTGAATATTAAATGGGAGAATGGTAGGATTAAGTGTGCTATTCACCTTGCATATCCTAAGATCTAATGTAACTTAATTGTTTGTAAATAGTTAATTATGTATGCATCTTTAAAATTCATGGACTGGGCAAATAGGATGCCCATGTGAGCGTGAGGACATATATAATTATTTTATTACTCTTTGGGGACTCGGAAATATTGTTGTAATGAGGCATTGATGAGGGGGTTACATAGTGGACTTGTAAGAGCATTTTCCATTATTGGTAGGTGTAATATGTAATTAGTGTTTTATGGGGGAGTGCTTCAGGGTGGCATTTGCTTACTATGTTCTTAATGGTCAGAGATGTTTGTGTTAGGAGTTACATTCTGATTGGAGGCCACTCTCTTGTAATGGCTCATGAGAATTCTTACCATGGTATTTTGTGGCTTTTTTGGTGGCTCATGGTATCGTCTTTTAATAGTTTTTCTAGCCTCCTCAAGTTTATATATTGAGGACTTGAAACAGAAGACACAAGACTGATATTGTATTGCAACATTGTTGTTGCTGGGAATACATTGGTTTCAATGCTTTCGAGGCTTGATTTTCCTAAAAGGATTTTCCCAAGGTATATCTACGTCACTCTTGTCTACGGTAGTTCTATTTTTCTTCTTCTCTTAATTTTGTTCTTTTGTAAGTGTTGTTCTATATGCTGAAATACTATCTATACATCTCACCTTGTGGGGTCAATGCGGAAAATCTCTGCATTTAGTATTTAAGTTTATCTCTAAGTTTAGATGTCAGGGGGTTTGTAGTTTTATTTTCCTAACTAATGTGAAATTTTAAATCTACTTATCATGTCTTGTCCATGAAAAAAGATCAAACCTAATATATTTTAACCTTCAGAGCAATGTGGCAGAAAAAGATTGAGGCTATGAACATTTAGATTGTGTAACAAAATGTATAAAATATTAATAGACAATAGAAAAACCTTGTCCGCTTTTAGTGCTGCTTGATACGATGCATCCTGGTCCTCTCTTAGCTGCCTATTTGACAAGATCCCATCTTCTTCTTTAAGCCTCTCATTCATCAAAGCTGAACCTTGTTCCTCTAATGCTCTCTGTAGGATCTCAACCAATGCTTCCGAAGGCACTGGACCTTCCACCTAATTCAAATAAGAAACACAAGTTCAAGAGAAAGATCTACAAGGAATTAACTTGACAACTAAGATTCATAATGACAAAATACTTTATATTGACTTGATAGAATTGAACTGATATTAACCTTTAGAGTTGCAATCCTCCGCAAGTGGCATGAGAAACTAGAGAAATAGTTGTGGTGTATATAGATATTATGGGTACAAAGTTCATGGATAGTGAACAAAATGGAAAAACTAATATTCTAGCAAATATAGGAGACTATGAGTGCCATATGGAGCCAGGTGGAATTATATCCAGATGTTGTTCTTGGTTATATCAAGTCACTAGTGTCTACAGATTGTTAAGGACCAAAAGAAAACAAAAAATTATATGAAGACTGCAAGAATTGATAACAACAAAAGTATTGTGTGCAAGTTTCTTCAAGTAAACTAAGTATTTTTAACAACTATGTTTTGGATCACATTATATGATCAAAAAAGTGTAATCTGAAATATTGATGTTAAAATCACTTACAAATTTACTCCAGGAAACTTGCACACATTATTAAGGACTGTGAAAAAGTAATAATCTCAACAAAAATATTAATAGCAACAATAAATTAGAAAACAAAAATTGCATGATATGTAATTACTCAAGCATAAAAAATGTCCTTTGCCTTTGTACATCCCTCATGTTCCCCTGCAAATTAGTAAATAGGTTGTAAGAATACCTCAATTTTAATTCATTTATTTTGGTTCTATCTTATGCTGAGAATCAAAACATGTGCATGACACAGGTCATCACCATTTTGTGATGTTGGACAATAGTGTGTTACAGTTGTCACCGGGCTTCCCCTCGGGATTCGCGTGGACATGGACTAACCGCCTCCCAAGTGGATCCATTAACTCCTCGCAGTCTCTATCTACTAATAGGTTGATCTTTGGTGCAACGGCTAACCCGGGGCCAACAATTGGCATCGAGCTAAAGGTAAGTTCTAGGTTCTAATCCCCTGCAACTCCCTCGAGGGGAGTTTGCTTGATGATTGTCGCTGCTCCCCCAAGATTCACGCGACAGGACTAAATCTCACCTCCCGGATCCGCTTAACTCCCGGGCATTGTATTGCATTAACAGGGTCGATCTTTGGTGCAATAAAGAATTGTGGGGCCAAATATAGTGGTCATTTGTTCCTTTAATAGGTCTTACCAGCTCGATTACACTACCTAACCATCAAGTTAGCCAAGATTATCCTATGGAATCAAGGGTCTTGCCTCTAGGGGCTTAGAGTGTATGCTTCACATTTGCAAAAGTCCCTAAATGCCATTCTAAGAAAACTATCTTTCCATCAAAAACTATTGCTTCTAACAAAAAGTGAATTATTACCTATGTATCATGCATAATATTGACAATTTTTAGAGATAGCCATCTGCACTTCAGCCATGGACTTGCAAAAGCCATTGTGTGCCAGATCAATATACATATCTGATACTTATTGGGAGGCTGGGAATGAAAACCGAATGAAGGAATTTCTTGTCATTTTTGATGATGATTGCAAATTGGTGCACTCCGAATTTGAAGGCATACAATATAATACTTCATGCTCTTTGTGAAAATCATAGAGTTGACAAAGCTATTTTGATCTCTGGTTGTTTGATTAAAAATGGTGTAATGAGCCTTGCTCAAACTGACCACAATTTGCCCCAATTTGCAGCCTTGCAATTTCGTCAAACACTTTGTATGCAATGTGTGGAGTGGCTGATATGTTGTTTTCAAATTTGTGTTTGATGCTGGAAGGAATGCTAATGATTTTGAAAGCTTAAATAAACTTCTACCACTACTATGCAAGCATTTAGATGAGTTACAATGCTTCTATGCAATTTAGAATGCATTCCAAATGAAGAACTAAATGCATAAAGTACATCTACAGCCTATTGGCAATTTTGCCAAACACTTGGCAACATTCTCAAGCAACATTCAAATGATCAGTACATCAATGTAAAATTCCCAGCTGCTGTTATCTTTATTCCAATGCAATTTCCTACTACAATGCTTATGTGCATAAGCTAGAAATCTGAGTACAATATTGCAATATGCTGTCTAAACCTCTTGGCTGATAATAGTGCTAAATCTGATTACAATGAACTCTACAGCTGTAAATGTTGTCAATGATAATTGCTCTAAAAGGGACCGAAATTTACAATATGATATTGCTGATGAAGACCTATCTAAATGCAATACAATGATTGTGATGAACCTGGTAAGAGTATGGCTGCTTGACAAAATAATTCGATCCTCCTTGCTGGCAATGACTTTGACTTCCAAACTTAGCACCTAGTCTCCAAGCCTCCTAACAATGCATCAGAATTTATTTGTGATTTTATCTTGGCCTCCACAAGGAAATCGCACCAATTCATTAGCCGCCCCTGTTATGGACTGAAAGGAGATAGAATAAATAAATGGTAACTATAAACTCCTCTCTTCAATATCAAATACCATCGCCATACTTCTGGGAAAGCAGCCGCCCTTATTACCATATGAAATCGTTCCTCTATTGCCTTGATATGAGTGAAATTCGTGGGTCTCAGGTCTGCAATGGAATGACTTAAAAATGTGGTATCCACAATGCCTCCAAATCGCCCTGATCTTGCATCAAAGAGCAGCGCTAATGTCCTTGAGAGTCTGCGTCTTTATTCCTAGCTGATTCGAAGTTTATTATGCTCCTATCTTCAAAATCGAATCAAGAATTTGGCTGAAGATATGTGCCCAGATTTCCTAATGAAATCGTCTTTCCCTAATTCCAAAATGAATGATCATAAGCCAGTAATTATATCCTCAAATCGATTCCTCAAAAGACTTCAACAAGCTGATTTGCAATTTCCCAAAATGCTCAATAAGCTGATATGAATTCTCTATCTTCAAATTTGGCCAAAGGCCACAAAATTTGCAATGTAGCACAAATGAGAAGTCTGAAGTAACCTCTCCCTCAGCTGCAATAATTCAGGTGATATTTCACACCCTCAAAATTGCTATCAATAGGAAGTTTTCGTTTCCTATGACAAGAAGCAATCTGCAGAAACCCTAGGCTCCACAAGATGAATTGACAATCAACAACAACAACATCAAATCTGCCTCCGAGAATGAAGCCCAAGATGTCTATTTATTCTTTTTCTCCAATTTCTCCAGAAGCTTCTAGAACATTATTTTATTTAAGTGACTTTATAATATATTTTAAATCAAGTCACTTTATTAAATTAATTAAATATAAGGTCACCTTTTAATTTTAATTTTATTTGATAACCTTATAATTAATTAACTTAACACCACTTAATGATTTAATTAAAGTAACTAATTTTTTTTTTTTAGGGCGAAGGTAGCACACCCCTAGTAAACTTTTTATCGGCGGCTGCGACAGCCCTCCGGTACCCGGGGGTGGGGAGACTAGAACTTGTGACCAACCTCACACTTCTGAGGAAAGATTTAGCCAACCAAGCTAGGGCCCCAACCCCAATTAAAGTAACTAATTAGTCATCCTCTTGAAAAACATTATTTTGGACAACTTAATTAATTAAATTAATTAAAACAAATTACCTCCAAAAATGGGGACATTACAAATGGTCACCGCTCTAGCCAGTTCAAATACATTCTTTGGATAGTCTAGCAGCAAAGGGCCAACTGAGCAAGTTAAGTCAGGTTATAAAATTTTCCTAAGGGTATTATTTATGGATCAATCTATGGATTTCTAATTAGAGAAATTATTAAGTTTGGCCATGGTGTAGAGGCCCATAAATTGTATTGCATTATGTGGCAGAATGGATATAAAGCTGTCAAAAATGCATGCCTCTCAATGTTCAAGAACCTTTGCGTTGAGAACCTTCAAAATGCCGATCAGACGCAAGAGGCTATTGACCTCTTGCATAAGATTTGGGAATTGAAATTCATATTACCACATATAATGTTAAATTTTGAGACAAGAGCATAGAAAAACCCTTGTTTAGGGTGATGATGGAGTCAAATAATCTTGTTTGATTGTGGAGCTAAATTTCAAAGGTTTGTAGCAAATTGTGTTTCCTCTGAAGTTTACAAATCATCTACTAAATAGATGATTGAGAATGATGGACATATTTTCCTGGTAAATATTGTCCTATCTATGCTAGTGTGTATTTGATTTATTGGAAATGGTGAATTGACCTTAAGTACTGGAAAGAGGCAAATACCTCATTAGTTGGCAATGGAAAGAACTAGTCTAAGGCCAGGAGCCAAGGAGAAATGTAAGTACCCCAAGGCTAAGGCCCATCAAATGAAGTATCCAAGTGACCAAAATAGGCAATTTCAGTGACTTGAGGACTGAGGTGATATTTGAAGCGGCTTGAAAGGAAGACATGTTTGTAACATTGGTCAAGGATAGTCTGATGTGAGGACACACAAGGATGAGTTTAATCTAGTAGTGTTTGGTAAAGAATGTGGGTGTTTGATGGAGGATGTGATCTTGGAACATGTCCAAGAAAGGAGATAGGTAAGAGGCACTTGAGAAAAGTGATATTATTATTGTCAAGTCATTGGTGATGGAAATTCCATCAGAAGGTGTTTTTTAAGGGATTGAGTGCTTTGCAGCAAAGATCATAAATGTGTGCCTCTAGGAATTTGACCATAGTTGTGTGTTGAAGGGGCATTCATTGCATGGATGTCCAAGAAGACTTAAAGATTGCAGGGAAATTCTTTTGAATCAAGTTGAGGACAACAGGAGTGTCATTGGACATCGAGCATCAAGTGTTAGGAATTTAGGAGGTCAACACAAGCATACCCTTGGATCGTATAGAATGTTTGTAGATCATTGTTTAGTCTTGGGAACTACAATCAATTAATTGCATTTAGCTTAGCTAACTTATTAGGATAACATATTTTGTGTGACTTGATCACTCTAACAATAAATAGGTGAAGGATGAAAATTTCAAGACATGTTATTACAGATTGCAAGCAGAATCTTAGCCAAGTGAGCCCAGTATTCAGCACTATTTCTATTTTATTCAGTAGTTGCAGTAGCTAGTTACCCATGCACTCTGGTGAGATGGAATGGCACCCATGGACACTTGAAAATGATTATTACATTTGCAACAAGACTTAATAGGTGTCTTTGAGCCTTGCATACCATGGCTTCCGATTCTATAAACGACTAGACTATTAACCTATTGACAATCATTTAGATTGTATCTGATTTAGTCATTAAAGAGGGTATTATGTAATATTTGATATAATGGGATATTGTTAGCTTGTTTATAGAAGGTAACGCCCATATTAAAACCAATAGGTTATTTTAGGAGGTTGTTAAACCTTATATTTAAGCTGTTTGCATAGCTATAAATATAGGCAGTGTTTTTATATTATAAATGAGCCACCAATTAATTCTTATACCTATTAGCTTCATTAGGATTATGAAGAAATTATAAGAAAATACTTTATTCTGCATTCTTGTCATAGAAGCACTATTAGTTCAACAAATAGTTGATCAACGAGGTTGCATTAAATAAAAAGTTACAAACAATGGAGGACTTGACTTTTTTAATGATAGCAAGAACTTATCAGTTTTTGGGAACACCAGAGCTCATCTGGAATGGCGATTTAGAGGGAGGACGAAGGTTGCTAAACAATACAAAATGGTCTAAGTAATCCAATCAGCTGCTCTTGTGAGTCCATGCATTCAAGCAATTTTCATTTTAAGCAATTTTCCTTTTTTGTAATCTAATTTAGCTAAAACGGATAACAGAAATGTGATGATGAAATCTTCGAGTAAATGGAGACGCTTATGCTTTGAGAAGCTACCTAAACTCCATTGTTTGTATCTTGAAATAAAAATGATAATAAGTAACAAAATAGACCGTCCAATCTAGAAATGAACTTGAAAAATGACAACAATGAGAGAATCACATTTCATATAATTAAAGCCTTATACGCAACTAAAAAAATGATGGGAGCACCAGAGACAAACCTGCTGTAACATTGCAAGACTTTCATGTGAAGCAGATGTTACAAGTGCACAAAAGGGATACGTTGTTGCTTGTAAGGTATTGGCCATATGAAACCCCTCACTGCTATTCACTGTCGCACCCCAACAAACAAAGCTAGCATTCAAGTACTGTACAACAAGCTCGGAGCAGAGAGTGTTCTGACAAAAGATATTGGTGTGTGGATGGTCTGGATAATGCAGATACACAAACAACAATTTGTATTCCTGTTTTGCCCTTCTTAAAGCATCCATGAAATTTGATTCCACAAAGGAAGGATGATAATGCCCATACTGTTGCTCAAAGTTTATAACAAAAGCTAATGATTCTGATTGAATTGGAATCACAGGAGGGTCATAATTCTGAACATCTGATGAAAAGGGGTCCAGAAAGGCATTCTGTTGCTGGATCCTCTGCGGCTCTCCATGTCTCCTACCCATGCCAATATGAGATAAAACTTCCCCTGCCACTGTCATTCCATATCCTACTGCTTTGGACACTCCCCCTATAATACTCGAAGGCAGAGACACTATCTTTGCCATCATTGCAGCACAGCTAGACTGCGGCTCTGACCTAGAACCCACTTGCTGTTGGTGATCCCTCCACCCCCTGTTATCTCCATTACCAACAAATGGGTCTCTCAATCCATGATAGTCCATAGTGTATTTTGAGGTTTGGTCTAGAGGATAACTGTTATTATAAAAAAAAATTCTTGCGGGGTTTGGCCTAGAGATAGACCATAATGATAATCATCTCTTCCTCTTTCCAAAAACCTATCTTGTGGGGTTTGGCCTAGATATGAACTGTAATGATAATCCCTTCTTCTCTATCAATTAAACTCTCTAGTGAAGGTTCACCTAGAGATAGTCCCTCTATCAAAAATACTAGCTTGTGGGGTTTGGCCTAGAGACGAACCATATCGATAATCACCTCTTCCCTATCAATAAATTTATCCGATTCCGCTGAACTATAATTCCTATTGAATCTAATCCACCAAGTTGATTTTGCGAAATCCTTTCTCTATGATAGGCAGGTTGTTCTATGGTTGGAACCCAATTACTCAAGCTACTATATATAGAACTTGTGGGTGTTTCCTTGACAGTCCCATCCAGTACAGAATATACTGCAGCATCCAAATCCCAGCCATGAAATTGCAAAATATCGAAGCAAATAGATAAGTCCTCCACGCCTGTAACGTCATGAAAGCATCTAATTTTGGAATTATCGTTTTCCATGAAATCCTGATCCTTCTGCTACTTTTTGACAGAAGAATTTGAATTTCACCCAAGAATGCCCAAGGATTGCTTCTGCTACAAAGTGAAGAAAAGAATATCCCAGAAAAAAAAGTTTGGAATCGCCTTGCAATTACTATTCCATTAAGATTTCAACAAATGTAGTATAAGTTTTCAAAAGAACAGAACCCAGTTCTAAATCTGTAACTTGGCTTACCTGAATTCTTACGTAAAGTTGCCATGGCAAAAAAAAGTGATGAACAGGCATCTGACAGCCTACTTTGTCGGCGGGTATATTTATTTTACAGTATGTAAAGACGAAGTATTTTCTACAGTTGCATCGAATAAATCACACTCCTTTTTCTTCTTCTGAGAAAGTATCATCTAGCATCTCAACGGAAGAAAGAAACAGAGAGATCGACGACGAATCATAAATCTCTAGCACTCCCTAGTTTTGTGAAGAAACTTTAGAAATGTAAGGAAATAAATAGCTTCACATAAATAATATAGGTTAATTGATGTAATTAATGCAAATAATTAATTAAGAGGCTTGAGAATTTTAGAAATTAGAGGTAGAAGATTGGAGAATTTAACTTTGAAAATAATGATAAAGAATTAATGTTGATATTGTGTAAAACTTAGTTGGGCAGTGTATAAGATTAATGTTCATGGTTTAATAGATGTCTTTAACACTTTGCAATCTCAATAAAAATGGGTTGAATTTGAGTTCTTTAAGATTGAACCCATGCATCATGAGAATGATTTGATGTGTAGGAATGGGTTGTGATCTACAAGAATGATTTATGCATCATGAGAATGATTAGATGTATGGCAATGGGTTGTGATCTATAAGAATGATTCAATAGAAAGTTGCAACAATATCTCTTAGCCTTCACCTTACCTTTGTTTAAATTTGTTAAGGAAGTGTTTATGAGCACCTACGGGGAGATTGTCAAATTGTTAGGGTCGAGTTCCTCTAAGGTTGAACCCCTTATATAGATCAACTTTATAACTCTAAGTGAATATTTGAAGACAACATGCAAATATCATATATGATTCCAATGCAAATAATGAATCTTTGTCTCTTATAAAATGAAATGTGCTCTAAAGATTTATCCTTTTAGTCACTTACATGAATTAAACGCAGAGTAAATGTCCTGAGTATCATGACATAACAACAATTCACAAAAATATGTGTTAAATTGGTTCACAATGACTACAAAAAAAGAGATGGGGAAAATTGGAATTTGAATATTTAAATTAGGAGTTCAATTTCACACTCCTCATTATTGAACCAAGTCTATCTAATGCTCCACAAAAATGACCTAAATAGGGAAAATGTAAGACTATTGAATATAATCCTAGATGTAGTAGAATAATATTTTCTATTTTCTTTCTTAGATACATTTGAATAGCCATTTCTTATTGATAAATATTTTTATGGATTTCATTGAAATCATTTACTAATCTTTTAATCTTCATTTCATTTAGGGGCCTATATTTGTTTCAATGCTATTATTTTTTTTGTCAATGGGCCCTTGGTATGCTAATGAAGTTGAATGGTTCTAATGAGCCCACCAAATATCAAGTTTTATTGAGTGCAAGGCCCCAACATCATAAGGGATGAGGTTGGAATTGTGCCCTGTGCAACTTTGGCGAAATGGATACCCCTCTATCCTTGACTCTCAATTGAAGAGGTTTCAACCTATGACTCATGCTCCCATATCGAAAAGCTAAGACACTTTTGAGTTTGTCATAAAACTCTAAATTAAAATTATCATTTATACACTAAGCTCATCTATTCATGTCCCTTTTTTTCTTGCCTTTGTATTTGCTTGACATGGTCCCAATCTTCTAGCTACTAGAGTTTCAAATAAAATATTCTCTGAATACCCTTGTTGATCATCCTTTTTTGCATTATTGTTTGCTCTCAATTATTGTTTATTTATATTTATTTAAATTGTAATAACAAATTCCATGATTGGCATAATAGACAAAATGAATTGTATTTGCCATGAGATGATTTAGAACAATTTCCAATGAATTTGTATATTACATTAATATTGCTTCACATTTTCTCGCTCCAAACAATTGATTGTCTTCAGTTGTTACATCATTAGCTTGTGTTAGGGGAAAGGACCCAGTAGTTGAGCATGTTATTTGTTGATTTGATGTCCAATATTTTTAATAATATTGAACCAATAGTTGACTTTAAAGTCATTAGTGTTGAGGATAACTACCAATAATTAAATAATATGTATTCCTTAGATCTAAAAAGCAACAAATCCTATGATGCCACATCAGTGCACCAATAAAACATGATTTAGTGCACAAGTATTGGTCTCACTTTTTTTTGGACTTTTTTGGACACCTTGACAAAAAGCATGCTGATGTGGCATCATATTTGATGATGTGGCCTTGAAACCTTAGTTATAAGAACAAGCATTGCCAAGCAAGCTGCTAAAAAAAATGGATTTTTTTAAAAATTTCCACATAAGATTTTGATAAGCACGAAGTTAGGGTACTCAACTACTGGATCCTCTCCCCTAATAACCTTTGTTTTTGTTGCTCCTCTATCAGGGCATCCTCATAGCTCTCAGAGATAAGGAATATGGTCTTCACTAGTACTCTCCCACCCTTTGTTGTCATTTTCATCCATATGACCAATAGTTTCAACATCATTGTTCATAATGGGCTCTATTTGCCAGTGTTTGTAATGTTTTTCATTTTGTGAATACTCTTCACTGGTGATTAGTTTTGTGGCATTTACATCATTTTTGCTTACATGAGCAATAAGAGAGCATTGATATTAATGTGAAGGCTTCTTTTGTTGCGATGAAGTCTAACATAATAGACCATTTACAACTTATATTTTGACTACTCATGCCTCTTCACCTTCCTATCTCTCATAGCTGTGATATCAAGATGTAATCATTTTCTAGACTACAGGAATCAGGTAGCCCCTGAAGGTGCAGTCGTGAATGATTGAAAGTTGTTACCCCTGCCATTGTAGTATGCCTTACTATCCAAAAAAATATATTTGGGATGTTTTCTATAGGGTTTTTAAAATTATTTTAAGGTTGAGGCTGGAATTTTATTGGGCATTTGATTAAAATTTATGTATGGGATATTTTGATTTTTTTTGGGAGGAATTAGTATTAGTGAAATGAAAAAATTTCGTTTAGACTATTTTATCCATTTTTGAATGGGGATATTTCAAGCAATAAGTTATTTTTTATAAAAAATCTAAAATATAAATAATTTTTTTAAACTAAAACAAATCATCACATTTAGTATTTACAATGTCTCTAGTTCACATTCACATATCAAACAATCATGATTGAACTATTGCATCTAATGTCTAACTTAGTTGCAACAATAGTGTCTATGGCTTCATCTCTATAAATTGTCAAGGAGAAATAAGGACATTGTGATTTAATGCAACAATGGTTTATGTGGCTTCATCTATATAGATATTTAAGGAGAAATAATGATATTGTGATTTTCATTTTCATTTTTCTTTGTTACCTATTTATTGTTCTCGTAAGCCATAAATCTTGATTGAAAAAATTATGATTTCTTTGTAAACAATTGTTTTTGATAGGAAAGACCATTTTTACATGTTGTTTAAGTTCCTTGTATCTCTTTGCTCTCGTGTACATGTTTTAACATATCTTTCACATACCGACAAGTATATCCAAAGGATAGGCTTCTTCCACATATTGAGGAGTATAATAGAAGGGAAAGCATATTCAAAGGTTTGGTATATTGACCTAGTGGTTTATAGAAAAGGAAAAATATTGAAATTGTAAGGAACCAATCCATCTCCATTTGACAACAAAAGACATAAGGTGTTGTGAATTATATTATCTCTAATAATTATTGGTGGAACCCCACTCAAATGTGTGTGTGTGTAATCATGTCCACATTATACACCAATAGCATGTTACCCTTGCAAATTAATTTCAATAACAGACAAGAAGCAAAGACGATATCATAATGTTGGCATCAATAAAAGCCTTTGTTTTTGCAATTTTGCAATGAATAGAGGATGTTGTGGCAAGAAATAAATAGGTTACAAGAATTGCAAAATTAGAGACCTGGCGCTTAAGTAAAAATGAGAGATATTGTCAACAATGTAATAAATTTGGGGAGATCGAGAGCAAATTTATTTAATAAGGTTGGTAAATAACCAACTAGGTCAAGGGCATACCCAACCAACTAACTTATAACTATTTGAAATAGTTATAAGTTATATGACCTTAATAATCTGCAAATATTATTAACATAATACAATGTCAATGATATATGTCAATAATCCCCCCTTATTACATCATATGCTCAAGAAAACAAAGCAAGAAAGTTTGAAAAACTTCAAACTTTAAGCTAAAAGAGATTTTGTATATATGTCAACATGTTGCTCTTAAGTCAAATAAAATTGGAGACAGATATTCTATTGTTGAACATGTTCACAAATGTAACGAAATTGAACATCAATGTGTTTGATGCACTCATAAAAAATAGGATTGTAATTGTATACACCTAAAATGGTCACATCACAATAGTCGGTAATTAATTAAATATTTTTAATATTTAATTAAATCTCTAATTCAATCTATAAATAAATTTAAATAATTTATTTATATTGTTCATTCTTTCATTTTCGATTAAATAAATAAGTTTATTTAATCACTTTTCTTATCCATTTCTTAATTAATTAAATAAACATTACGATTTATTTATATTAATTATCATTTAATCTTGGCTTGAATATTTTATTCAAATAAAGATTAAGTATTCTTCTAAATTCCATTCACAATTAAATATTCCAAAATATTTAATTAATTCCATTCATAATTTTAATTTATTCTTCTAAAGTTTATTTACAATTAAATATCTCAAAATATTTAATTAAATTTTTCTAAAAGTTCATTTTGCAATTAAATATTCTAAAATATTTAATTGAGTCTTCTATAGTTCTAAAATTAAATATTTCAAAATATTTAATTTTCTCAAAATTCACATGAAATTAAATAAATTTATTTTATTTATTTAATTAATTTGGGCATTATCTTCAACAACCGTGAAACAAACTTCCAAAACAGAAAAATTAAATTTCTCTGTTCCTGTGCAAGCTTGTTCCCGTGGGTTGAAGACAAGGCTCCATTCTTCTCTCCAACCTCCCAACATTCTCCATCTTCCTCTCAACCTCTCCATCTCTCACCATTCAAATCTACCAGACAATCTCACAGCCATTGATCTTTGCCAGCCAGACTCTTGCCTGCAAAAAGCTATAAAAAGGACTGCCGGGTCTTTGAAATCACAGAGAAGCTTTCATACAAGAAAACTATAGCCAATTTGCAATAGCATAGCCTTCTAGTATTCATAGCATTCTAGCATCATAGCATAGCATAGAATCATTCCATATCATGGCCTATTCACCTCATATCATAGCATCCATAATTCACAGCCCCTGTGCATAATCTACAGCCCTTGTGCATATCCATATCAACATTTTCACTCCACCAGCATATATAGGATAGAGAAGCACTTTCCTTTGCACACTCGTTCTGCAGGTTGCCATTCGGAGAAGCTTTGCTTACACAATCTGAGAGCAACAACTTCAAACAAATCCCTAGAGATAGAGGAAAATGGAACGGTTCTGAAGAAGCTCTGTTTGTTTCTTTGAATTCAATTATCTTGCTTTTCTTCAGTTTAATGTTTCATTTTGTGTTTTGTTTAATCCATTTTGGTTACTCATATTAACATTACATAATTGTTGATGAGGAGGTTTGCAATTCACCAACACAGATTAAAATATTGAGTATCGTATTCTCTCTTGAACAAGAAAACCTTATTTGTTGACCAATGTGATCAAACAGGATTACCCCAAAGTTTTGAAAGTCAGGTCTTGACCATGTTTGTAGGATAAATCAGTGAAATAAATATGATTTTTTTGGTAATAACAAGGGGACTTACACTCGTTGGAAAACTTGAAACTTCTCTGCAACTTTTCTTCAAAATTTTTTAACTTTTTATGAGATCTAGAAATCTTTGATTTAGCCCTTTAATTTTTGATTTTCTTTATATTTTCTAAATTTATCATCAAAGAAACTTCAAAATGATTTAGGGTTTAGAAGACCTATTTTAACCTAAGATTGAAAATAAATTGGAATCAACATACAGGTTCCACAAAAACCTAATTTTGCTTTGCTAGGTTAACACAACTACACAAAATAGATGCAATCTTCAATGGTCTCTTAAATATTTTCAAATTATAAGTCATTCATTAAACCCATCAATATCAATATAATTTAATAAACAATATATAATTGAACTTATGCATAAAAATGGCTCAGACTAACAATACACTAAGACTTACAATTAGAAAGAATCAAATGGTATGAACCTGTAATTCCATAAAACGTTAACTCCAACAAATCTTTAGACAAACTAAATTGATTTTATAGAGTGAATCTAGAGCAAACACATGAAACCATGCTAACATTCAAAATATAACACAAGGAAAATTCATAAACTGAATTTATATATTAATTTTGGCAGTATCTGGGCAACAATTGCAAGTTCTCTCTCTTTTTACAATGAGAAGGCATAGCCTTTTATAGATTTTCAAAATACAAATCAAAGGTTGAGATTCATCATCAATCAATGGCCTAGATTCATCTATGTTAGGGCGGTTTAACTTGGGTAATTTTAGTTTGGGCGGCTCATTTACATTAGATGCAATATTTCAAAATAAAGCTCCTATCACGTTACCCTGGGTGAAACGACTGGTGCGTGGTTTCCATTTTACATATAAGAAGAGGCATATATTTTAAGAAGGATCTTCCTCAAGTCCAACTTATCCACTTTGTTGTTTTCTTGCATATTCCAAAAATTTGGAAAGGACTACATTTAATTCTTCATTGGGAGGCATGGGGACTAGTTTTACCCTCTGTGATAAGGCTACCAACTCAACGCCAAATCCCTTATCACTTTCAACCAATCATTTTGAGATTCTTGGAATCTATGCATTATGCTTAAGAACATAGCTTTATCTTCTAAATGATCCTCTGTGAGAGTAGCATCAACTGAGTGTGAAAAATTACTTTTCCACCATTGCTTCAAAATATCAATGTTCACATTCTCCTTGGAAACCATTTTACCTATTAAATATTTCAAAAAGGCAATGCATCCATCATAAATTTCATTCGAAGCCTTGCTCATTCTCTTACAATTGATCAAATCATTGTCCATTATTTCCTTCTTGAATCTGAATGAATGTAACTAGGACTCAGGTTCATGAGCTTTGTCCTTAGATACAACTTTTTCTTGGATCAAATTTTGTAGAGGTTTATCCATTAACATAGTTAATTTGAGTATAATTTTGTTATCTAAAATTTTACAATCAAAAGTTATCTTTTACACTTTTTGTGAACAATTTTGAGCTCTGGTGAATAATTATACTAATTCCTCCAAAACTAGAACAACTTTATCAAGCACTCCACCTATCCATTTGTGGGTGACCTTAGATGTAATTTTCATCTTCTCTAACTCATCAATAGACTCCTTAGACAAAACTTTGGGACAAGCCGATGTTCCTTCATTTGATGTCACTGGGCTGACTAAGTGTGTGATGTGGCTCGACAGTGCACCCACATGTGCTTTCAACTGCTCCTTTTCTTTTACTTCCTTCTCCAATATTTGTACAATTGTTTCTACAGATTCTCGGAGCTTACAGACCTCTTCTCTCTTGGATGTTGGTCCCAAATTAACAAAAGAAATGTTGTACTCCTCAAAAGCAATGTCTCCTTTTGCTTTGCCAACAATAGGGGTAGAAATGTGCACAACCCTATTATTGGATTCATCTCTTATAATTTTTGAATAAACTTTTCTCTTTTCATTGCCATGGGCTTGTTAATCCTGGATAAAAAATCATCAAGGCTAGGAGCAATGACTTCTATGATTGTCTTCACCTATAATTGCTCCTTTAACCAATCAAGGGCAGTGGATTGTTCAATATTTGGATTTTCTTCTTGCTTCTAATTGCCTTTTGAAGCCTGATCTTCTTGTCTTTTGCTTTCTTCCCCTTGATCATTACTCTTCTCTTCCTGATGATCCCTTTATTGTTCTTGATGTTGTTGCTAATTTTGTTGTTGTTCATCACTTTCCTTCTCAAGATCCTGCCTTTTTTCTTCATCCAAAGTATGTTAAGAAGGAATTTCCTTGAGCTCTTCCCTCTATTGTTCCACATTGGCCTCCACTAACTAAGGCTTTCATTGGTTGATCTTCAAATTGTTGCTTCATAAGAGGCATCTCTTGCTTCATTCCTTCCTGAGTGCCTTGCTCCTCAATGATTAGAGCAACCATGTCCTTCAAGGCTGAGGACTCATTATTCTCTACCTCTTCTAATTCTCTAGCAATCCTATCAATATTATCTAGCTTGGGGAATGGGATACCACCTGGAGGAGAAGACTTCCTTTGGTAGACCACTTGTGGCTTCTCTCCTGAGCTTTTCTCTCCTAAAATTTCCACTGTAATTGCCTCTTTCCATGATACATCTTCACCTTGTGAACTGATAGGAGCAGTAGGGGCTGATGATGTTGTTGGAGCATTCTCAACTTGCATGTAAGAAGGAATATCCTCTTGTTGTGTTGTAGTGGTTGAGAGAAGTTGATCCATTGAGGAGGAAGGAGGGATAGGAGGAGTTGTGTCCATTGAAGAACATACACCTTTCTTACCCTTTCCTTTTGCTTTATTCTTCTTGGGAGGTTCTTTTGTTGAGGTTTTGGTGACCCTCCTCTTCTCAATTGGTTTTCTCTCTGGGGTGTCCTTTTTCTTCTTCCCCTTAGCCTTCTTCACTTCCACAACTACTTCAGAATATTCTTCATCAATATCATAAATTTTAACCTCTTTTTATGTCTCTTTCTCTTCTCCTTTAGAAGATTGGGATTCCAAGTCTCCTATCAGATCATATGTCAACTTCACACCATCTTATAACAATTCAGAGGTCTTGTAATCTACCCATAATTTGGTGTAGATATATGTTTGGTTATCCTCTTTGATATCTTGGTTTGTTGGTTATTTATGTGATGATGAGTTTGCATATTTCGTTGATTTTGGATCTACGAGTTATGTAGGTTATGGATTAGTTTCCCACTTTCTTGTAGTGAGATGACCTGGATGTGGATTGTTTATATCCATGAGATCCTTTTAGTGTTTATGCAGTATTATTAGTTTTTATTTTATAAAAGGGGTAAAAACTTTATTAATAATCAGAGAACAACATTACAAAGCATCAACATGCCAATGCCCAAGAACCACCAGAACCAAACAAGAAACAAGAAACCACATCACTCAACATTACTAGCATTTCCATCTTCAGTAAGAATCCCCTCCAAGTCATGGCAGAGCTCTGGAGAAACCTGTCCCAACTCATCAACATTCCAACCCTCTATATGCTTAGAAGCCCAATGAGCCAAACAATCAGCAGCTTTGTTCCACTCCCTCGGAATGTGGACAAAGGACACCATCTCCATCAAGGAACTAATCTACAAAATTTGCTGAACCAACCTAGCCAACTGCTAGTGAACACTAGAAAACTTCCTATCCTTTAGCAAATTTATCAAGACTTGTGAATCAGACTCACAGATAACCTTACGCCAGCCCAAAGCAAACGCTTGCTCAAAAACGTATAAGATTGCCAAACCTTCCATAAGATTAATGGGTTGCACCCCCTCATGAATAGAAAATAAGAAGACCGTTGATCCCATAAAGTCTCTGCCAATCCCCCCAACCCCAGCAAGCCCAAGATTACCCCGAGAAGAACCATCTGTGTTGATCTTCAAAATGCCAGCCGGGGGGGCATCCATCTACCCATCCTAAGAACCCTCTGCCACTGGCACTGACCTCTCCTGAGGCTATCAGACGCCAATGACGACCCTTGAATCCCTAATCTATCCACCACCTCAACATCCCCTTTCTCCAAGGGAAACCCAACATCACATTTAGCAGCCACCGTTTCCTGAATCATACCTAAAATTATTTGCCAAACTTGTTGCACAACCATCTTTTGACCACGAAAAATCCTATGATTTCTCTTTAACCAAATCTGCCATAGGATGAAAGTAGGCCCCACATACCACACATCCTGAAGAAAAGAGGCCACTGAAGGAGGCTTATCCAAATTGCTCCAAAAGTCAACCAAAGAGGAGGCATGATCACAAGAATTGTTCCACACTCCCCACCAGAAATGCCACAATTGCGAAGCAAAGGAACAATGAAAGAACGAATGAGCAGACTCCTCTGCCCCTTCCCCACAGAGAACACAAATAGAGGGACCTTGAAAACCCCGCTTATGAATGTTGTCCCATGTCAAACATCTATTTTGGGCCAAGGTCCAAACATAACGAAACAAAATAGTTATACTTTTTCCAATAAAACTTATTCCACACTCTCCTCCACCGGGGTACCTCCACCTCCTCCAGCTTAAGAGATAACAACACCTAATACCCAGAAGCAATAGAATAGACCCCCTTAGGATTAGGTGACCAAGAGAGGACATCCCCATCTATGAGGGAACTGCATCACCTTCTAGATAGGATATTGTCAAGCTCCGTGCATTCTTCATTCAATCCAACATCAAGCAATTCATCAGGCCACTTCCATCTCACCATCACCAGTTGGTCATTAACAGAGAAGGCCATAAAATCACTCACCCTAGACCAGCCAGTCGCAAGAAACCTCTGGCACAAAGTCAACAAATTAGGGAATTGAGAAGTAATGGGAGGAAAACCATCCCAAGAATTAGATCAGAAGTGAGCCTTTGACCCCCCTCTACAAATCCAAAAAAAGCCATCCTTAACAAGCGTCGCACCTTTCTTAAGCATACTCCAAATCATCGAGCCTCTCCCCTCTAGGGGAAATCAGGGAATATCCTACCAAGCAACCCCAGGGAAGTATTTATGAGATAAAATCCTAGCCTAAATCTGATCCTACTCCACACACCATCTCCAATACAGTTTAGCCACCAACGCCTCCCTACTCAAGGACAACTTCCTTAACCCAAGGCCACCAAACTGAAGCGGGCTACAAATAGTATCCTAGTTAACAAGGCTCCACTTCAAAGACAACAAGCTACCAGCCCAAAGAAACTACTTGGATAAAGAATCTACATCCTTAACAAATCCCATCGGGGCCACCTGAAGCATACATCTGTAGGTGGGAAGAGCCTGCACCACCGACTTGAGCAACCTGACATGACCAGCAAAGGACAACCACCTATGAGTCTAATGATTAACTTTCACCCAAAATTTATCCAAAATATTCTGCCAAGAATCCTTAGGCAACCTACCAACAGAGATAGGAAAACCAAGATAGATCAAAGGAAGATCTCCAATTTGAAATCTCAAGATATGGGCAATCCTCTGCTAAATGGGCTCTGAGGTGTTAAAAAAGAAGATGGAGGACTTATCTTCATTAATCCGTTGACTCGAAGCAACAAGATACACATCCAACACCTTGCGCAAAATGGAAGCTTCCCTAATAGTAGACATTCCCATCAGATCTGTGTCATCCACAAATTGTAAATGGGACTATGGAGGAAAATTGCCTCCCCACCGCCACCCCTGAATAAGACCCAGATCAGCATTCCTTCTTATCAAACACCCCAAACCTTCCACAAGAACAATAAACAAATACGGAGAAAGGGGATCTCCCTACCGCAAACTAGGAGAAGCTCCAAAAATCTTAGAATGCTCCCCATTAGTTAACACAGAGAAGGAAACTGAGGTAACACAACTCATGACCCACTAAATCCATTCATCTCCAAAACCAAAAGCTCCAAGCATCTGCTGGAGGAAATACCACCGGACTCGGTCATAAGCCTTAGCCATATCTAACTTGATGAACATCGCCTTATCTTTGGAGTTGGCCATCAAGTGAATGGTTTCCAATGCAATAACAACCCCATCCAAAATTTTCGTACCTTCCACAAAACCACTCTGTTCCTCCAAGATCAACATTCTGAACCACTTTTTTAATCTCTCAGCAATCAATTTGGAAATAATTTTGTAAATCACATTGCACAAGGAAATAGGCCTAAATTTACTTAACCTATCTGCCTCATCACATTTAGGTATGAGAGAAAGAAAAGTAGCATTCAAAGCTCGTAACATATGATTGTTCTTCTGAGACTCTTGAACAACAGTTGATAAGTCCAACTTAATAATATCCCAAAATTCTTGAAAGAATTCAATTGGGAAGCCATCAAGGCCAGGAGCCTTCCCTTTCTTCATCTAGAATGTAGTATCCTCCAACTCTTCTAAATAAATGTCACCCATGAGATGCTCATTCATTTCCCTTGTGACCAAAGAAGAAATACAAGAAAGAACCTAAACCTCAACAAAACCACCATGCCCATCCTCCCTAAATAAAGATTAAAAATACTGCACAACTTCATTCGATATTTCCTGAGAAGAAGAGAGCTGCTCACCTCTTTCATTAACCAGAACCGAAATAGAATTACCCTACCTCCTAGATTTCATCGAGTTAAAGAAGAAAGTAGTATTTTTATCTCCTTCCTGAAGCCACTCAATTCTCCATCCTTCTACTTCCAAAAGAATTCCTCTCTCAACTCACACTCCTCCAGCATCTTTAGAGCCCTAGCCTCATCCTGGAGCAAGTCAATTGTCACTCCCTCTTCCCTGATCACCCTTTTGATACCATCCAATTCAGCTTGAGCACGAGCCTTATCATGGAAAATGTTTCCAAAGCACTGTCTATTCCACTATTTGATCTGATATTTGGTAAATTGAAGCAATTTAGAAAAAGTATACATCATCGTACCATATGCTAGTCTACCAACCTTCCACCAATCAACCACATGGACATGTAAAGATGGGTCCCGCAACCACATGAGCTGAAAATTGAAGGAAGGAGAATGAGGCACACGAGTAGAAGAAATGGCAAGCTTAATAGGCCAATGATCCAAGCCCCTCCAATCCAAGATTTCAGAGCAAGAGGACCACAAGCCACCAATCAAATACCAGGAAACCAGGAAGCGATCCAACCTTTATGTAATGCAATTATCCCCCGTCCTCCAATTGTTCCAAGTAAACCGACCATTACTGGGTTTGATGTCAACCAAATTCAAATTAGAGATGTTGTCTTGAAGAAGAAGCACAAAGGGATCTAGCCTTGCATTACCTCCACGCTTCTCAGCCAACTCAACAATGGCATTGAAGTCACCAGCCATAATCCACAGATGAAGAGGAACCATGCTCTGCACATACCTAAGATGGGACCATAGCAACTGCTTGCCAAGAAGATCAACAGGTGCATAAATATTAGAGAAAAGAACAGACTCTCTCATTTCAAACCAAGAAGCCACCATAGAAATGGAAGACTTAAAGGACATCCACCAGAGAGGGTGAACCTTCTGAGGGTTCCACAAACAGGCCACACCCCCAGTAGAACCAAGGGCACCAACGCATTGGCACTCATCACTCCCCCTAACTTGGGCATCATACCTACCATACCCTCAATCGATAACTTAGTCTCCTGCAAGAAAAGAACATTAGGAGCATTACTTCTAATCAAATCGTGAACAAATTTTTGTCGAGGGCCACTGTTCAAGCCCCTCACATTCCATGATAAAACAATCATTTCAGGGGATTCAAGAAATGAGAATCTAGAGTCTTGACCGACCCTGACTCCACCAAATTTTCCCCTGTTAACTTAATCTTTTCCAAATCCTTCTTGCGACCTAGCTTGGAAGATTTCTCTCCCACCCCTTTTTTTGAGTCCTTTTGATGAAGACCCAAAGGCGAGGGAGACTTGACACTCCTCCCAATATCAATACCAGTATTTGAAACCAGAGGAGACCCATCCCCACCATCATTCTTCAACTCAGCTATAGGAATTGACTTCACTAGAACACCCATGTGAAGATCTGTGACCATCTGAGAACCACCACCATCTAGTGCATCATGAGTAGCCTCAAAGAGGAGACCAATCTGGCCTATACTTAGAGTTCCCTGATCAAGGTTTACCAAACCCGGATTCACTTCCTGCTGGCTAAGATCATCTAACACCTCAAATCTATTAAAAGTATCCTCATCTTGTCTCTCCTTCAAGGTCCTCTTCTGACCCCTATTCCTGTTGCGCTCCTTGATAGGTACAAAACCATTTTTAACATCCCCATCTCCAAGGATAAGATCCTTCCCCCTATCAGCCATAGGAAGGTTGCGTGGAGGCTGAGAAGATGGAGGCTCCACAGGCCTAGCCTTTGGACAACGTCGCAACAAGTGACCATATTCATGACAAAGATGACATTGGAATGGAAGAGTCTCATAATCCAAATACTACACCCAAGAGTAAGAGCCCACACACATATCTACAGAATCTGGCAAGGGTTTACCAAAATCAATTTCAACACAGACACGTGCATAAGTCATTACCTTTCTATCTAGAGTCTGCTGCGAGGAACCGACTAGTTTTCTAAGCAAAGATGCTATCAATTGTAGAACATCATCACGACAACATTCCACTGGAAGTTGAGGAAGTTTGACCGAAATCGGAACACGATTCGGAAGCTCCTCCGAAGGGTTGAAATGTGCATGCCAGGGTTTGATAAACAACCCCACTTGGTTATGAAAATAGGGACCACCCTCAAAGACTCTATTCCGATCAGCCATGCAATCAAAAGTGACCATGAATTAATTGTTATCCAACAACATAATATCCATTTCACCCTCCAGCGACTAGGTCTATCGGGCCCAAGACACCAAAAATTGAGGAGAAACCCTCATCCCCAAAAATTTGCAATATAAGGAATGCCTTGAATAATATTCAATATCTTTAGCTATCATCTCAGGTGGAATGACCAGCTTAGGTCTCTCTTTACACCACTCAAGACATCCATTAACTTTAGTGATGTGAGATCCCCCCAACATGTGAACACCGCCATCTACCGAATCTTGAAAGAAAAGGCTATTGTCAATAACTTTTGTTGCATGCAACGATGACTTTGAGCCAATCGCGGAATGAAATTCCATGCCTGAAGGGCCCTGCGAAGTCTCCCCCAGAAACATTGAGGCAATAGAGCTAGATACGACCATGCAAGGCCGAACACCAACCCTTCCACCAAACACACCACCTCTCTCCACATGCTGCCCACACCACCCTATCATGCAGAGTAAAAAAAAATAGCGACCCCTTTCCCTCCACCCACCCCAAAAAAGCCAATCCCCTAGCAGCCAAACCCAAGCATGCACGGTCATGCACCACCACCAAAGCCCCAAGAGCAAGTGCACAACACAGCGTGCCAAGGATTCCACGGGCGTACAGAAAACACAGACCAAGAAAGAGCCTTGGCCACATACGCTAAGTGACACACCAAGACCAAAACATGAAACAATCCCCCCGAAATGACCAACAAACCCCACCCCAACCGCACAGGAACAAAAACAAACCGCTCACGAGCTAGGGCTCGGATGCCCTAGCTTGGTTCTTGGAGTTGCAAACACATTCACCATCGCCCAAATTAAAGGGTATTTCTCTTTGCATATTTATTGAAATTATTATTTTTATTGAAATAAATACACCAATATAGAGTATGGTGTAATTTTAAAAATCTTTTTGACCTATTTTTTTCTACTATATAAAATGAAGATCTTTATTGTGTAATGGATCTATCTTGGTTATAATATAAATAAAAAATAATATTGAAAATGATCTTTTAAAAAATATAATTCTTACGACTACATACTCATAAACTCTCCTCTCCAAGTGACTTCATTTGGCCCCTATATTCATGACATGACATGGCCTATTCCATCTTCTAAAATTTCAACATATGGATAGGAGGTGAAGCTACTACCATGAGGGCACTACAAATGCATTTTTTATCAAACCCCTTTCATAAAAACCCTTTTTCACATTTCAAACATTGCCTCTCCTCCCTACATATATTATTTTAAGGGGGGTTCAATTTAATGGAGTTTGATTAAACCCCTTCCTATTATGGGGTGTTGGGAAATACTATACAGTTGTTGAATAGGTTTCATCTAAGGTAAGTTTTGATAGGATTTTAATTAGATCAAACCTTATTTATTTTGGGTGTGAATTTGGATTGCATTTTTCATATTTTCCTAGAAGTGAGACTCACCATTATTCTTACACCTAATAAAGAGTTGATATCTAAAAACTATAAATTAATTTGATGTTAGAGACCATAGATGATTAAAACAAGAGAATTTGAGGATATGGAATAAGATTGTTCTTGTGATCTATTCCACTTAGTAATATTTTGTCATGTTGGCATAGTTTCATCCTAGGTAAAATTAAACATTCATTACTTATAGAAAATACTTTCCTACATGATATATACATAAGGAAAACTTTGTGGTGCTAAGAAACACTAATGGAATTTATTATGATAGAGGGAGAGGATTTAACTCCTTTGCTACTACTCAAGCCCCTTGAAAATAGAGAAACAAAGAATATTGGATATTTGAGTAAATTTTTCATAGGTAAATTGAAATTGAGCATGTATGTTAGGATTTGTGAATAAGATTTGACAATAATTATCTCTATTTGATATTCAGTGAGGGTATCTTTTTTATTTTAATTGATTAAAATAAAGTATGATGATGTCTTTAAATATATCACTTTAGACACACAACTTGAGGTCTTTAAGGAATTGGGGTCACTCGTGAATATTAGCATGCAAGAAAATTGCTTTACTCTAGAAAGAACCCGTAACATAAACATGAGTACCAAGTGGTAAAAATGTTGGAAATGAGGTGTCTCAACCTTCCTATTCCTATAGATTATATTTGTTTTCATTTAAGATTTTCTTACAGTTGTTATGCATTGTCGGTGCTTTGAAAATTGAAATATTAGTTGTCAAAAGATTCCTATGTGATACCATATCATGGAAGGGTTAATTTTAGAGATATTATGACATATTTTATGACATATTTGAGGTTGAAAAATTAGGGAGAATATTGTGGACATGAGAGCCTAATTTTAGACCGAAATCTTGCAATTTTCAGCAATACACCTCGTGTTAGGTTTTGCACATAAATTTGTAAACCACTGCTAGTTTCTTGTATAGCCGAAGGTCTATAAATTGAAGGCTTGAGGAGTCGTTTGTGTGTTGAGTTTGCAGGTACTGTTATGTTGTCAAATTACTACCAGAATTCTTCCAAAATGGTTTACTAGTTATACTCCTAGAAAATACTTGCTTTGCAAGTGTATGTAATCTTATTGTTGGATTTGAAATGCATTGAGTAGTCTTTGGAGTGTGGGGTTTTTTGCCTGAAATGGTTTTTCTCATGTATATCTTGTGTTCATTGTTTATTTTTGGTTGAATGTGTTTCTAGTTTTTCTGTAACTATTAGATCAGTTTTAAATTTTGCATAATATCTCTTCTTAAGATTGTCGTAAGAAATTGTTTCCACTACTCTAATTTCCTTACAAGTGGTATCAGAGCTTGATCACCTCTGGTTTCAGTTGTGGGTTGTTAGGTTTTTGAGCTAATCAAGATTTGAGTGGGAGCTTGTGTAGAGGATATTTTGTGATCTTGTTGTAGATATATTTTCTAAATGGGGAGCATGTATCTGGGAGGATTGAGGTAGAGAAGTTCTATGGAAAAAACTTTGAAATGTGAAAGCTGAAGATGGAAGATTTTTTTATTGATCGGGATCTATGGGATGTAGTGGATGAAAATGTCCAGAAGCCTATAGATCCAACTTTGGCTGCAAAATATGATGTAATGGATAGAAAATCTAAATGTCTCATTAGACTATCTCTTATAGATTCAATCCTTATAAATTTCCATGAAGAATCTTTGGAAGAAGTTGGGTGAGATATACCAAGCCAAATCTTATTAAATAAGATTTTCTTGAGGAATAAGTTGTATTCCTTGAGAATGGAACAAGGTGGATGAATTTCTAAGCATCTAAAAACATTCAATATGCTGGTGACCTAGTTCACCTCAGTTGGGGTTAAGATGGATGAAGAAGAAAGGTGTCAAACGTTGTTGTGTTTGCTACCAGACTCATGCGACAATGTAGTCATGGCCATTGGGAGCACTTATATTATCTTGAAGATGGAGGATATTGTTGTTTCTCTACTCTTCGAAGAGATGAGAAGGAAGGTCTCTATAAACACCAAAGAGGCTTTGAGTGTTTGAGCAAGACAAAAAATAAATGAAAGTATGAGAAGCAACATGGCCATTGAAATTCCAAAAATAAGGGGAGATCAAAATCTCCTAGTAAGTCTAGGGTGTTCCCACAATAATGCTTTACAATTTTTGGCCAAATTGAACACTGAAATTATTTTTTTAACTAAATCTTCACTTTCGGGCACCTATAGCGGCTAAATCATGAGGAATTTGAAGATGCTGCAAACTAAAGTTTTGTGACATTTTGTTTGTAGATTCTAAATATTTTTTTTCAAAAGTTTTGGAATTAGATTACACTTCTTTTTCCATCTCCCTTGAAAACTAGTTTTTTTTCATAAAATAACATTTAAAAAAAGTGATGCTCACCATATAACGCATAACTTCTTTTCCATGAAGGATAAATTTCTAATTCTTTTGAATTTAGATTTGTAACTCTGATATCTAGTGCTTCCACTTAGATAGTTTTTTATTGAATATTTTTTCTTTAATCAAGTTTCGAAGTCAAACCAATTACAATTCAGGCATAACACAACCGTATAACACGTAACATTTTTTTATGTATCAAAATTCAATTATTATTTTTTGTTGGATCAAGGACTTCAATATCTAGTGCACTCATATTTTTCAATTCTTTTTTTAATAATTTGCTATTTTTCGATATGTGCAGAACAAAGAGCTTGATTTTTAGTGAAAAAACCATTTAATAAAACTAAAAAAACAAATACATAATAAAACCAAAACATATTAAAATTATATTTGTTGGATAGCTCATTCCAAGGACTACTTGATTCCAATTGGGTCTGTGAATTCTCTACCATTTTCATGTTCAAACGGAGCTCTGAAGTGCAAAAATTTTGATTTTTTTTGTGAACAAGGTCAAAAATCAGGGAAAAGGGGGGTTTGCTCGAACCAAAGGGGTTCAAGTGAACCCCTAAGGGTTCGAGCTAACTAGGGTTCATTTGAACCCCCTTTCCAAAAGGGGTTTTCATTTGCTTTTTGTCTGTGCATGTATTAAATGGGTTCGCTCGAACCTTGGGTCGAGCGAACCCTTTTTTGGTTCATTCAAACCCCATAATGAAAAAAATTGGCATGGAGTCATTTTTTACAAGTTTTCCTTCCTCATCCGAATTGTAAACCACTTTTGTGGGTTTACCCTCCAAGGAAATATGTTGGAACTATGGAAAACCTAGACACTTCTAAAAGGACTATAAAAAAGAGGAGAAAAAGAAGAAGAAGAAGCAATATTTTGATTGAGTCTGAAAAGGAAGATGGAGATGCCTTTATTGGATCTTTGGCCACTTATGCTGGTGATAATATATGGTTAATAGACTCAGCTGCATCTTTCCACATGAATCCTAACAAAAACTAGTTTAGTAAGTATGAAAACTATGATCGTGGTAAGTTGTATTTGGGTGATGATTCTTTCCTTGATATTATTGGCCATCGTAGTATTCATGTGAAATTTTCTTATGGTAGAGTTAGGTGATTTGATGGTGTCTTGCATATCCCAAGACTAGCAAGAAATTTATTATCTGTTAATAAGCTAATAGATACGGGTGTGCATGCATAGTTTTCTGAAGCAAGTGTGAAAATGGTGAGCTGCTATGGTGATAGCGAGAGGAAGAAAATTAGGTACATTGTACCATCTCGATGAATGCATAGTTGAATGCAATAACACTTCTGATAAGATTAAGCCAAAAATTACTTCGCTGAAAAAAGAGATGGTTTCCTCTTCTTCAGATGGTCATGGATTCTGGGTACCCAAGGGTGCTCTATCTACCAAATCAAATTTGATTGAAAAGAAGACCATGTTATGGCACCAAAGGCTTGGCCACATTGGAGAGAAGGGTTTAAAATCCCTGATAAACAAGAACCTTGTTGAGGGGTTGAATGATTTCAATGTAGAGTTTAATTTCTATGAACATTGTATTTATGGCAAACAGAACTATGTTTAGTTTTACTCATCTTCTCATAAGTCTTCATGTATCTTAGATTTGATTCATTTTGATGTATTTTGTCCTATTGATGTTTCTTCTATTGGTAAATTAGTTTATTATGTTACTTTTATTGATGGTTTTAGTAGGACATGGGTGTATTTTTTAAAAAGTAAAGTTGAAGTTTTTGGTTGTTTGAAGGAGTTCAAGGCTATGGTAGAAACTCAGACTGGGAAGAAAATTAAATGTTTGAGAATTGACAATGGTGGTGAGTACTATTCTACAAAATTTGATAGATTCTGTATAGATTGTGGGATTAAAAGATAAAAGATAACTCTGTATTCTCCATAGCATAATGGAGTTGCAGAAAGAATGAACAAAACATTGATGGAGAAGGCTCGATACATGTTGAGTGGAGATGATCTAGAAAAAAAAAATTGTGTTGAAGTTGTTGCCACTGCTTGTTATTTAATAAATAGATCTACATTAGCGCTTGTTGATAAAATGCCAATGGAGGCATGGTCGGGGAAAAAGCCTTCACTTGGTCATCTGAGAGTTTTTGGTTGTGAGGCATATGCACATGTGCCTAAGGAGAAGAGAATAAAATTAGATTCTAAGGCTATCAAATGTATCTTCATCGGCTACAACTATGGTGTGAAAGGATACAAGCTTTGGGACCCTATTGCACAAAAGGTAATTTATTCCAAAAGTGTTATTTTTAGAGAGACTAAATCTTCTCTTGTTAATTCTTAGCCAGAAAAACATAAAGAAATTGAACAAAAAAAGGAAGTGGTTCAACTTCCTTCTATGCCTGAGGAAGTTGAATCAAGACCCTAAAATAGACAAGAAGTAGAGTGAAAGCTCATCAAGCATTGTTGGTGCTTTAAAAATAAAAGTATTAGTTTTCAAAAGATGCCCATGTGATAGCATATCATGGAAGGGTTAGTTTTAGAGATATTATGATAGATTTTATGACATCTTTGAGGGTAAAAAATTAGGGAGAATATTGTGGACATGAGAGCCTAATTTTAGATTGAAATCTTGTATTTTTGGGCAATACACCTCATGAGAAGTTTTCCACATGGTTTTGTAAACCGCCGATGGTTTCTTGTATAGCCGGAGGTCTATAAATTGAAGGCATGAGGATTAGTTTGTGTGTTGATTATGCAAGTACTATTATGTTGTCGAATTGCTACAAAAATTCTTCTAGAATTGTTTACTGGTTATACTCACGTAAAAGACTTGTTTTGCAAGTGTATGTAATCTTGTTGTTGGATTTGAAATAAATTAAGTAGGTTTTAGAGTGTGGGGTTTTTCACCTAAAATTATTTTCCCCACATATATCTTGTGTTCATTGTTTATTTTCTGTTGAATGTGTTTCTAGTTTTTCTGTAACTGTTAGATCAGTTTTAAATTTTGCATAATATCTCTTCTCAAGATTGGTGTAGGAAATTGTTTCCACTACTCTAATTTCCTTACAAAAAATGAGAGTAAAAATGTGAAAAGTGTATATTTTCTCCTCCTTATTTTACCCCAAGTTTAGTGTGCGTGCAAAACTAGGTGGCAAAGCATGCCAAAATTTAATAAATGCGCGATAGTAAAATTATATATATACATTTAGAATATAAAAATCTAAGAAAATGAAATAAGTACATGCCCTTTTTGTCCACAATATTTCATAATTATCCATTGGACCTATCACATCATTGAAAGAAAAAAACTAACCTATGAAATTATGAATAAAATGGAATATAATCAATCGATAATATCACCCCTCAAGTTGTGTGTACTATTATGGAGGGTATAGAAATTAAGAAGAAAAAATAGAAATAAAATAATGACTAAAAGTTGAGATTGAAAATATAACATAGTTTATACTAGCACTTGCATTTGATGGGGGTTCAAGGATTATGCCGATAGAAAACTATATGTATGTTAATATGTTAGAGAGTATTTATTTGTGCATCGAGGGGTATGGATGTCATGTACTACAAATTCTAGCTATATGTAGCTAGATTAAACAATTAATAATAAGTGCTAAATAATGGAATAAAATAAATTTAGACAAATCTAAAAATTTTCTTTAAAGAAATTAAGTATTATTTGATTTTGAAATATTTACATATAGATTTAAAACATAAAGCAATGTAAATGAAAAAAAGTTGCCATCAAATTGACAAAAAAAATTGCAAATGGAAATAGAATGTTCCCATCCAGTTGGAAAATCAATATTTATTTGGCTTTTACATGTAAGTGAGATTTTGGAGGCTTTCACTTGATATTTTGGAGGCTTTTACCATTACATGGTAGTTGGTTTACCATTAAATGGCAGCTAAAACTTGTTTTCCTATGACTCAATAGTGGTTTACAAGTATGATACTTGTTTTAGACTCAACTCTCACACAATGTATAACCTATCGACTAATAAATGTACAAATATGAATAGAAAATACATGCCTATAATATTTTGTAACTATGCAAATACAAATCCAAATTATATTATAAAACATATTATTCTAACACATGCAAACCTCTATTTGAACAATGAGAGGATGTGCACCCAACAATCTCTAATGTGCTAAGAAAATGATTATGCTTTAATGTATGTGGTTGCTCTCACATTAGCAACACGACATTAGAATTCTTTGAATTATGGATTTCACAACATAAAATTTGCATCAAGGATTTTCTCATATAACTGATGGATGAGATAGAGCATTGTAAAAATATGGGGGACAACTATTCACTCTTCATAAAACTAGCAGTTGCATGTAGTGACATGCAACAACGAGCCGATAGGCAGAGTGAAGTACAAATGGCTGGAATGCAATTTGAGAGAGAGAAAAGGGTGTCTGGATATGTGAACGTAGCAAATGGAAGTATATATTGTAAGTTTTACTTGGAACATTCATTTTCTGCTGCTATATTTTATCACCCCTATGTACAGATTTGTATGTATGCTAGTGTCACACATAATAGAATTATTTGAAATGTTATTATATCATTCATTTGCAATAGGAGATACGATTGTAAAATAAGTATATATTTGCACAAATCATGGACAACCAAAAACAATAAAAAGATAATAACATCCATACATTTCTATTGATATTAATTTTGAGCTAAATTTTTTCATTTTGTTAGGGAGTTTGACTTTACATGCGATCAAAATATCCCTAAAAAAAATATATGCAAACTTTTTGGGTGCAAGATTTAGAAATAGAGATTGTTGTCTGAATGTAATCAATGTTCAAAAAAATCTTGAATATTATACCAAACATAAAGTGTACAACATTAAATATTTTATTATGTGATGCAGGAGCATCCAGTGGTGTAAGGGCAATCTTACATCACCCAAAAATAGTTAAATTTCAAGTTTCTCAGTTTTTAGATGTTTTTACATTTTTGGATACCCTTTTCATGATAATGAAATTCCCAATTTATGATTTTTATTTTCTATTCCTGGGTGGAAAGATATTGTAGTTTTAGTTTCCCAGATTTGCACCTGAAAATCTTTCAAGTTAGATTTGAGGCACTTAGAGTTCCCGGATCAGCCCCAAAACTTTTTGAAATTGGCATAGTGATTTTGATGCGTTATTGACTTTGTGACCTTTCCAACAGTTCAAACGGTTCGTGAATTGGAGTCCCGGATCAAAAGTTATGGCCCTGGGAAGTTGGCGCACTTTCTGGAAGATACAATTGCAAATGCTCTTTTGAAATTTGAACTTCATGTTGTAAATTTTCAGCGCCAAACCACCTAAACTCAAATTTGAATGTTGTTTTGGCTCCAAACAAAATAGGAGCCCTATTTATGGTCGGGTTTCTAATTTTTTGGTAACTTTTTGGGGGACAAGCTCACATATTGCGAAAGGGTGATTTTGTAGCTTTCTGTAACTTCCATGTGTTGTAGAACTTGGGGATTTGAGATCCTCTGCATGTAAGAAGCTCCATTTTCTGAATAATAAAATTATTCTCTTGTTTGTGGGTTATTTTCTAGGTCTCAGGCTACGCCCTCAACAAGTGGTATCAGAGCGGGTTTTCTTGAGTGTGTGGACAGATCGCTGATCGTGAGGCAGTTCACACCAGGACCATGGTTGTGGGTCAAGGTCAAAAAAAGATTCCTCCAAGAGTGATGCCTGGTAGACATGGTGGTGCTAGAGGTGGTTGAGGCAGCATAAATGCTAGTGGAAGAGATGCACTGGCAGCCCTCCAAAGACAGATTGATGCGTTACAAGAGCAGTTAAGAAGAGGGTTAAACCTGAGGGAGGAAAGTGAGGATGAAGGAAAAGAAAAAGGTTCAAATGTAGAAGAGGAAGAAGAAGCAATTGATCAAGACCAAATGCGGCTAATAAGGGCCATTTCGAAGATCGGGAAAAGACCCAGAGCAGAAGTCCCCAGTTATTCTGGAAGTGAACCGGAAGAGTTGATCGACTGGATCAACGAGCTAGAAGAATATTTTGAGTATGAGGAAATAGAGGACCCAGATCGGGTTAAGTTTGCAAAATGAAGCTGAAGGGCCATGCCAGTATTTGGTGGAAAGAGGTCCAGTTGGAAATAAATCGAAGAGGAAAAGGAAATATCACAAGATGGGATCGCATGGTAGAGAAACTGAAGAAGCAGTTCATACCAGTGGACTACGAGTTAGATCAATTGAAGAGTACAAGGGTTGAAGCAAGGAAGCAGATCTATGAAAGAATATACTAAATATGTTCACAAGATAATCATTAGAATAGGCCACACGAGAGGCCAATAAGGAGAAGGTAGCCATATCTTAATGGGTTATGACCGAGCATTCAAGGGGAGTTAAGCCTAGTTAGAATGACCACCATTGAGGATGTGTATCAGTTTGCTCTGAAGGTGGAAGAGAAGCT
>VDFB02271358.1:80282535-80456920 GCA_007258455.2 Sequoia sempervirens | reverse complement strand
TGAAGCATAAGGTAATAGAGCAACCTGTTCTAGCCCTCCCAGATTTCAACAAGGTGTTTCAGGTAGATTGTGATGCCAGTGGTTGTGCCATTGGAGCAGTGTTGAGCTAAGAAGGTAAGCCCATTGCCTATTTCAAGAAAAGCAATGATGCCAAGAGAGAGTATTCTGTATATGATCAGGAATTTCATGCAATAGTTCAAGCATTAAAGAAATGGAGACATTGTTTTTTTCCAAAGGAATTTGTTCTATATACCGATCATCAGCGCTGGCAAGCATTCTTTAAATATTCATGGAAAATAAACGAGGCATATGAAATGGGTAGAGTTTTTGCAGAGTTATACCTTTGTTTTGAAACATAGGAGTGGGAAGTCAAATAGGGTTGCAGATGCCTTAAGTAGGAGGCATACATTAATGACAAAGATGCAGATTGAAGTGGTTGGGTTCAATAAAATTAAGACACTGTATGCAAAAGATCCTGATTTTGCAGAGGCTTGGAAAGCTTGCAAGGAACCTGTTACAGTGGATAGGACAAGGTGGCTGGATTTCATAATCCAGGATGACATGTTATTTAAGGGAGTCAATTGTGTATCCCGAGGAGTTCCATGAGGGAGAACTTGATAAAGGAGAAGCTAGTGGAGGAATGGCAGGACATTTTGGTCAGGATAAGACCATTGCCATTATCAGTGAGCATTATTATTGGCCCCAGTTGTCACAGGATGTGAAGAAGTTTGTACAAAGCTGCAGGGTATGTCAACTAGCTAAAGGAGTGAGCTAGAATACAGGCTTATATCAGCCATTACCTATACCAGAGAGTCCATGGGAGGATATAAGTATGGACTTTGTTCTTGGTTTTCCAAGGACACAATGAGAGAATGATTTGGTCTTTGTGGTGGTTGATAGGTTTTCGAAGATGGCACATTTCATTGCATGTTAGAAGACCCATGATGCAGTCCACATTGCTGACTTATTCTTCAAAGAGGTGATGAGGCTACATGGTCTGCCAAAGAGTATTGTTTCAGATTGTGACACCAAATTTGTGGGGTACTTTTGGAGGACCTTGTGGAAGAAGTGAAGACGAGTTGAAGTTCAGTTCTGCACACCATCCACAAATAGATGGGTAGACAAAGGTTGTTAATAGGAGTCTGGGTAACCTACTGAGATGTTTGGTAGGAGATAAACCCAAGGGATGGGACTTGATCTTACCCAGGTATAATTTTCTTACAACAATTCTATCAATAGAAGCACTGGTAGATCACCGTTCTAGATTGTGTATGGGGTAGCCCCAGCACTCCAAAATTAAGGAAAATGGACCAAGAGAAGAAAATAAGTGTTAAAGCCAAAGATTTTGTAGAACACATCAAGGATATACATGAGCAGGTAAGAGAACATATTAACAAGATGAATATGCAGTATAAGGCTAAGGTGGATTAGAAGAGGAGGTATAAGGAGTTTCAGATTGGTGATGAAGTGATGGTCCACTTGAGGAAAGAAAGGTTTCCAGTGGGAACATATAACAAATTGAAGATGAAGAAGTTCGGTCCCTGTAAGATTTTGAAGAAGCATGATTTAGTGAATGCATATGAGGTAGAGTTCGGATGGATTCAACATTTCCCCTGTGTTCAACTTTTCAGATTTGAAGAGTATCATGAAAGTGGTGCGAGGAAGTACCAATGATGGAGCAGTATGGCATTCCAGGACCTACTTTAGAAAGGGAGGAGATTGAAGCAATCTTGGATAGTCGTGTGGGAAGGAGTACTAGAAATAGGCAGTATGAAGAATATCTGGTGAAGTAGAGGAAGGCTTGTGGAAGATTCATCCTAGCTATCTAAGGTAGCGGTGACCAGTTGGGTTTTCCTCAACCATTTGAGACGTGATGGGTCACTTCTCAAATTACCTGGGTGTCTGATGCAGAGCATCTAGTGGTGTAAGGGCAATCTTGCATCACCCAAAAATAGTTAAATTTCAAGTTTCTAGTTTTTAGATGTTTTTACATTTTTGGATACCCTTTTCGTCATAATGAAATTCCAATTTACAGTTTTTATTTTCTATTCCTGGGTGGAAAGATATTGCAGTTTTAGTTTCCCAGATTTACACCTAAAAATCTTCCGAGTTAGATTTGAAGCACTTAGAGTTCCTGGATCGGCCCCAAAACTTGCCAAAATTGGCATAGCAATTTTGAGCACATTATTGACTTTGTGACCTTTCCAACGGTTCAAATGGTTCACGAATCAGAGTCCCAGATCAAAAGTTATGGCCCCGGGATGTTGGCGCACTTTCTAGAAGATACAATTGCAAATGCTCTTTTGAAATTTGAACTTCATGTTGTAAATTTTCAGCGCCAAACCACCTAAACTCAAATTTGAATGTTTTTTTGGCTCCAAACAAAAGAGGATCTCTATTTATGGGCGGGTTTCTAATTTTTGGGTAACTTTTTGAAGCACAAGCTCGCATATTGCGAAAGGGTGATTCTGTAGCTTTCTGTAACTTGCATGTGTTGTAGAACTTGGGGATTTGAGATCCTCTGCATGTTAGAAGCTCCATTTTTTGAATAATAAAATTATTCTCTTGTTTGTGGGTTATTTTCTAAGTCTCAGGCTGCGCCCTCATCATTATGTTCCAACCATAACCACAAAATGGAAACTATAAATCAACCAACATTGGTTTCAACAACAACCTAGATAGAGAAACCCACAAAATGTAGCCACAAAACCCATGCAAAATGATAGCCAGATAACACAACCATAAACAAAACAATATTTCCTTTAACAAACAATATAATATTTTCTCAACGACATCCTATCAAAAATTGAAACAATATAGCCTTTTGAACAAAACCTTATTGAAAATGAGACAATATAGCCCGAGCTAGACAATAACAATTGACAAAAACTACATAACATCAACAATTTTATTCCATTGCAAACATAGCCCACAAAATGCAAGCCATAAAGAGAAGTCCGCAAAAAATTGTTTGTAAGAAACCCATACAAAAATATACTCTTTTCTCAACACAACCTTATCGGAAATTGAAACAATATAGCCTTTACAACAACACCTTCTCGAAAATGAAACAATATAGCTTAAGCAAGAGAACAATAATCAACAATTCCCAATGGAATCTAACACAAAGTGTATAACATTAACTATTTTATTCCGTTACAACCATAACCTAAAACATATGAATTTTGTTTGAATCTTATGTGAGAAAAATAGAGATCTACACAAGAAATATAAAATGAAACACAACAAGAATATACATCATCCACCATGGACTCTCGCCAAACCCTCGAGCAAGAATATACATTGTCTACCACTTTGATCAATGGTGAAATGAATATTGCTTATTAGAATCAATGTAGAGTATGTTAGGATCTAATTGTCTATTTGACCATTGTTACTAATTTTACAGTCACTATCATTATTCTGAAAGGTTGTTTATAACACATTAGTCCATCAAATTCCCCATTATGGGTAGAGTATGCTTTCCAAGAATAACAAAAAATGTGAAGTTTAGTGTCATGATCATTTGTATTTGATAGTGAATATGTTAATTAGGAGATATCAAGAGTTCTATAATTTATAATACATAATATGCAATGCACCTATAATGCAAGGGATGAAATAAATAAAATATAGCCATACTTGTACATGTGGCAGATTACAGTATGAAGACACAAAAAAAATCCTTGATCTCCACCCTACCATATTGGGTCATGGAGTGACATGTGCTCTCACCAAACCCCTGAGCAAAAAAATAAATTTTCCACCACTGTGATCAATGGTAAAAGCAATGTTTTAGCCCCGATGACTTTATACAAGATTATTGAAATCCACATTATGGCTGGAGTATGCTCTGGAAGAATAATAACAAAGTGTGAATTTTAGTGTAGTGATCATCTCTAATTCATAGACAATATGTAAATTAGATGTCAAAGTTCTATATTTTATAATACAAAATTTGCTATGTACTTGTAATGGGAGGAATGAAGTAAATAAAATTTAGGCATACCTAGTGCACATGGCGGAATGCAGTATGAACACAAGAAAACAAGGTTTGATCTCCACCCTACCATATTGGCTCATGGAGCATCATGCACTCTCACCAAACCCCCAAGCAAAAAAATGAGTTATCCACCACTGTGATCAATGGTGAATGCAATGTATTGGCCTCTAATGACTTTATACAAGATCTAAGAAATAAATCAAAAAAGATCAAGACTTGTAGAATTCATAAAAAATAACATGCAATGCAACTGTGGTAGAACGAAGTAAGTAAATAAAATCTAGGCATCCCTTGTGCACATAATGCATTGGAGTATGGACAGAAAAAAGGAGGTCTGCTCTCCACCCTACCATATTGGGTCATGGAGTCTCATGGGCTCTCACCAAACCCTCAAGCAAAAACATTAATTTTCCACCACTTTGATCAATGGTGAAGGAAATGATTTGGCACCTGAGAAAATTTGTTGAGTGGAAATCAATGCTATACATTTTTAATAAATTGACATGGAGTTGTGAAATAAGAAATGTAAAAGAAGATATATAGGCTTACATTGCATATAGATGGAATGTAGTTGAAGGCCATGTACACCATGCAAAATGTGCAATTGTAAAGCTATTTAGCATTTGGGAGTTATGTACACTTTGTATATAAATAGAATGTACCTGCAATCTAAAATGGTTTGATTGGGATATAACTACACAGAAGGGAAATGTGAACTTTGGTGAGGCGAACATGTTTTATTGGGAATAAATATGTAAATTATGAAATTTAAACAGTTCTATAATTTATAAGGGAAATATATGTAATACCACAAATACATGTTACATATAAAAAATGATAAGGAAGTGAATTTAGAGATGGTGGAGATTCTATATGCATAGAATTGAAGAGGAAAGGAGAAGTAATACACTTAGCATAAAGAATAGTAACATTTCATGATGATGGGAATGAACAATATTGTTGGAGATGACCAACTTGTCTGATTTATAATGCACTCTAATTGTTGGTATGTATCCTATAGTATCTAGCAAAATACAAAGGTAGATCTACATGTAATCCTAAAAAACCGAGTTCAAGTGAGGAATTCAGTTGTGCACATAGCAAATATAAAATGGAACAGAACAAAATGAGGCCTGCTCTCTACCCTGCCATATTGGGTGTCCACCACTTTGATGAATGGTGAAATCAATGCTCCTTATTAGACTTCATATACAATACTCTATCATTCAAATAATTTCTTTTTGAGGCTAAAAGGAATACTAACATAAATAGATATCTACACATAGGGAAACTAAAATAAAATGAAACACAACAAAGGAAAGCCTCCTGCCCATGCTAACAAATTCAGCCATGGACCATCATAGGTTGTTACACATATATAGCCATGAGTAGTCTTCAAGCATATGAATCTTGTCTGCATTTAATTTCAGAAAGACAAAGATGTGTACATAGGAAATATAAAATAAAATAAAATGTGCATGTTTGGATGTATGCCACAGTAGATGCAAAGAAGATTGATGCATGTTGGCACTTTTTTTGGAACAATAAACTGCATTTTCAATGTTATATTGAATATTGATGCCATGATTGTTCACAGTGGTGGACAATGTATCTGCCCTATGTACAGGTATGTATGTATGTCATAGTAGATGCAAAGACCATTGATACATACTAATACCAATGTCTACTTTATGGCACATTCTTGGAATTATAAATTATATTTTCAAGTGTTATATACAAGATTCATGCCTACAAGAAAAGGGAAAAGAATTATCACAACCAAAACTTTTGTATAGATTTTACAACCATTTCCCTATGCAAAGAACAAAAAGAAACATCCAACCAACTTCATAGAAGCTAAACAATGCTTGTTCGAACTTGTATCTTAGCATTAATTGTTGTATACTTTCCATGTAGTTGTCATGGTTGTAAGTAATAGCTAATTTTAAAGCCTTGGAAAACATAGTGAATGTCTGCGCAAATCCCAATGGAACAATATTCCAAAGGGTTTTTTCAATATACTCCCCTTGTCACTTGCTTCAAACACATATCTCCCTACTATCTTCTGTGCAAAATAGCTAGGGAAAAATCATCACAGGTGACACTTTTCTTTTTCTTTTGCAACAATCATTGCATATAAAAGAAAAAAAATAACCTCTAACCATTTTCATAGAAGTTGAACAATGCTTGATTGAACTTGTACCTATCAAGAATTTGATAGACGTTTGCTATGTTTCATGAGGTTTTAAACATATGTGGGAAAATGTGATTTGACACATGTTGTGGATTATTCCCCCCATTTTTTTGGCAAAAAAACTTGAAAATATGAAGCCTGAGCCAATTACTTCACACAAGAACAGGTACCACATGTTTTAGTTGAGAAAAGCAATTTCAATAAATGCATGATGTGGGTCTTGAATAGCAAAACTGCAACTATCAATTGAAACGTAGGTACCCATTCTTTTGTTAGGTGTGACAAAATCTCTTAATGAATAGACAAAAGGCTACATTATAGGAAGTAGCAATAAATTTATGTGCAAAAGTTTAAGTATAGAGATAAAAAAAAAGCAACTACCCCATGAAAAGAATAAACATAGGAAGGAGTATATATGAATGTTCTCTCCATCTAAGCTTACATACATACATATCTACACACAACGGTGAATATTGGTTGCAAAGTGGAAAAGATGGGCATGAAATTATCTTTTCTAGTTTTCCCATCTATGTGATTGTTGATACCAATATTGTTTCATCTATTCCTTTCACTTTGTGGTGATGATTGTAATTCTTTAGCTTAAGCTATATTGTTTCATTTATGGGGAAAACACTTTTGTAATGCTTTTGCAACCATCACCCCATGGAAAAACACAAAATAACCTCCAACCACCTTCATAGAAATTCCATAGTTGATGATCACACTTGCACCTTCACATAAGCTTTCCCTCCTCACTGACAGCTTTCTTAGAGAACAAGGGAAACCTAGAGAATGAAACCCAACAATGTACTATCAAAGATTGTGCAGAAATTTGCTATGTTTTCAGAGGATTTTACAAGTAGGCATTACTTACAACCATCACCACTACTGCATTGCAATTCATTTCCATAAAATTGAGGACATAAATAAAACAACATTGGTTGCAACCATGGCCCACATGGAAAAACCCACAAAACAGAAAAAAATCACACTGACATATAGCAACAGAACAAGAGCCAATAGTGCCTTATCAAAAATTTTGCAAGTATTTTCTATGTTTCTTGAGGTTTTAAACGATAGGTGTTATTAAAATAAATAAACAAAGGGGTGAAGTATATGTTTCTTACAACTAATTTGACATACATACATATCTGCACACAAAGAAAGGAAAATGATACGCAACAGAAGAAGTGCATACTTTTTTATGGCAACATATTCCCATCTATGAATTGGACGAATGAAATTGATAAAGATGTAGGTGGAAAAAAAAATGTACACTGATATATATGAATGCAGAGGTAGATGCAAATATATATGCATTGTTCATTGTTGTCGAGCAGCTTTAAAACTGGTAAGGCTGACAAAAATTCCATCCAAAGTTCACACATATAGCCTATCGGGTAAAAGTTTCCATATAAAGGAAATCATTGCAAAGCAATAAAGACTATTTCATTTATCATTTCCATATAGGGGTGATCGTTGCAAAGAAATAAAAAACATACCAATAACAACATTGTTTCATATATGTGTTTCATAGACTAGCAATGACCACAATAATATTTAGAGTTCTAAAGTTACCAAAGCAATTGAACAATTTATCTTCCTTTCCATAGGGAATTTTTGACTGTTTTTCTATAGCTTTAGCTGCTATGAAAATTGTGAGCCACCATAGTGATGGTTATTTCTAAAAATGATATACATACATATGCACACCCAAAGTTGCCAATACATGTGAAAGAAATATAGATAAGTTTAAATGCACATATATGTGTATGTTTCCTTTGCAGAGGAAACAAACATCACTTGGCACAGTTTTCCATGGCAACATTGTTTGATGTATTTCCTACATATACTAGTGATGGTTGCAATAATACCTTGCATTTAAAACTTACCTTAGAAATTGAGCAGTCTATGGTACTTTCAATAAGGCATTGTTCAGTGTTGGGTTGTAGATTGAGCTGCACAACATACACAACAAACATTATAGCAAAGAATGATATGATATCCATATCCAACATGACATTATCATTATACATCGCAAAGTAGTAGGGATAACATTTGAGAAGCATTAGATGCATACATAGACATACACACTCACATATACACATACATCATAGACACATATCTACACAGAACTTTGTCAAGATATTGTATGCACTGAGAACATTGAAAAAAATATTAGAACAACATTCTATTTAAAACAACTCACAAATACCTCTAAATATTGAATTGTTCATGCATATACGCATACATATCCATTACAGACACATACATGTACAAACATTTGTATCAAAAAGTTGTATGCACTAAGAAATTTGAATTACATGCATGTATATTTATGTATATGCATATGTAAATGTATACATGCATACAACCATGTCCATAAGTATATATATGAACAATTGTAAATACTGATACATCTCTTAAATAGGACAACATAACTATATAAAAAAACAACATAAAATAAAATTAGAAATATACACTTAAAACAAAACAAAATTATAAGCAACATAAAGAATAAAAAAGAAAACAAGTGTATATTTTTTTCTTAAACATTATAAGTTATACTTCATTGTCTTAATATATACCTAGTTAAATGAACAACAAAGCAATAGTGGTAGAAAGGAAAGGTCTTCTGATGTGACAAGCACTGCAAAGGAAGAAAAGGAAATAAATGTCAAGTCAATAGGAACTACAGGAAATATCCAAAGTCATAATTAGGCATGGTTGATTTGGCATCGAAGGAAGTACAACAACTATCTCTAGAGATTCTTGCACGGCAGGGGAAATACCAAACAAATATGACAGTAATAGCTTGCACTCAGCTTCAAAGTTAATCCTTGTAACTTTCACTATTGTTTTTTTAAGCCTTGTTTTTGAATTATAGGTTTGAGTTTTAATGAGAACATTGAAAAAAAATGAGGTGCAGGTGACACCATTGATAACAGACTCAACAGTCATTGCAGTAAAAGACTCATATTGTAACATGTAAAGTTGTTTTGCTGACATCTGCAATAAGCTTGTTGTAGCCTCATAAAAAGTAGTAGCCAAAATATCGCTTGTGTGGTCTTCCATCTTTAGCTGTAATAAATATTGAAAATCACAGTCAACTATTGTTGTCTAGCATTTAGGACAGAAGCATGTTATTTTCTCGGATTGTTCACACTTTTTTTGCATTGTTTGCCATTGGCCTACAACGAACACGCAGCATAATAAAATTCATCAATTTTTATATATTTAACTATTACCTTGACACTAGCTTGCAAAATTTCTGGCAAGCCAAGGCATTGATCCAAGATATATGCAATAGTGACTCTCCCATTTTCCAAAGCAACCTTTCAAGGCACTATCTGGGGGGCCTCAACAATAGGTGGATCAATATGTCCTCATTGAATCAAGGGTTATGCTTCTGCTATGTCAGTATTTATATATAGAAGAGTCCCTATAGCTATGTTTAGAACCGATCCATTGAAGTACCCAACACACACATTTTTAACAATAGGATGAGAGCCGAACTAGGGGTGTACAACCTTTCTAGATCATCACCCTTTGCTTCCCAATTTGAGCCCCAAAAATTAATATCAATTGAAAAAGATGAAAAATCATTAAGTTTAACAGTCCTCCAAATTGTTTGGGATTGATCCTTTCTTTGTATAGTCAATACCATTCCAACATGCACCACCATGCCAATAATATCAATCAAACTATTATTGGTACAATTTGCAATTTCATTTATTGGGATGAATTTAAATATTTTCTTTAGCACAAAGGCCTCATCGTCACAACATTTTAACATTGAGTTTTGATCCAAAATGATTTCCATCTACCTATTTAACTTAAATTAAATTTCGTGTCTTCCTGTCTCACCGAGCCCTTTAACACATAATAATTATGACCCACCTCAACCCTATCATACTACAATTCTGCTATGTCATTAAAGCAAGTAATTCGTATTTTTGTTCCCTCATTGTCAATAATGTCAAAGCTGAATACTTGGCCCTCGCGCCCATGTCTGCTGTAATGGTGCATATCCCTTTTTGTTGTTACCCAACCTTTTATTGTCCATTTGGTTTGGTAAACACTTACCCCTTTAATAGGGTTGATATTCACATGAGTATCATGTTGTCTTGGGGATGTATTAATCCCAAATGTTGAGGCTCATTTGGATGGGGAGGGTGAGTCGCAACCAACTATTTGTTCTTCTTGATCTCTAAACAAATATCTAGGCTTTCCAATTAACTAGAAATCTGACATTTTGACATCTAAGGATAGTATGATAATCACCCTGGAATGAAATGAACATCAAATACTTTAAAAGGAAGTCCCCAAAAACAAGAAAGCATAAAACTACAAGTACAAGTAGGGAAGAACTATATCTAACCTTGATTCCTACAACTTTATACATAGATAGTTTGTCAAGAACAAGATGGAACCTATTTTCAATGCCCCTATAATTAAAAGGCCATTGTATTTTGCAGGAAAAGTTCCTATTTGCATGTGGGTTCCATCGGAGAGGACAAATTTGTACCGATCAACCAGGCTTTGATCACCTCCTATTTTTTGGAAATACATTAGCTGGAGAATTGGAGATGGGACAACATCTCCACCATCAATAGATCGTATCACATGTGTTGTTAAGACTAGATTCACATTTGTATCCTACAAGGCAGTTAAACTCAACATAGCGACAACAATGAGATATTTATGACTGTGACTCAACTCTAGAAGTAAACAACAATATTGACACATTTGAAAAATGTAATGTTTTCCCCTCTAACACATAGGTCACTCCAAAATGGCCAACAAATTGAAAGGAAAAGGAAATACAAAGAGTTCAAAAATGAATTAGTTAGAACATATATCATAACAACTGTTAATTCAAATGAAGCATATTCTCAGTTTGTTTGGTGCACTTGACAGACTGCCAATTTAATTGGCAGCAACAAAAAAAACAAGAAACAAACTTATAGGACTGGTGCTCAAGGATTGTTCACCAGCCTAGGTAGAGCTAGAGGCCACCGAAATTGTTGGGGCTGCTCTTTTAAAAGTTGAGAGTTGCAACGCCGAAGACTAACTACAAGGTCTATGAATTTAAAACACAACATTGGCTCTCAATTTTTTTGCACATGTATTTAGAATATGATAGCAAAGTATTAATAAAAATAAAGGCTTCAATGATTCATATAATACTTAACATACAATTTGTTATTCCAATTTTATTGTTTCATTTTTTTAATCTCTCCTTTTTTTCCTAGAGACATCAATAATAGGAAGGAAAAGAAATAATTAGGAAAAAGGCTTCAATGTTCTATATAGCAGTTAATATAAAGCATATCATTTGAAGTATGCCCTGTCAAAGTTAAAAAAAATAACTATTTTTAGAAAATAATAAACATTGGGAAGAGTACGTATGTACATTGTTCACATCTACTTTGACATACATACAAATCTACACAGGAAAATGTAATATTGTCTCATTTATGGCTTCCATTTTGTGCAAATGGTTGCAATATATTAAAATAGTCTGTGTTGTTTTCCATAATGCAATACTCATTGTTGTTCTCTAGCTTTGGCTATATTGTTTCATTTGCAATGCATAATAAAATAGTTAATGTTATAGAGTTTATGTTGTTATCCAAAAGGCATTCTTGACTATCATAGCAACTGATTTTATTTCAACTATCCAAAAAAATGCACATATGCAATATTAGATGCAAAAAAAATTATTATAAAACAATGAAAATAGATCTTATTATTCCAAAGATATCCCAACAAAATAAAGTTAGGGATCACTATATATCAATGTTCTTTGCATCCATTATGGAATACATACATTCCTGCAAATAGGTGAAATACATTGTCCATCAGTGCGATAAAATATCTATACAATTTTCAACCAGGCATTTTTGACTGTCGTTATGTGGCTTTACCAACTATCACAAGTGCTAGCAAGGGGAGAAAGCTTGTGTAAATGTGTAACTTTGATCATGTGGTGTGAAGCTATTGTGAAGGTAGCAATAGGTTTTTTTTCGTGTTTTGCTACATGGGGTGATAGTTGGAAAAGCATTACAAAAGTGTTGGCTATGATAATTTATTGTGCATTTGTTGCAAGTCCCGAAGAAATCAAGAAGCAAAGACACTTGAACCAAGGAGGAAGAGGAGGAATTTGAAAAAACCATTTATATTACCAGCTGTTCTTATATATACTTGTGGACATGGTTCTATGCATGTATATATCTACATATACATATACATAAACATCTATTCATGCAATTCAAGATTCCTAGTGCATACAATGTCTTCATAAAATTTTGTGTAGGGAAATGTGTTTGTAATGCATTTGTACATATCTAGAAAAACACTGAAGTATTTGTTTCTTTTGTTGCATTTGATTGTTTTTTTCCTCTGTGCACATATGTATGTGTACAAAATAAGATGTAAACAACAACTCATCCCCTTGTTTATTGCTTCACCAGGATAGTTCTTATTTGTTTTGTCCTCAAGGGGAATTTTTGCAATAATAGGCTTCATATTAAGCATAATAAGAAAGATTGCTTCCCACATTCAATGTGTTGAAAAGCTCTTGGATGTTAGGAGAATAGCATAAACTATTTTATGACTTCAACTCTTGCGATATCCTTTCATATTTGATTCACAATCCAATAGTAAATGGTATAGAATTTATGATGTTGTCCATAAGGCATTGTTGGTTGTTGGTCTATAGGTGTGGCTATATTGTTTCATTTATGATAAGATGCTATTGAGAAATAGAATTTACTAGGTTGTTTTTGAAACTAATATTTAGATGAGTTATTTTTGGATTCGATTATGTGTGATTTTTTTGCATCAACATTTTGGATCACACTCTGTGATCCATCTTTTTTTCTCCTTGCTCTCTACTCTCATCTTGATAATGGATCACAGAGTGTGATCAGAAACATTGATGCAAAAAATTCACACACAATCGAATCCAGAAATCACTCAGCTAAATATTATGGATTGTGGAAACTTGATATCATTAATTGAAACTAATATTGTTTTATTTAAGGAGTGAGTCTCTATGTCTGTATATGCAGTTTCTACATGTATATTTGAGGTTCTGCGTATAACTTATGAATATTTGAGCTATTTATCTACCCTTCACCTTTTTTTGTTTGGTATCCAAATCTAATTTTTGTTTGCTTCTTGCTAGAGCAACTCTTCGAAAATCAAATAGTATAGCATATTCAACAACATCTTATCAAAAAAGAAATAGTAGAGCCTAACCTAGATGACAACAATCACCAATGTCTTATGGAATCAATGTTGTTTGCATCTGCTATGACATACATACATATCTCTCCATAGGGATTAAACATTGTCCATCACTCCTATTGATAGTGCCATTACCTAGGCTACTGTACTATTTTTGGAAAGCAAGGACAATTGAAGCAAGCGGGTAGAGGTGTGGGTGGAGGTGCATATTGGGAAAACCATTTCTAGAGTATTCCAAAAAAACTTCATGTTATTTTCCATAGGCCTTTGTTCATTGTTCTTGTCTATTCAATAGTATATTGTTTAATTTGTGTTCTTCGTGCAGCCATGATGGTTGGAAGGAAACATTGTTTATTTTTTGCATTGGATTGCTACTATGAATTCTTGTCTTTTGTAGGCTTTTCCATCTGGGCCATTGTTTAAAGCAACATAGTTTTAGGAGCAGTTGATGTTATTTTGCATAGGCCATTGTTCATTGTAGATCTCTAGATTAGGGTATATTGTTCCATTTATCAACTCGGTATAACCACAATGGTTGCAAGGAAATATTGTTTTTTTTTTGCATTGAATTGCTAGTGTGAATTGTTGTGTTTTGTGGGTTCTCTCATATGGGCAACTGTTGAAATCAATATAATTTAGAATAAAGTCTATGTTATCTCCCATAGGCCATTGTTGATTCTTGTTGTCTAGCTTAGGGTATATTGTTTCATTTATGTTTTCCATGTAGCTGAGGTGGATGGGAGACAATATTGTTTTTTTCTATGTTGCATTGTTACTGTGAACTGTTGTGTTTTTGTGGGATTTTTCATCTGGGCTGCTATTGAAACCAATACAGTTTCATTTAGAGTTTGCATTTTGTGGCAAAGGTTTTGAATGGGTTTTTCACTATCATATTTTTATTGTTGTATGGTTTCTGTGTAGTGTGAATGGATGTAAGTAACACTTGTCATTAAAATCCTTAAAAAACATAGCAAATGTATGAACAATTTTCAATAAGAAATTGTTGGGTCTGGTTTTGTAGCTTTACCTTCTATTAGAGGTGCGAGTGAGGAGGACAAGCGTCTGTAAACATAGAACTCACATTATCTGTTGTGGAATTTTTGTGAAGATGGTTGCAACCTATTCTGTGTTTTTTTGCATCGTGTAATAATTGCATTCCCTCACTACATTTGTAGTAATATATTGTGCATATATATGTAGAAACAAAAGTAGATATGGCAATGTAATGATATATAATTTATGTCAATTTCCATAGGGTATTATTGGTTTACATGTGGTGCAAATGGTTGCAAGGGAAACACTGATGAACAATGATGTGTGCAAATTTGGATGTATGTCATAGCAGTTACAAACAACATTGATGCTAATTGAAACATTGTTGGAATTCTAAACCGTATTTTAACTGCTATATCAAACATTGATGCCACCATCTCTATAGAACTTCTTCCTTGAATAACTTCTAAGAAATTTTCAACACATTATATGTGTTAAAAATTGTTTCTTCTTATGCTTACTATAAACTCGAGTATATATGAATGATCAATGTCTACATCTAATTTTACATACATACATATGTGCACACAAGAAAAGTAAAATGAAGCACTACATTAGATGGGAACACATGAAAAACACAAAAATTCATAGCAACAAACCCATCCAAAACCAATGGTGCATTGTTCTTTGATCTTTAAATAAAAAACGTTTGGCGCACCGATAAAGAAGGCCAACAAAATGGAATGACCATTAATTGTTGTATGGTTTGCATGTAGTGGCGATGGTTGTAAGAAACACTTTCCCTTAAAACCCTCGGAAAACACAGCGAATGCCTATGCAATTTTTGATAAGGTATTGTTGGGAAATCAAATAGTATAGCCTGCCACAAACATATATATATATATATATATATATTTACAAACTACATTTTTTCATTTATGGCTTCCATTTTGCACTAGTGGTTGGAAACTAGTTAATCTCATGTGTCTTTTGTGAGTTTTTCCATCTAGGTTGCTCTTGAAACCAAGATGATTCATTTATGGTTCACATTTTGTGGTGAAGGCTTTGAATTGGTCAGTTACTGCAAGCCTTTTTTGTTTTGTGGGTGTTCCATCCGGGTCACTGTTGGAAGCAATATTTCTATGGAAATGGTTGCAATGCAATGAAATAGTTAATGTTATATAGGTTGTGTTGTTTTTTATAAGGCATTGTCAATTATTGTTCTCTAGTTTAGGGTATATTGTTTCCTTTTTGGTAAGGCTCTATTGGGAAAAGACTATATAGTTTATTCAAACCACTATTGTTTGATTTATGGTTTGACTTTTGTAGCATTGGTTTTGAATGGGTTTGGTACTATGGTTTTTGGTGTTCTGTAGGTTTCTCCATCTGGCTGACTATTGATACCAATATTGTTTCATTTATGGCTTTTGTTTTGTGGTGATGGTTGCAATGCAATAAAATAGTCAATGTTATGCAATTGATGTTGTTTTACATAATGCATTGTTGATTGTTGTTGTCTACCTTAGGTTATATTATTTCATTTCTGGCCTCTGTTTAGGTTGGCCAAGAAGAAGGTGGCAAATTGTTTTTTGATTTTTAAATTAAAAGCATTTTTCACACTAATAGAGAAGGCCAGTGAAATGGCATCAACATTAATCGTTGTATGGTTTCCTTGTAGTGGAAATGGCTATAAGTAATAGTTTTCTTTTGAACCTTTGGAGAACATAGTGAATGCCTGTGAAATTTTTTATAGGACATTGCCCTATGGCTATATTGTTTTTTTTCTAATAAGGTCCTATTGGAAAAAAGGATATATTGTTTCAATTTTTGATAAGGCATTTTTGGGTGTCGTTCTTTGGGTTTAGTTTGTTATTCAGGGTAGTTGTGAGTGAGGAGGGAAAGATTCTCTGAAGGTGCAACAATGATCATCAGCTGTGGAATTTCTGTCAAGGTGGCTGGAGGTTATTTTAGGTTTTATTGCATGGGGAAATGGTTGCAAAGCAGTACAAAAGTGTTGGTTGTGATAATTCTCTGCCCATTTTTCTGTAGACAATGTTGAAAGAAGCGAGCGGAGAGAAAGAAAGAATCAATAGGTGCATTTGGAGTAAGTGAGAAGAGGTGTGGGGAGTGGTGCATATTGAAAAAAACTGTTACTCGAGTCTTTTGAAAACACTTTATGTTATTTTCCAAGGGACACTATTGATTCTTATTCTATAGCTTAGTCTATATTGTTTGGTCTATGGTTTCTATGTAGTCACAATGGGTGGAAGGGAATATTTTTTATTTTTGCATTGGTTTGTTACTGTGAATTCTTGTATTTTTTGTGCATTTTACTATGTATCTCTCATATGTCTTGTGTACAGTACAATCAACAATGAATATATATGTATTGCATGCATTAATTCTTAGTTATTATTTCTTTCAACCTCAAAAAAGGAGTTGTTAGAATGATAGACTGTATAGTAATTGTCATAAGGAAGACTGATTTGACCATTAATTAGAGTGGTGAACAATGTATGTTCTTGCTCAGGGGTTTGGTGAGATCCCATCATGCTCAATGACCCAATATGATAGGGTTGAGAGTAGGCCCCATTTTTTTCTATTTGATTTTATATTACCTATCTTTAGGTTTGTGTGTTGCTGACATTAGATGTAAAAAGTATTCTATTGTTTGAAGACCACCTATGGATATATCTATATAATAGACACTTCTATGTAGGTGGTTAGAGGTTATTTTGTGTTTTTTGGATGGGATGATGGTTGCAAATGCAAGAGGAAAGTGTCACCTGTGATAATTTTTTTCCAATTTTTTTTGTAGAAAAGCTAGCAGTTTGCATGGGTTTCTTACTATCTTTTTTTTGTGGCAAGGAAAACTTTAGTGATGAATCTTCACCAATTGGAAAATAATTGAAATAAAAACCTCCAGAAATGGTAAATAGTACAAGCTAAAAAGGATGCTGAATTGTCAGGTTTTTTACAAAAAAATAATTTCGCCTCGATTAATTAACCTATGCATTATTTTTTAAATGATGCATCATTGGAATTGATTCGATAGTAGTTTATACTGTAATTACAAATATTAATTATATTTGCTAGTAATATTATATTCCTACCATTAATTTTGGGGTAATATCACCACTAATAATAAATTACCATTTCATTTTAGGGATATTTTAGCCTTGAATAGGGCTTTTATTTATTGCCATCAATTACCTTTTTAATCGGATGGCTATAGGTTGATTCCATGACCTATATGGACGTGCATTTTAAAAGGCACATGCATATAGGTTGCAGAATCAACTTGCAACCATTCGATTAAAAAGCTAATCGATGGTAATAATTTCACTTTTCATAGTATTTTTTTAAAGTAATAATTTCAAAAAATGCTTAATCTATGTGTGCTCCAATGCATTTTTGATAGTGAATTTATGCTTGGTGGCGAGGGGTAGTGTAGGGGTTGTTGTTCCTAGACCCTGCGAGGGGGAATTTCCCCCTCAACCCCCACAATAGGGCTCTACCCCCTTGACTCCCGCAATGGGAACTGCCCCTTGACCCTGCTGGTGGCTACTGCCCTTAGACCCCTACTTCAATATTACAAAAAACAAAAAAAATATGAGGAAACTGTGCTGAACAACTATGAAAAATTTTAAAGGAGAGATTCACCATTGTAATTAATCTTTTTAGTGATTATTTGCTAGGATTTTCCACTGTGATTATTATTTTTGCCAATTATTCATTAAGATTCGCCAAGATTTTACAAGTTTTAAAATTAATGTGCATAGATTTGCCAGGAAAATTAATAATTTTTTTCAAGTAAATGGAAAGATTCACCAGGGTTTTACACCTTTGCCAAGGGGAGGGTTTCTTCAAGCTATCCTTGTTTTGTGGGATTCTTTCTATGGCTTCTATTTTCTAGCCATGTTTGCAATAGAATAAAACCGTTAACATAATGCAGCTTTTGTCGCTTGTTGTTGGCTAGCTTGGGTTTATTTTTTTCATTGGTTTGTCACTCAATTTTTTTGTGCTTTGTGCAATCAACAATGTGTATATATGTTCACCTAACTTTAGATATGTATATATATATGTATATATATATGTATATATATATGTATATATATATGTATATATATATGTATATATATATGTATATATGTATATATATGTATATATGTGTATATATATAGATATATTTATGTATATGTATTCAACAGTACCCTATCAAAAATTGAAACAATATAGCCTCTTCAACAGTACCTTTTCAAAAATAAATCAATATAGCCTAACCTAGAGATCACTAATCAACAATGCATAATGGAATCAAACATCAACTATTTTATTCCAATGCAACCATAACCACCAAATGGAAGCCATAATTCAAACAGTATTGGTTTAAACAATGACCAAGATATATACATAAACACACACACACACACACACACACACACATATATCTAACATTTGTATATTTCCAAATAGCAAATTCCTAGATATGCATCCAATGCATGATGCTGGATTGTATTTTTATGTGATTGTGTATAATTATATGTAAGCAACATTTATACACATATCAATGTCTACATCAAGTATAATAAAAAGAAAGACTCATGTTTCATCTCACACTTAATATAAAGACTGCCAGTCTAACAAATCCTTATTAAGGCCTAGAAAAATAAGAACCATCCCTAAACATATAGGAAAACAACTATGAATGCCTTATCAAGAAGAACATGAACTGATTTATTACAAATGCAACCATTGGAACCACACATAAACCATAAATCAAATAACTTATTCAAGGCCATAGAAGAACAATGAACAATGCCTTATGCAAAATAGCATGAAGTGTTTTATTACTTCAACAAGTATTAAATGTTGTACCTTTGAGCCATTCTATTTTCCAATAATTGAATTATGAACATATTATTATAAGCAAAACTTCCAAGATCATCTTCTTTGAACCTTAACGTGTTTATTTTGAGATTCCACAACTAAATCTTTGAATCTGAACACCTTGTTATGCTAATTAAGAATCATATGGACCATAAATGGATTTCATTTGAATAAGAATTATTGAAATGATAAATTAAATAATTTATTCAAGGAAAGAGAAGAACAATCAACAATTCCCTATGGAAAATAGCACAAAGTGTTTTATTGCTTCAACAAGTATTAAATGCAAGATCAACAAAAGCGGAATGCAACATATCAGCCAACAAGAGAAACACATATGCACCTTTGAGTCATTCTATTTTCCAATAATTGAATTCTGAACATATTATTATAAGCAAAACTACCAAGATCATCTTCATTGAACCTTAAGGTCTTTATTGTGAAATTCCATGACTAAATCTTTGACTCTTAGTAGCTTGTTTTTCCAATTAACAATCATATGAACCATGGATCGAATTCATTTCAATAAGAATTATATATTAAAACAAATATCATCTAGAAAGGAAAAGAAAACATTCATATGGTTATGTTGCAATCATAACCACAAAACAAAAGGCACAAATGAATAAATGACAATTGTTATCACAACCATTTCTAGCACATGCAAACCATACAACAATTAATGTTTATACCATCTAGTGTTCAAGAGAGCAAACATCCACACAACATTTTCCCTCAATTGACTGACTAAGAAGGCTAAAAATTCAAACCTTTGGTTGGCTATAATAGTGCCTTGCTTTGGACTGAGTAATATATTATAGGCAACAAAAGATTTGAATTCATAGCCTTCTTGTTTAGACAAATGAGGGAAAATTCAGTTTGGATGTTTGCTCTCTTCATAATTTTGAAGGAGGCAGTTGCATAGTGAGGCAAAAATATGGTATACACATCTATTTAGATATAGCAGTCTATATATAAATAGATATTTACATGTGTACATAGAGATATATATATCTGGCTATATGTGTGTGCTCTTGATTGACCCTTAAGGTGCTTATTTTTAGATTCAATGGGAAAATATTTGAATCTCAACACCTTGTTATGCTAATTAACTACCATTTGAACCATGCTGGTAACTCATTTTAATAAGAATTATATATTAAACAAAAAATTATTTAAAAAGGAAAACAAAACATTCAAATTTATTGTTTTGAGAAGATAGTTATTTATTTTGAAACAAAGTTGTTATTTCTTTCATTCTCAAAAAGGAATTTTTACAACAATAGGATCTATATTAAATATAGTAAAGAACATTGGTTGCCACATACATGTGCTCAAAACCTTTTCGAAGATATTAAAGGGAGAATTCAAATACTTTTCCTAGGATTGCGCAATAAAAAATGAAACAATCTAGCCAACGCTAGACAAGGAACCTTGACAATGCCTTATGGAAAACAACATAAGCTGCACAGGATTAGCTATTTGGCCATGTTACAATGATCACCACTAAATGGAAGCCACAAATGAATAAACAATAGGTGCTATTACAACCATCACCAATACACAGAAAGCATACAATAATTAATGTTGGTGTGAGCCAGTGTTTAATTTTGGTGGCCTTCTCTATCCATGCAATGGGAAATACACCACCCTATTCCTAAGGCAACCAACAACCACCCTTGCCACCTTTTTTCACAACCATTGGAAGGCTAAAAAATAGAGAGGCTAACAAAAATTTTGGCCAAAGTTTTTAAAACAAAAAACCATTCGCCACCTTTTACACGACCGTCGAAAAGCTCAAAAACAAGGAAGGTTCATAGGAATTTCGACCAAAGTATACACAAATAGCCTATCGGCTAACAATCTAGTGAACAAAATTCAACATAGACTATCTAACAATGACTCTTTCATTGCATTGCAACCATAACAACTAAAAGAAAACCATAAATCAAACAATACTAGTTTCAAAATTAAAAAGCGATGCAAAAATATAGTCTTTTCTCAACACCACCTTATTGCAACTTGAAACAATATAGCCTTTTCAAAACCACCCTATTGAAAATGAAACAATGTAGGTCAAGGCAGACAACAACAATCGGCAATCGCTATCGAAATCACAATAAGCTATAAAAAATTAACTATATTAGAGCTAGACAACAATAATCAACAAGGCCTTGTGGAAATTAACATAAACTATATAAGGTTAACCATTTTATTGCATTACAACCACACACACACACATATATATATATGTATATGCATATATACACATATACATATATATACATATCTACCTATATAGATACATATATACATAGATATATATACATATATACATGTATACATACATACATACATATATATACATATATATGTATACACATAAGCTACATATGGTCTAGCCTTCGTAGTGATGGTTTTGCATAGGACTGTAACTGTGATTTTTAGCGTTTTGTGGTGATGACTACATTGGAACAAAATAGTTAATGTTATGCAGTCCACGTTGTTTTGCACAAGGAATTGTTGCCTATTGATGTCGACCTTAGGCTATATTGTTTCATTTGTGGCTTTCATTTACCGTGAATGGTTGCAACACAACAAAATAGCCAATGTTATGGACATATTATATACATATACATATATATACATATAAATACATATACATACATACATACATACATACATACATACATACATACATACATACATACATATATATATAGAGAGAGAGAGAGAATTTAGATACACATATGTACACATTGTTCATTGCACAAAGCACAAAAAAATACAGAGTAACAAACCAATGCAAAAATATAACCCAAGCCACCCAAAAACAATTGACATAATCTATATCATGTTAAGAATTTTATTTTGTTGTAGACATAGGCAAAAAATGGAAGCCATTAAGAGAAGCCCACAAAAAAAACATAGTAACAAACCCATGCAAAAAATATACACTTTTCTAGATAGAACCTTATCAAAAATGGAAAGAATATAGCCTTCTCAACAACACTATATCAAAAATTGAAATCGGGCTTAGGCTATATGGTTTTATATTCAATAAGGTGCTACTAAAGAGGCTATATTAATTCAATTCTTGATAGGGTATATTATTTTATTTTCGATAAGGTGTTGTTGTATATCTTAAGTTAGATGCACATATATATGCATTGTTGATCGCAGAAAGCACAAAAAAATGCACAGTAACAAACCAATGCAAAAACACAAGCCAAGTTAGCCAACAATAATCAACAAAAACTACAACACCTTAACGAGAATTGGAACACTTCTCAACAGTACCTTTTGGAGGATAAAACAATATAGCCCAAGCTAGATAACAACAACCAACAAAAACTACAAAATGTTAACAATTTTATTCTATTCCAAACATAGCCACAAAGCGAAAGCCATAAAGAGAAATCCACAAAGATTCACAGTAACAAACCAAAGTAAAAATATACTCATTCCTTAACAAAACCTTATTAAAAATTGAAACAATATAGCCTTCTCAACAACACCTCCTTGAAAATTAACATTGACAAACCCATCCAAAAATATACTCCTCCCTGAATAGAAGCTTATCCAAAATTGAAACAATATAGCATAAGACAGAGAACAATAATCAACAATACCTAATGTAACCAAACATAAAGTGTAGAACATTAACTATTTTATTATGTTCCAACCATTACCACAAAACAGAAGCCATAAATATATACATATACATATATATACATATATATATGTGTGTGTGTGTGTGTGTGTGTGTGTGTGTGTGTGTATACCCATGCATATGTGCGCAGGATCATCATGGAAAAAACAAGCCCTTAAGTGGCAAAAAATTCAAAAAAATTAGAGTTAGGCAATTTGACATAAAAATTTGAATAAGTTATCTATATTATTTCAAAATTATGTAAGAATAGAATCTATAGCAAATTGAATGTAGTTTCTAAACTACTAGGTTTGTTTAAAAAATAAAAATCTATTTTGTGAAAATCTGAAATTTCAATGTTGTGGTACTTAAATTTCAGGGAAAAAATAAGTAGGTGTATGTCGACCACCCTAACCACAATAAAATGATAATATTTTTTTATAATATTTTAGATATAAGTAGAGGACTCATGCCTCGATGTGATGCATATTTTTTGTAATTTTTTCCAAGTAAATAATTAATTATGAATTTTTTATTACAACTTTATAAAAAATGTAAAAACTCGTATGTCCGACCACCTTAACTTGGCCAAAATTTCATGAAATTCAATTTTTCTTTTTAATCCTATAGTATCTGAAGCATAGAATGTGGATATTTTGGATTCAAAAATATGATACCATTTGAAAGCTATAGATGTTTTTCAATCAACCTATCAATCGGACTTTAGTCGTAATTTGAATAGAAAATGAATAATAATTAGTTATTAAATTCAAAATAAAGAATAATTTATATTGGTGGAAAGATGAGAATCTCCTTTAAAAACCCTTTTCATTTCATCAATTTTGGGTTAAAAATAGGCATCAACCACATACCCATCATATTGCCACTTTTCGGCCCATCATGATCCTGCACATACCCATACATATATATAATAGCTATGAGTGAGGAGGGTAAGCTTCTGTGAAGGTGCAAGTGCAATCATCGGCTGTGGAATTTTTGTGAAGGTGGTTGGAGGTTATTTTGTGTTTTTTTGCATGGCTCGATGTTGCAAAAGTAGTACAAGAGTCTCGGTTCTGATAAGTTTGTGCCCATTTTTTGCAAGCGATGGAGAAAGCACAGAGCATAGAGAAAGAAAGCAGGAAGAGGCATATTTGAATGAAGTGGGAAGAGGTGCATACTGGAAAATTTATTTCTAGAGTATTTATAAAATAGCTTATGTTATTTTCCAAAGGGAATTGTTGATTGTTGCAAAGCACAAAACAAAGCACAATAACAAAAAAAATGGAAAAATACAACCCAGGCTAGCCAACAACAATCAACATAAACTACAGTGCTTTAATGAGAATTGGAACACTTCTCAACAACACCTTTTCGAGGATGAAACAATATAGCCCAAGATAGACAACAAAAACCAACAAAAACTACATAATGTTAACAATTTTATTCCATTCCAAACATAGCCACAAAACAAAATCCATAAAGAGAAATCCACAAAGATTAATAGTTACAAATCGAAGTAAAAATATACTCATTTCTCAACAAAACCTTATCAAAAATTGAAACAATATAGGCTTCTCAATAACACCTCAAAAATTAATAGTGGCAAACCCATCCAAAAATATACTCCTTTTTTCATAGAACCTTATCAAAAATTGAAACAATATAGCCTTTTCAATAGTAGCTTATCGGAAATGAAACAATATAGCCTAAGACAAAGAACAATAATCAAATATTTGTGTACAACATAAAATATTTAATTATGTTCCAACCATAACCACAAAATGGAAGCCATAAATCAAACAACATTGCTTTCAACAGTGACCCAGATGGAGAAACCCACAAAATTGTAGCCACAAAACCCATTCAAAATGATAGCCACATAACACAACCATAAACGAAACAATATTTCTTATAACAAATAATATAGTCTTTTCTCAACAACACCTTATCAAAAATTGAAACAATATAGGCTTTTGAACATAACCTTATAAAAAATGAGACAATATAGCTCGAGCTAGACAACAACAATCGACAAAAACTACATAACATTAACAATTTCATTCTATTGCCAACATAGCCAAAAAACGCAAGCCATAAAGAGAAACCCATAGAAAAATTGACATATGCATAAATATATGTATATATACATATATATACATATTTATATTTACATACATATATACATATATATTAATATTAAAATATACTCTTTTCTGAGTGGAACCTTATCAAAAATTGAAAGAATCTAGCCTTTTGAACAACACCATACAAAAAATTGAAATAATATAGCCTCTTCAGCAACACCCTATCAAAAATAAAACAATATAGCCTAAGCTAGAGAACAATAATCAACAATGCATAATGGAATCAAATATAAACTATATAACATCAACGCATTGTTCATTGCACATAGCACAAAAAAATGCAGAGTAACAATCCAATGCAAAAATATAACCCAAGCTAGCATACTCTTTTCTCAACAACACCTTTTTGAGAATGAAACAATATAGCCCAAGATACACAACAACAACCAACAAAACTGCATAGTGTTAACAATTTTATTTTGATCCAAACATAACCACAAAATAGAAGCCATAAAGAGAAACCCACAAAGATTCACAGTAACAAACCCAAGTAAAAATATACTCATTTCTCAACAAAACCTTATTAAAAATTGAAACAATATAGCCTTCTTAATAGCACCCTCTCAGAAATTAACAGTGACAAACCCATCCAAAAATATACTCCTTTATGAATAGAACCTTATCGAAAATTGAAACAATATAACTTTTTCAACAACACCTTATCGAAAATGAAACAATATAGCCTAAGACAGAGAACAATAATCAACAATACTTCATGTAACCAAACATGAAGTGTACAACATTAACTATTGTATTTCCTTCCAACCATAACCACAAAATGAAAGCCATAAATCAGCCAACATTGGTTTCAATAGTGACCCAGATAGAGAAACCCACAAAACCGTAGCCACAAAACCCATGCAAAATGATAGCCACATAACACAACCATAAACAAAACAATATAGTCTTTTCTCAACAACACCCTATTGAAAATTGAAACAATATAACCTTATCATAAATGAGACAATATAGCCCTTGCTAGACAATAACAATTGACAAAAACTACATAACGTCAACAATTTTATTCTATTACAAAAATAGCCACAAAATGCAAGCCATAAAGAGAAACCCATAGAAAATTGACAGTAACATACCCACACAAAAATATACTCTTTTTTCAACAAAACCTTATCGAAAATTGAAACAATATCACCTTTTCAACAACACCTTCTCGAAAATGAAACAATATAGCTTAAGCAAGAGAACAATAATCAACAATTCCTAATGGAATCTAACACAAAGTGTATAACAGTAACTATTTTATTCCGTTCCAGTGATAACCACAAATCGGAAGCCATAAATCAAACAACATTGGTTTGAACACCGACCCAAATGAAGAAACCCACAAAACACAAAAAATCATAGTTACGAACCCATGCAAAACCATAGCCACAAAACACAAACTTGAAACCAAACAATATTCATTTTCACAAACAATATAGTCTTTTCTCAACAACACCTTATCAAAATTTGAAGTTCAATCAATAGTAACTTATGAAAAATAAAACAATATAGCTTTCCACAAACCGTGAACCACAAATGAAACAATATGACAAACAATTTTTTGTATATGCACCTCTTCCCACTTGCTTCAAACAAATCTTTTTCCACTAGCTTTCTCTAGGCTGCCTTGTTTCTCCAAGCTTGCAAAAAACTACATAACCTAAACATTTTTTTCCCATGGCAAACATAGCTAGAAAATAGAAACCACAAAGAGAAACCCACAAAAATTCATAGTAACAAATCCTTGTGAAACCATAGACACAAAACGCAAACCATAAATGAGATAATATTTCATTTTTTCAAACTATATAGTATTTTCTCAACATCTTATCAAAATTTGAAACAATCAACAGTACTTTATCACAAATCAAACAATATAGCCAGGCACAAACCACAAACCACAAATGAAACAATATTGCAAAGGGTTTTTTTGACATGCACCTCTTCCTTCTTGCTTCAAACACAGCTCTTCCTGCTAGCTTTCCTACACAAAAAATGGGCAAAAAATTATCATAGGCGATACTTTTCTTTTGCTTTTGCAACCATCGCCCCATGCAAAAAACATAAAATAACCTCCAATCACCTTTGCAGAAGTTGCACAAGGCTTGATCGAGCTTGCACCCTCACAGAAGCTTACCCTCCTCGCTCACAACTCCAATAGTAGGTATAGCAACAGAATGATACCAGGTATAGCAATAGAATGACACCAAACAATGCCTTATCAAAAATTTCCCTGACATTTGTTATGTTCCTCGAGGCATTAAACAGAAGGTTTTATTACAACAATTAATGTTGATGTGAACCAACATTTAATTTTGGTGGCCTTCTCTATCCATGCAACAAGAAATATTCCACGCTATTCCCAAGGAAACCAACAATTTCCTTCGCCACCTTTTTCATGGCCATCGAAAGGATAAAAACCTAGGAGGCTGATGAAAATTCCAACCAAACTTTTTTTAAACAAAAAACCATCCGCCATCTTATTGACAACCTTCGGAAGACTAAAAAATAGGGAGGCAGACAAAAATTCTGATCAAAGTTCACACAAATAGCCTATTGGATAAATATTAAAATTAATCTAGAATTTTGTTAAAACGACAAATAATTTAAAAGATTCCTTCATTTTATATGTTCATCTAAAATTGTGAATAGTATTCTCTAACTTTAGCTGACTAATGTATAGTTTAATCAATAAAATAATCAAATCCAATCAATAGAAGAGGTATCATCTTCATGGCTATTTCAAAATGTATGGCCCACAACTGTTAGTTGACCCCAAACTCACACTGCCCTTTGTTGACCACAATCAACACCCCCTTATTTATATTCAGTTACCCTCTCTTTTCCTTCCTAATCAACCAAACTCATGGCACCTACAACCAAGTTATTCTTCTTTACTCTTATTCCCCTGTTTCTCCTCCGCTTCTGCTCTAGATCATGTATTCATAGGGAATGAGAAGCTTTTCTTCAATTCAAAGATGCCTTAAATTATTCTTCTCATTCTTATTTGATCTTGTGGGAGAAGGAAAGAGATTGTTGCCTTTGGGAGAGCATATCCTACCATAACACCACTCATCATGTAGCTGGTGTTGAAATACAAGGTGGTGTTAGAATGAAGGGAGGCATCATATCTGGGAACTTTGTGCACCCTCACTTTTTTTGCAACCATTCGCCTACCCAACATGGGATTAACGGGTACTCTTCCTCCATGCTTGGGAAAACTCTCTTCTCATAGAACTGGATTTATCTTCTAATAGATTGAGTGGAAATATCTCATTGTCCTTTGCAAACATGTCTTCTCTTGTTGTGCTTTATTTGTTCACTAAAAATTTGGAAGGGGAAACTATCCTCAGTACTATTTGTCTGCTCAACAACCTCATTGTGGTTGATCTTTCTTACAACTAGCTAAATGGAAGCATTCCATCCTGTCTGGGTAATCTATCTTCTCTAATTTGACTACATATTCAGGGAAATTACTTCAGTGGTAATATTCCATATTCTTTAGGCAACATTTCCTCACTCAAATATTTGATGTTTCTAATAATTCCTTAAAGTGGTTCTATCTCAGATTCCTTGGGTAGTCTCTCTTTTCTATAAACCTTATCCATCTATCAGACAATCAACTTAATGGAACTCTTCCTTCCTCATTTCAAAGGCTCGCCTCACTTGTGGTGCTCCATGTTTATGGGAATGCATTTTCGAGGCTCTCGTCAATGCTACCCTCTTCACTTCAACATCTTGGTCTCTCACTAGATGACCAATAGATAATTTTAGAGGCTTTCCTTCAAAACCTTAGCAAATTGGAATGTTTGTTCTTGTCAAATTGTGTACTTAATATTAGTGCCATATGGATACCCTCATTCCAGTTATTCTTCTTATATCTAATATCATGTAAGATAGATGGTCAAATTCCATTATGAATTTTGACTCAATCCTCACTTGAAAAGTTGGAATTATTTGACAACAATCTCGTTGGAGAAATTCCTTCGTGGCTACTAGATATGGGTCTTCCCCACATCAATCTCACAAAAAATCATCTCCAAGGTCGCCTTCTACTAAATAATTCAGCTTGGAATCCATTGGCAGTCTTGGATGTGTCTAGAAATGCATTATATGGTAAGATACCATCCATTTGGCCTCCTCATATAAGTTATTGTTGCTTATTGATAATTTGCTAATAGGAAGTATTCCCCCACACTTATAGGAATCTCTTCACTACAGATTGTAAATTTGGAAAATAAGCATTCGAATGGAATCATCCATCCAAGCTTAGCCAATTGTTCCAAGATTCAAATGCTAAATTTGGGGGATAATAATTTGAGGGGAATGATTCCATACAAGTTTGGTCAGCTATGTGAACTAAATTCACTAGTGATAAAGAATAACCAACTAAGTGGATTATTCCCTCTATCCATATCAAGCTACGCAAAATTATATTTTCTAGATGTTGGGAAGAACTTCTTGAAAGGCCTAATTCCAAAATCAATAGGTAACCTTTCAAAGTTGAAAGTGCTAGCAATGAGGAAAAATAATTTTGAAGGTATTATTCCTATAGAAATTGGGTAGCTGAAGAACCTATGAATCTTGGACCTTTTTCCAAATTAACTATCGGGTTTTATACCCCACAACATTTTTATTTTACAAGCAATGTTGGTAGAAACTCATTGGGAATTTTACAGGGCTCAACTTTGAATATTTCAAAGAGAATCCTCTTCAATATACCCCTCCACCACGTACACATATAAGAATAGATTGACTATGAATTCCAAAGGTAGATATGAGCACTACACATATATTTTCCCCACCATGGTAGCTATAGACCTCTCAAACAATCACTTGAATGGAGATCTTCCTTATGATTTAGGAAAATTGAAGGGATTGAATCTCCTTAACCTTTCAATGAACCATTTGAATGGTGCTATTCCAAATAGTATCATACAAATTATTTGGCTAGATTCATTAGACCTTTCTACAAATCATTTTTATGGAAAAATTCCTCTAGATCTTGGTTCTTTAAACTACTTGGGAGCCCTCAACTTTTCCAACAATTGACTTTTAGGGAGTATACCACAAGGGGGGCATATGACAACATATAATGAATCCTCATATTTTGGTAATCCAAATTTTTGGGGGTGTCCACTTCCAAAGAAATTCTTGGCCAAAATTTTCTTGTAGTCCTCCTCCCATTTCTACATCTTTTAATGAAGAAGAGGAGAGTGAGGAGGAGAGTGGGAAAAGTGTGGGATATGAGATTGGAGTGGGACTATCATACTTAGTAGGTTTTATAGTAGTGTTGGTATTTATTTTCTAGAAGTGGGGACAAAACTACTTTTAGGAAGTTGATTTGGTTTTGAAATTTATTCTTCCATGGCTTCATAATTTGACATTATAAAAGTTTATTTCCTTTTTTAAGATGATCCAATATAAATCTGTGAACCCCAATCCTAGACTTGCACAAACACAAGAAACAAACACAATGTTAGCCTCATATGCAAGTTACAACTAAGATTCCCCATGCAATTCATTTACAATATTCAAAATAGGAAAGAAGTGAAGAATAAAATAAGAAAGCTATTAAATCCTATTGAAGCATGCGAACTCTCAATCCCACTGGGGAATTGGTGCCAATTTGATGTGGAAATTGGCCCTTTCCCAATCCCTTTTCAAGCTTGATGAAGATTGATCCACTTGATGATGAAGAACAATGAGCTCCTTGATGAAATGTGCAATAACCTAGCTATGATGATATAAAAATGATATGGAAATGGATAAATTTACTCTAAATATGAAGATAGTAACTTTGCTCTAAGTTGTGGATCCCAAATACTAAGGAAAGCCTCTTATTTATCAATGAGAATGTTGAAGAGTGAGGAAAAATGGATGAATGTGGGATCATTCAACATAAAATGGCAAAGTGCGACTTGTCAAGATGTGAATGGAGGAAGATTGAGCACATTTTGATGAATGTGCACAATAAGTGATATTAGGTGGAATTCAAATTTGTGAAATAACATGTTGGAGGGAGAAAATAATGTATTGAATGCCACTTGGCTCAATGCACAAGGACATGTAAGAGGTATTGAATGCCTTGTTGGAAGGAAAAATCCATTTGGAGGGATTTTCAAATTTGGAGGAATATTCCCTTTTGATGCCATGTTGAGAGAAATTAGAAGATTTAATAAATCAAAAGAAATGATTTATTGAGCAAGTGGAAAAATTTAGAGAATTGGAGAGATTAAGACTAATTTAATCAAGATTTGATTAAATTAATAAGAGATTAGTTGATGCAACAATTTGATTTATATTTTTGGATTGATTTAAATCAAAGTTGAGAGGAATATAATTAATTAAAATGGATTATTTAATTAAATAGAGATTAGAGGATTAATTAAATAAGATTGATTTATTTAACTAGTAAGAAGATGACAACTTAATTAGATAAGTTTGATTTATTTAATTAAGGGATGAAAGGAGATGAATTTAATCAAATAGGGTTTATTCAATTAAATGATTATCAAAGGGGATGATTTAGGATGAAGCGGTGTTAGTAATCAGGATCAAGTGTGTCGGTACATTTTCCATGTCTACACTTTTCCCCTCTTTGAAGCAAAGTACTCGTTGCATTGGTTCAAAGAATAAACATGTCTTGATCAAAATTCAAAAAAAATTTGATTTCCAAAATTGCCCCACTGTTGCCCTAGTAAGAAGGAATATGCTGATATACTGCCCCCTCGAGAGATTAGATCAAAAAATTTGATTTTTGGGTGATCTCGCGAAAAAAAGAGGACAAGGTGCCCAACAAGTCTAGAAAGGCTCTAGGAGGCCAAAAATGTGTCAAAACACAAAAAAAGATGCAAAATGGCCTTTAGTTGGACAAAAACGAGATCAAGGGTCCAAAACCCTAGCTGAACAGCCAAACGAGGTCAAGAAACCCTAGTTTTTAGGCTTAAATAGGCCTTGGGGGGCCATTTCCAATTCATTTTCATATTCATCCTTTAAAGATTCTACAAATTTGAGCTCTGACCATTGCAAGAGATGGCGCAACGACCAGTTCCACAACATGTTTCAAAGCAAGTACGAGTGTACCAGAGGCTTCCCAGCGTAGGACCATCGGTGAGTCATCTTGACTTGGCTTTGTTTTTCAATTTTTGAGGGAATTTAATAGCTTAGAAAGTCAAATTAGGTCTAGTGGTCCTGTATAGCAGCACTACAAACTTTATTTCAACACCCTGCAATATTAAACTACGTTGTTGTCATGAATAGTGACGTAGTCTCAGAGTTTGCAATTAGGAATGAAACTCCAAACTCAACCGCATATGCATCTTGCACCGCGGTGGGCTAGTTAGCGATTTAGGGTTTTGGGGTTAAACAAAGGCACACTCAAACTGCACCATGATGAAAAAGTTTGGAAGTTTAGAGCTTCCAGTGGTGTAGTTTGGAACTTCCAAACTATGCCGCAATTGTAAATAGTGACACATTTGTTGTTTCAATTGCGAAAACTCTGAACAGGATCCCAATTTTTTACAAAACTTGATGCCGTGACTTTTTCGATGTAGGAGGAGACAAATATTCTTCATTCATGTGGGCACAGATCCTCCATTCTAGGAAAATTATTTGGTATGCATGAGCAGCTCTAGGAGCACCTAGGGGTGATTGGACTATGGTACATTGTATATGCACTACTGGTGAGGATGCACTTAGGGATGATGACTATGCTAGTAGAGCAATGGCATAGTGAGACATCATCATTTCACTTTCTACAGGCGAGGTGAAAATGACCCTGGAGGATGTCTACTGCATATTGCGATTACCAATACATGGAGAGAGAGTCATCTATGATCTAGATGTTGGAGAGATGCTTGCCATGACGTGATGGGCCTTGATCAGATTATTTTTGTCGATGGTCAAATTGAGTTAGAGCATTGCAGGCTCATTGTGTCACCATTTTGCTTGGTTGTAGCAGCCATCATTTTAGGACTTGTGGCATCAAATTGACATGAACGATATTTCAGTCCAAGATGGGGACTCACCTAGGTGCAGATGATCCGATGGGAGGTATGCTTTGTGTGGGGACCAATACTATTGGCTTGTATATACCGAGATCTACATGAGTTTGCATACTATGATGGCAAAGCCATCAGGATCGGGGTCACATTCCTCCATATCTAGGCCTGGGAGCACATTCCAATGCTCCATCTAAGAGTGACAACAGTTGATATGGAGCCAGATGACCTAGTCGTCTAGAGATACAAAGGTGGACTCTCTTTTACTCGCATGGGACAACACAAGATCCCTCACTGGAGGAGGGTTATCGATGATATGAGAGTGTTCACATGGCGGTCATACCTTGGATGGTCGTCCTAGTATGATGAAACCCAACAACTATTTTTACGAGATAGGACAAACTTATGAAGGGTTGCGAGCACACAATGGTCAAGATGTACCTTCCTAGCTGGTTTCTGAGATAGTTTGGTGAGCCGTAGGATAGACCCGATGACCAGTACGTTGAGATATTTGTGCATACTACGAGGGGCATGACCTAGGGCTAATACATTCCTACAGATGAGGCGGTGCAAAGCTTCAGGCAGCTAGTGGCTAGGCCATATTTGTATGATCAGGGCCAAGTAGATGCGGGGACTACATAGGCTTATTGGGATTTTTTCAGGCCACCACCTAGATTGACAGTTCTAGGGACACCATCAACATGATGGAGAGCCAAGGCCAGAGTGATAGGATGAGGTTGAGGAGATGAAGATGAAGGAGGATGCTAGTGAGGAGGAGATGGGTGCCGGGGAGGAGGAGGACCTCAACAACAACTCAATTAGGTCAAAGTTTAGCTAGATGCCCTAAGAGATGGGGATTAGGATCAGGGCCGAGAAGATTAGGATCAGGCCTGACAAGACAAAGACAAATAGGTGGATCAACCACCTCAGAGAGATCAGGGACCTCCATTGCCCCCCAATACCACCTCCACCTAATCAGAGGGATGCTCTCATCCAACAACTATAGGAAGAGGTGTAGGAGTTATAGGGACAGATTGTTGCCCTAGCATTAGAGAGAGACCAGCTAAGGATAGAGTGTGATCAAGTTGTCCAACAGAGATAGGTTGTAGAGCTCAGGGCTACACAAGAGATGGGCCATCAACAATAGCTCAAAAGCAAGGTTGCATCCTCCTCCTAGACCACAGTATCTTTACGAGCATACATGGATGAAGTTTGAGAGGCTAACTACTACAGAGTGCATTATCATCATGCCATGCCTCAAGCATCCCAGGTCCCATATTTTTCACAGGAGAAAGGGTATTGGCCTCTAAAGGATCATGGAGAGATACCGCCTGGTGAGGGGAGCAGCCAGCAGAGCTAGCTCATTTTTTATTAGAGACATGATTCTTTTTGTGTTTCACGAGATCATTTTTGATAGCCCCGTGGGTGATTGTACTTCTATATTTGATTGATACACACTTCATCATAATCTTGTACCATGATATTGTATATTATTTTGATGATATATGATATGAGATGATTCAATGCGATGTGATGTGTCCTATTTTATTCATGCATGATGTGATGGATGTTACTTTATATGTGATCCAATGATTCTATCTTGTATGATGTGATTCTATATGATGCAATGTGATGTAGTGATTTATGGATGCATTTCTTTTTAGTATCTTTCCTTATGCACTTTTGATAATGTATGAATGATGTACAGGTTATAATATGAAAATGCTTGGGCTAACGGATCTATATTATACATTTAATGGATGATGATGCTAAAATGTATGAAATACAATCTTTTCTTTTTCATTATCTTTCTCATATATGATATGGTGATGCATTTATGATATGATGATGTGCATGATGTGATGCAATGATGCATTTTATAGTGATGCCTATGTGATGATGCATTTTTTAATGATGATGCCTATGTATATGACATGATAGGACATACATGGTATGGAAATATGATGATGCAAATGGATGTTATGTACATGCGATGTTATATGATTATGCAAATGAATGATATTATGATGTATATGTGATGATGCAATGGATGCTTTGATGATGCATATGATATGAGTTAATAATGCCTAAGTGATGGTTCCTTTTATGCTTATACAATGAATGCAAATGTATGGTTTATGAGATGCTTAGAATAACCAATCTCTATTATGCAATGATGGAAATTCAATGCATGTGGTATGATCATTGTTTCCTATATGTCATGATATGATGTGCATTATGCTGATGGTTTGTGTATGTAGGGTGGATGCAATGGTGATTTTTTGTGATTCAACTGCCATGGTACCATGATAACGCAAAAAGAAGATAGAAGAAAGTAAGAAACTATAATAAGTCAAAAGATGATGATGATTTTATTACCAAGGAATTGGGACTTTAAAAGGGCCATTTACCTTATGTTTGATAATACACATAGGCACAATACATCAAGGTATAAAGAACTAGGATGACGTTTGCACCTAGTGAGGTGAAATTTGACTCAACAATCAGATAGGAGTACTCCTGTTCACACCTGACACATAAAACCTCATTAAAAATGTAGTTTAGATATTCCAAACATCTCGGATAAAAACATAGAAAGGAAAGCCTGCCTATGTGTTCAACAGGATACCTGAAACATCTTCCCTACACCTAAACAAAGCACGTATGACCAAGGTTATATTACAAGAATATCCAACAATCACAGTAGATAAAAAGATAATGATTGTTGCCCCAATTCTTTCTCTCTAAATCCCCTCATTTAGGACATCATTGAGAGATCATCGAAATGAGCGTTAAAAATATAAGTCAAAAGAAAAAGATAAAGTAAACAAATAAGCTAGTGTTCTTTAATACTGCTAGCCAAGAATAAACTACAGTGATGCCCAATGTTGATGTCCATTGTAGGAAGGATGCATCCTAGGACATGAAGACATCAGATGATTGATTTGGGACTGACTGGATGATAGGCTATTGACACCAAGAGTTGAACAACTTGTTTACTTATTGATCTAGACTTGAGACCTTGACACTTTGAGTTTATACTTTTGACCTGCTATACTTGTTTCTGACTGTTTCACCAAAGGTTGGGGATGAAAATGATTTATTATGAGTGATACTTATTTTAGGTGAAAGCGGGATGGGGACAGATGGATTTTTTTAGATATTTGGATGTTTTTGATGTTTTTGAAATGTTTTGAGGTTGTTTTTGGTATTTTTGAGATTTTACAAATGTTTTGATTTTCAATTTTCAAATGTTTTGAGGTTTCCCAAGATTTTGACGAAGAGACTAACCTAAAGACCTATCCTAGGGGCCTTGGGGGTTGATCAACTAGATTAGCCTTGCCTATGTTATACACGTAGAGATCACGTAGTTTGATTGACATAGACTCGATTATTGACGAGATATGATCAAATGGATTGCCAGTTTATTGTGACAGACTCCTAAAGGACTAACCTAAGTGTCTCAAGGGATGATCAAATATCAACCTTGCCTATATTCAAGGCTCAAAGATGACATAGCTCAACAAAAAACTCTATTTTTTATTTTTTGACTGGTTTTTAACCTGTTTTTGGATTTTCTAATTTTATGACTATTTTTTGGATTTTCTGATTTTCTAATGCTTTTTTGGATTTTTTTAAATTTTTGGGAAGACTTCAAAAATACATGAATTCAATCTAATGAGAACATGCTCGTGACATGAATAAATAAACTACTCTGATAGAGGCACGACAAACTAACCTTAAGAATGGGTTGAGTAGTACTAAGAGGGATCATGAAACGAACATAGGACCAAGCTATGATGCTAACGTAGATGGGTGATGGACGAATGGAGATACGGAATGTGATTGATGATGGAAGTGTAATGGATGGATGGTGCAAAACAAGTCATGAGGATCCTAGTGGATGGATAGTTCTTATTTACACAAGGCACCTGTTTTCTATATTTTCACCAAGGTACTTGCCCAAAGTGCCACCGAAGTGGTTTTCACTAGAGGACGATTTTTCTCTTTATTGTTTTTAATAGTTTTTTTTAATTTTTTTGGATTTTTATGTCTTTTTGATTTTTTTGTTGTCACCAAGATGCCTATTTTCAAGGTTTTCATCATGGTGACCATTTTTTTAGGACATTTTCTATTTTTTTGCATTTTTCAATTTTACACCCTACAAGATTAGGCATAATTTTTTTTGAGATGGGATATGTTCATGGGCTCCTACAGAGGATCACCTTCTAGTTTTGATAACTGATATGCCCCTGACTTGTAGCTTGCTATGATGATGAATGGTCTGAACCAATTAGGTTCAAATTTTCCCTTGCTATCTAGATTGGGGACATTCTTCTAATTTTCCTTCAACACTAGCTCTCCTACCTGGAATGTCTGACTCCTAATCTTCTTGTTGTAACTCTGCTTGAGTCAATTTTGGTACACTTGTAAATGGTTTAAGGAATCCATGCATCACTCATCTAGCAGTTCAATCTCATTCAATCTTGACACCCAATATTCCTCATCTGTGATGAGATTCTATAGTGATATCCTCAGTGATGGGAGCTCAATCTTGATAGGTAATATGGCTTCTGATCCATAGAACAAGGAGAAGGGGGTGGAACCTATTGGTGTGTGGATACTAGTTTGATAGGCACATAGGGAAGGGTTTAATTGGAGATGCCAATCATGACCATCTTCATTGACTGTTTTCTTGAGGATTTTCAGGATGGTCTTATTTGTAGCCTTAGTTTGCCCATTTCCTTGGGGGTAGTACAAGGTGGAAAAGTGATGTTGGATTTTAAACTTGTAGCATAGGTCATGAACATCCTAATTCTTGAAAGGTGTCCCATTTTTTGAAATAATGGCTTGGGGGACAACATAGTGGCATATTAAGTAGTTTAGGATGAACTTGGATATCTGCTTTCTAGTAATGTAAGTCTTGGGGATGTATTCTACCCACTTTTTAAAGTACTTAGTGGTAGTGATGATGCATTTATGCCCACTGGATGAGGTGGGGGTGATTTTTCTAATGAGATCGATCCCCCACTATGAAAAGGGCCAAGGTGTGATAATCGGGTGGAGCTCTTGGGCTGGTGCATGGATGAGGTCCCCATGCTACTGACACTATAAACACCTTCTGACATAATCATGTTCTTCTCTTTCAATGGTAGGCCAATAGTACCCCATCCTCAACAATTTCTTGGCCAAGGTCATACCACTTGAGTGTGAACCACATATGTCGTTATGTACCTCGGTTAAGGCAATCAATGCCTCCTCAATGTTTAGGCAATGTAACAGGGTCCCTTCAATGCTTCTACAGTAAAGGGTATCTCCTAGGATGAAAAAATGAGATGCCTTTTTGACAAAAGCTCTTTAGAGGTTCTTGGTTATGTCGACTGGGAGGAATCCTATTCTCAGATAGGTGTATATATCATGGTACCAGGGATCACTAGGACCAAAGATTTCATACACAAATTCAGATTATGGTACCTCAAATGTAGGCATGAGAAGCTGCTCTACAAGGAATTTTTGTTTTGAGACATTGCATGGGACATCTAGGAGTGATCCGATTGTAGCCATTACATCTATCACTTTATTTTTTGCTCTTGGTAGCTACTCAAACGAGATATGAATAAATAATTCCTTAAGTCTTTCCACCAATTTCTTGTATGGAGTTAGCTATTTTTCCTTTGTTTGATATTCATCGTTTACCTGATTGATTACGAGATATGAATCCTCATAAACCTTAGTGCCATTATTTGCAATTGCACTGCTATTCTTAGCCCTATGACAAGAGCTTCATACTTTGCTATGTTATTTGTGCAAGGGAATGACAACTTGTATGATTTTGGAATCTAATCCCCTTGTGGGGTGATAAAGAATATCCCTACTCCCAATCCATGTTTCCTGTAGGATCCATCAAAGTAAATTTTCTAGTGGTCCACTATATTGACATTGAAGATTGATTCATCAGGGAAGTTTGAGACAAGGGGATTTTTTGAGTAGATGGGTGCATCTACCAGTTGATCTACAATTGTTGGCCCTTTGATGGTTTGGCATTCCACGTACTCTATATAATGTTCTGTGAGGAACATAACCCACTATTCTATCCAACCTATAAGTGTTGCTTTGGAAAGCAAGTACTTAATGGGGTTTATCATTGTAATGAACTTTATTTGATGGGCTAGCATGTAATGTGTAAAATTTTGTGCTACAAAATCAACTACTTGACATGATTTCCCAAAGGAGGTGTAGTTCAGCTCATAGCCCACCATGGTTTTGTTGATATAATAGATAGCTCTCTCTTTTCCATTTTCATCATGTTGTGCTAGGAGAGCATCGAGAGCTACTGTCATTGCTGATATGTATAAGATCAAATATTTGCTTGGAATTCCTAGCATGAGGACTGAAAACGTGAGTAAATATTCTTTGATCTTTGTTATCAATTAGATTTTCACCCTATTGAATACAAGATTCAGCAATCTACTGAAACATGGAAACCTTCTCCAGATGTGGGTGATCTGAATGAAGAAGGAATGTCCAAAGTGAGCTGGTTCTCTAAATGATTGATCCTATTCTAACTATTTTTCTGAAGGAAAGAGTTAGAAGGATGAACTGAAATTAAAACTTAAAACTAACTGGTGATTAAATGTTATTTCTAAAAAAATCCAGACTTTACCACTCATAATAATTCCTCTATTACAATAGTTCTCACAATCTGATTGGTACATGATTCCATCAGTAATTTGTATGAAGATTTGAAGGAATTGAATACATCACACAACTTGAAAACATGAAATTTTGTGCAGAAACTCATAAAAGAAGGACATTTAAGGCTTCAAACTTGAAAACACAAAGACATCAAACTGCTATTACCAGATTGAGATAAGAAAATGAAAAGAACTCTGCTGCTTTATTGAAACTAAAAGAGTGTTTCTGTCTGAACTAAGTACAACTGAGTTTACAAGCTCAAATTCTAAGAGCAAGAAACTGTATTCTGAACTAAAAAGAGAGGAAGAAAACTAAGCCTCTTCAAAATATAACTCTCCATAAACCCTAATCCAAGCTCACAAAGAAGCTCAAGGAAAAAAGCTTCAAACTGTCTCAAAAGACTGAAAAAAAGTAGAAAAAACATACTGCTTCCATGATCATACTAAAAAGCCTCTAAAAATAGGCTAAATCTGAAGCCAAAAAAACACCTTATCTCTCCAAGATGAAACTCAAATCTGACCAAGAGAAAAAAGTCAATACCAATTTTCTAAAAAAAACAAGAAATCATAAAACAATTTATAAGTATTGCTTTATGCTTCTACTTTACATGATTTGAGATTTTACAATTTGTTTTATTTTTGCAATTAAAGATTGCCAAATATTTTGCAAAAAAGAAATACATCCTTATTCCACAAATACAATGCTTGATTTTTGTTTAAAAAAATCATAAAAATATCAAGGCATACTACTCTCTCTTATCGATATCTTCAATGCATTTCTTTAAAATCAATTTGAAAATAAAAAATCCTAATTCATGAGTGAGATTACCTTGTAATTCTTATTGATTTCTCACAAAATCAATAAAACTGGGATATTGAAATCTTCAATTTCCACTAAGGCACAAGTGTGAGTGACAATATAAAATCTCAAGCCCTAAGGACTTTAAACATAGTTGACCTAGGCATATGAAATTTGTCCCCTCAAGGTATTAAGCTTCAAATTTTTAATTCACAATGCAAAACAACCCTAAATTCAAATTTCTCCACATGTTATTGTCAAATGTGAATATTCAAGATAATCATAATGTTTGACCTAATTTGAATTAGGGCAAGGGACAAAAAAAGTCAAACCCTAAAAATGATTTCATTTTTGCAATCATCATTTCAAAGACATTAGGCTCTGCCTGAAAGGATTGTGCCACCATGAGCAAGCTCAGTCTATAGGTTGCATGCTTGAGAATCTTGACTCTTGTCTTGAGATGGTCAAATCCTTCACTGGGTAAGCTCGATTTCTGACATATTGAGGCTTTTCCACTTCATTTGAAAAGAAAGAATGGCCATTAAGGCTATGGCCTATACATACTTAGTCTCTGACTTCTCTTTGCATTCTCGTGATTTATTCTTCTTGGCCACTATGTATGAGCATGAACTCACACCTGGATCCTCCATGTGAGAGTTTTGTTTGTGGAATTCTCTACTACAAAACACATATGGTGAGTTATTGTTTATGGCTTTACTTCCTGAGCCATTTTTGGACTTGTGGCCATGGCTTTAACTTAGTTTTTGATACTTTGTACTTCCTATGCTTATCTTGCTATTTGGGTTTTCTTGTATTCACTATACATAAGCTCGCCTTGGCATTTCACTTGGGGTTTTAAAACTTTAATAGAGCTTTGGCCGCGGCTATATGTGTTCTTCTATAGGAATGCACTGGTAAGTTCCATTCCAGTCATTCATTTATTTATACAAAAATCTTTAAGAAAGCCTTTCTTTTATCTATAAACTCGTAGCCATATTTAGGCCGCACCATGTGCATTTGATTTTGGTGTATGGAGACACTTCTGGGTTTGGCCCATAATTGAAATTCATTGAATATTTGTATTTCTGTGTTTTCTTATTGATATATTCAGTTGGCCACTCAGTTTGAACTCAACCCCAGACGGGCCAATAGGCCATGGTCATGAAGTTCCTATTAAGAGCTACCTGAGCATTTTGAGTTCGAATCGCATTAAATTTTTACTTACTTTGCACTTTTAGTTGCAAAACTAGACATGGGCATTCGCCATTTTGATGAAAATGCATTTACCTTGTCATTTGGTTAAAACCCTCACATGGGTATTTGTAAAAATGAGGAAAACATGCTTCTAAGACAAGAAGGTAATGTGGGCATTTGCTGTTTTGAAGAGACCCTACCTACTCTTGTCATTCTATTGTTTCTTTGAAGACCCTCTCATGATTGTCACTAAAAGTTGTACATTTTGTAAATTAAATCAAAACCCCAATGTGGGTGTATGAAGAATAAACAAAAAATCTATATATCTTGTCATTTTTCGTAAAATCTGGGCTTGACCCACCAATAATTTCTTCATTTCCTATATCTTTTTAACTTCACCATATAGGTATTTGATGTTTGTGGAAAAAATGCATTTATTTTGTACCATTGTTGAAAGCCCTCATTCGAGTATATGAAATTGAACTGTCTTCCTTTTGAATTCAAAATCCCAAGATGACTGCTCTAAAATAGGACATTTTATAACTCAAAATATGAACTCCTAGGTGGGTTCACCTGAAAATGAAAAGGAATTCACCTATTCTGTACCAATGCAAAAAAATCATGGTTACTCAGTATTCTGGAAGAAGACTGCATTTTTCTTGAAATTCCTTTCATGGCATTCTGTTACATTCAGAAACTCCGCAATTTCTTAACTTTGTAGACTATTTGTTGCCTTAGTCTCTCACAGTTATGTCCTTCATGAATGCACCTTAAACCTTCACCCGTATCACGTTCAAAGCATACATACCGTTCATTTTGAAAATGACTCTACTTGATGTACCACCATTTGAAACACATGATAAATGAAGAAACAAAACCTTAGAGCAGTGAACTCTTGGACTACTTCACTCCACCATCAACCAAAAGATTGTGTCTAACCCACTTGAACACTGTATTCGATGAAAATCCATGTATTTATCTATAACAAACTCTTATTTCTATCCTCATATTTCACATCTTAGAATAAGAACAATTATGATCTCATTGTTTTGTGACAACAATAAAACAATGGTATACATCCTCCTTACAGGTCACTTTGATGTTGTCTCCTTATGGAAATGACATCTCCTTAAAGAACCTAAGAATGGTTGGCATCTTGATTCTTTTTTGAATTTGTGCAAAGATTTTCATTAAACACTATAGCTCTATGGACTACATTTTAGTTGATTGTTTCAGCCAATTAACACTTTGAGAAGCACTTCCTCCTACGCTTTGTCATTTTCTATTCACTCTGGAAGTAATCTCTTCTCCTTGTAATGCTTAATGCTATATTTGCATTCTCAGACAAATTGGTACTGACTGTTTTGTTGATCACTTGAATGTATTGTCAGCCCCTTCATATTCTTGGGCTTCCACTTGGCACTCTTCATGCATTTTTCTGCTCTATTTAATAAATTGTTCTATGAATTTGCTCTGTTCTGAGATGAAAATTTGGAACAATTCTCTTTGTTAAGGAATTATGTATGCATGTCACTATTCTTGATTGAGAGAAAGAACACTGTTGATCTTTGCATGATATTATGAACATGATGAATAAATATTATTGTGGCAAAAGAACCTAAACCATACAACAATGCTTGAGATGAATGTACTTAGTTAAATGATTGACCAGATTAAACTCACTATTTAGCTGTAGCTTTCAGAAAGCATTTACCTGATTGTTATGAATGCACATTTGGTTTAATAGCTTGATGAATAACTCTGCTTCACTATTTCAATTGTATATCATTCCTTTTCTTGATGAATATGATTATGTAATTACTATCTCATCCCACTTATAATGAATAAGGACAGCATGACGAGCTCTACCCTTGTGGGAGCTCATTTTCCTCCACATTCTTGGTCTTCAAAAACTAATCAGCTTCGTGATTTTCCCTATACCTACACAAAGAAACAAATGATGTTAGCATAAAAACAATATATAATCATGATGTTGATGTCTCTTTTTGAGCCTATGTTTATGCACTTCACTTGATTGTTTCAGTGTATGATTAGTAGCGAACTACATTATTATTGATGGTTCATATAGGTATCTTCATAATCAGAGCCTTTGACATCCCTCTCTTCCTTTCTATAGGTCAACAGAGCTTGGAGAAGACAAAAGGTACACCACTTCAGAGTCAACCATCGATCCATTAGGAAATGATGATTATGTTGTTACTTATGTGATTTATTCCTTTAATGCATCTTCTATAATGTAGTGTGATACTAGTGATGCATTGTGACAGTCCCATCCATGGCTTGTGTGGATATTTGATTTCAATCTCATGCTTTTCACTTTGAAAAGAAAATGCATCTCAATGCAATGTTGTATTATCATTTGGATTCTCACAATCAAATGAAGCTTTGTAAATATTAATAAATTTATGAAATGAATGAAAGCGTTTAAAATGCTTTGTTGCTTATATGCTCAATTTTGTACTTCATTTAATTCTAGAACATTGAATAGCAATTTCTAAAATTTTGTTTCCTCATTTCAATGCACAAAAATCACTTGATGAATAATGAATCAAAGTGAAAACACTTAAGCATAATACAGAAATAACTGTAATTCCACTTTAAGATATAAAAATGTTTAATCTAGCTCCACCAATTGAGCTGTAGCGAAAAATTGGTAACATTTTGGCGATTTCCGCTAAATGCTTTCCTGCTAAGCATAGATCAGTTGCCTTAAAGCACTTCATTGGGTGCGGAGTGAAATCTTCCCCTTCTTGAAACTCAAAAATTCAAACACCAACACTCCAAGCAACAAAAAAACAAAACTAAACAAAACTAAAAGCAAACTAACAGGCCCTAATGACCAATAGAACATGTGCAACAACGCTTAGGGAAAGAAAAACTACTGAAAGTAAATGTGCGGAACACACTTATTTGCAATACTATTCTACCTATCTAAAAGATAGAACTTATCTTAGAGGTAATGATTGAGGTGGATCCCATTGACTAGGATAGACAACACCTCTCTAGTCAACTTGGAAAGTTGGAACGCATTGTGTTCCTTGCACTCTATGATCACATAAGGCTCGCCCCAAATTGCATCGAACTTAGAATGTCTTCCAGGTCTTCTTTTAAATTCATTCCATTTGAAAACCAGATCTCCAACAATGAATTGACATGGTCTTGCCCTCTTATCAAAAGAATTCTTCATCTGAGCTTGATGTATTTCAAGTTGTCTAAGAGCTTCCTTTCTGGTTTCCTCCAGCTCTACTAGTTGTGCAAACCTTACTTCAAGAGGTTGTTCATTCAACAATTCCAATTCTTTAACATAACTCAAAGTTAGAAACTCCATAGAAACAGGTAACTTAGCTTCTTTACCATAAGTTAGAACAAAAGGTGAACAACTAGTTGCTCTTTTGAGAGTTATTCTGTCAGCCCAAAGGGCTGACTTCAGCTTTACATGCCATGTCTTTTGATTATCTTCAATAGTCTTCTTGATTATCTGAATCAGATTTTTATTTGTAGATTCTACATAACCATTTCCCTGCGGATAATAATTGGAAGACTTACAATTCAAATAAATATTATTTCTAACTGACCAATCAAAAATCCTCAAACCAATAAAAGCTAAACCATTGTCAGAAATGATTGAGTCTGGAATACCAAATCTCGATATGAGATCTTGATAGAAATTAAGTACAAAAGTCTTGTTTTCTTCCTTTAAAGCAACAACTTCGGTCCATTTGGTAAAATAATTTGTGGCAGTAAGAATCCACTTATGACCCGCACTTGAAGGCATATTGACAGGATCAATAAAATCCAAGCCCCACTTAGCAAAGGGTTGTTCTACCTGAATCAGATGCAGGGGCACTAGTGCAAGCCTATGTTTTCTAGAAAATAAAGCACATTTATCACATTTTCTGACCCAAGAAATAGAATCTTTGAACAGATCTGGCCAGTAATAACTTGCTCGCATAATTTTTAGGGCTATTGTTCTTGCAGCAAAATGACCTCCTGAAGGTCCATCATGAAACCCTTCTAAAAGCTTGTCAACTTGATCAGGTTGAATACAACACAATAAAATACCTTGGAAATCTTCCCTATAAAGAATGCCATCAATAATTTCATAAGGAATGGCTTGTAATTTGTAATACCTTCTTTTTGCTCTGTCTAAGCCTTCAGGGCAATCACCAATTTGCAAATAATGCATCATTTGTTGCAACCAAGTAGCAGGCGATGCTGGAACAACAACTACAACATCATTATTTAGCACTGAATTTGTATTTGCAGCTTCTTTTAAGTTGTCTTCATTTCCAACAATCTTTTCACACAAACCTTTTCCTCTAACGAGCTTAGTTACCTTTATATCGACGTCAAACTCCATTACTTTGGTAATCCAACCAACACGCTTATCATTTATATCTTTGTTAAGTAAGAACTCCTTAACAGTTGAATGAGCTACCACCAAATGAATCTTGTTGTTGGACAACATATGCCTGAATTTCTTTAAACTTCTCACAACAGCAAAAACGTGCTTCTCAACAAAAGAATATTTTACCTCGTAGTCATGCAATACTTGGCTGAAAAATACCACAGGATGCTCCAAGCCTTCCTTTTTTTGTTGGCATAACATAGCTGAAACTGTATCTACTCCTCTAAAAGCATATAGGATGAAGTCTTTGTCAAATTTTGGATTAATGATAGTAGGAGTAGCTACAAGGGCTTCCTTAATTTTCTCAAAGCTCCTCTTACCTTCCTTGGTCCAACTGAATGGAATATTATTTTAAGCATAGAAGTGAGAGGTTGTAGCAAAGCTGCAATATTTGGTATGAACCTCTGCAAGAAATTTATTCTTCCAAGAAAGTTTTGCAAGCCTTTCTTGTGAGCTGGTAATGGCAATTCAAGAATTGCAGAGACTCTTTTAGGGTCTATAGAAATACCTTACTTTGAAACAATGTGTCCAAGCAGTTTGCCTTGGTGCATTGAAAAATATACACTTCTTTGGATTGAGAGAGACTCTGAACTCTCTGCATCTCTGAAAAATCTGCTCTAAATGATCAAGATGTTCATTAGCATTTCTGGAAAAAATAGTAATGTCATCTAAATATACCAGAACAAATTTTTTCATAAGGCCATGAAAGGCCATATCCATCGCTCGCTGAAAAGTTGCTCTAGTGTTGGATAAGCCGAAAGGCATCTTCTTGTAGGCCATCATGCCCCACTTAGTTGTAAATGCTTTTATGAACTGATCTTCTTGCTTCACTAGAATCTGGTTGTAACTTAAGTAACCATCTAGCAAAGAAAATCTATTAGAACTAGAAACTACCTATAGAAATTTTTCCATGGAAGGGAGTGGGTAATGGTCTTTCAATGATGCTTTATTTAAATCTCAGAAATCAACACATAATCTAATTTCCCCACTTTTCTTCCTAACTGGCAATAAATTTGACACCCAAGAGGTGTGTTTGATAGGAAAAATAATACCACTCTCAACTAGTTTATTCAGTTAAGCCTTCATAAGGTGTTCTAATTTGGGGTTAAGCGGTCTTTGTTTCTGCCTTACTAGTTTTGCGCCAGGTTCTAATTCAATAGTATGCTGGGCTAGTTCTAGGTTAAAACCTCTCAAATCCTTGTACTCCCAAGCGAAAAAATCACTAAATTTCTGATAATAGAATAAATGCTTGTTGTTCCTCCTTATTACATACCTTTCCCAGCTTGAGAAGCTTGCCTTTGAAGATTTCAATGGCTGCATAATGTTCTTCTTTAATGGTCAGGCCACACTTGTCTTTCCGTGCTTGGTCATATGAATTGAACACAGATTCCAAGGTCACCAATCCTTTTGGAAGCTTGTTGGTCTTCAATTGCAAAATCTGGTCCTCATATTGTTGCTTCCATTTTTGTTGGTTTCCATCTACAAACTCAGCTTCAACAATCAGGAAATTTATGATTTGCTCATCGCTGTCAAAAACCTACCAGCTCACATTATTGTCAGGTACACAAGGTCTAACCACTATTTTTACATATTGACATGCCTCCACTTTATGAATTTCATTGGGAATATCAAACTAGGCTCCTATGGCAGTGAGCCTATAAACATATTTATTTTTGTTTCTAGGAATCGAAACAATATTAAAAGCATCAAAATATTCCATCAAATCCCATACACGATGCTTATATTTCTAAAGCAAATCATTATTGGCAACATTTATATTTCTGACCTAATTTAGAATTAGTTCTAAATCACCATAAACTTGCAAGCATTTAATACCTCTTTTGTGGGCCCATTCAAGGCCATGCACCAACGCTTCATACTCAACTATATTATTTGAATAGCTAAAATCAAATGTGCAAGCTGAAAATTATTTATCTCCTTCGGGTGATATCAACATAGCCCCACCTCCAGCACTAATACTACTTCTAGAACCATCAAAGTAAAGTTTTGAAAGCTCATTTCCTATTTCTGCAAATGGTTCTTCCTCTTTACAAAGATTAGGCATATCGCAATCAGGTTCTCGAATCATAGACTCCTAATCCTATCTCATCTGTGTGTTGAAATGGATCAAGCTCATGATCTTCGACTGCCCATTCATTTAGATTGATATTGTTTATATGGGTGCTACAGTCTAAGGTCATGGTTTGCTCCTCCAGTGCAGAGGTGGCATAGACGTTAGCATTTATAGGATTTGGTGAATATGGTTCAATATGGTCTTTGGCGAGAGGCTCAAACTTTATGGTCAGTTTCGTACCATACCTTGTTCTAAAAAATAAATGAGACTAATCAGAAGATAGAAACCCACCCAACTTGGTTGTAAAATCCCTTGAGAGACAAATGGAAAAGTGTGGCGGTAAGTCAATGACATGTATATCCTGATGAATAGTAAAACTTAGGGATGCGTGCAAAGTAAGAGCCAAATTTTTGATAATACCAATGGTTTTAACAGCAGACCCATCTAATTGCACTACACCTTTCTAGGGATTAGGCTCATAAAAAAGACCTAATTTATCAGCTAAACTCATAGGCTTGACTGAACTACTGGTACCAAAATCAACCATACAATTATGAACAATTTTATCACCAATAATCAGACTTAAGTAGAATGGGGGAGGCTTTACCTCTTTAGTTTTCTATTCATTTCTATCCTCCAGATCATTAGCAAGCACGACCTTTGCAACTCCTTGATTAGCATTGTCAGAAATAGACAACTCAGCTAATGCTTCCTGCAGTAAACCTTTCTGCCCTGGAAGGTGTAAAGCATCTAATACTGACATACTGACAGTGGTTTTCTTGAGATGCTCAACAATATTAAATGATGAAGAATTTTCCTTCTGCTAGTTTTTTGTGACAGTAGCATCCTTTTGCCTCTGCAAAGGCTGCGAATGCGTTCTTGACTGCTCCTTGCTAGGTAACTCTTGGCCTCTTTGCAAAATCTGCATTTTAGGCTATGCAACAGCGTTAACATTTGATGAAATGGGTTGCTTAGTGTTTATAGGCTGCTATTGTGAATTTCCAGCTTGTTATCCCAGATCCATAGCTCTCTTTTTTGACCTGGTATTAGTTGAAATAGGTGAATTTTGCTGATCTTGACCATTCACACCACAAAATTCAGAGCTCTACTAGTTTGGCAAGGCAACATCCACATTATCTAGTTGTTCTTGATTATGATCTACAATATTTTCTAAACCAACATAGCTATTTTGGACCATTAAAGCCTGATTTCTCATACTATTAGTGCACACTAATTGGTTATGGGGCTAATTGCATGGATAACACCAATCGCAATCCTGGGAAACATTATTTTGGGGCACAAGTTTCTTTGACGAACTGGCTGTGTTTGGATTGTATGGCTGGAATGGCCTAGGGTTAAAATTCCTTCTTTGGGCTTGGTAATCATTCTGAAAAGTAGGCCTATTTGGCTAGTTCTCCTGATAAGTGGCTTGATAAGGCTTATGTTCATGACCTAATTTCTTCTTTATGCTCACAAGATCATTGCCAAAGCTCTTGAGTATACTTTTAATTTCTTGAAATTCTTGGTTCGGGGCTGGAGTAACAACTTCTTGGGATGCGTTATAATAGCCTATTGCTGGAACAGGCAAGACAACAGCGAAGGGAGGTACATTAGTAGGGGTAGGTGGTTGTATTTCTTGAAGCAAAGGAATAAGAGGTCTAGGGGCTATGTATCCAACTTGGATGAGACATTTCTCAACTCTAATGGCTATGTCGTAGGCGTTAGGGAGTGTAAGCCCACCCATAGATTGAGTCATGACTGAAATCTTACTATTCAAAGCTTTTAAGTAAAATAGAAAAGCATGTACTGGTAAAGTTTTTACCTTCCTAGGAATCCTATCCTAGGTTCTCTGAAATCCGTAGTTGAAATTAGCCAAGTGCTTGTGTGGGGCCCTCTGAATGATGCTCAACTGCTATAACAAAGATAGATTATCAGATTTATCAGCAAAATGTTGATATAAATCGTTACCTAACACATCCCATGTCACAATTGAGTTGGTTGCAAGACCTTTGAACCACTGTAATGCCTTCCCTTTAAGTGATGCAACCAACAGTCTTAACGTGACATTCTCTTGCATGATATTGTGAACCAAGCATAATGTGGCTACGTCACGAATGTGCTCAACTAGTGTAGTGAGGTCCTCCCCGGTGAAGTATGACAGACTTCTAAGGGCTAAAACTAGGATGTCATCATGTTGAATGATGTTTAATGGACTACCTCCATTGAAAGGTGGGAATGGGTGCCACCTTGGTGCAACCATTGGCAGTGCTTGTGATGTAGGAACCGATACTCCTAGTGATAAAACCAAGGAAATGAAAATAGGAGGTGTTGACTTCGATCTTGTAGGTTTCTCAAAAATTCTCCTTGTTTTTCTACCTCTTCTTCATGGTGGGGATAGCTCTCAATATTTGAAGGGTGCAGAACTTGATCTCGTTTATATCTTTCTCATGCGCAGGCTACACTAGCATGCAAAAATTAGAATCAGAGTCGCCAGGTATAATGAAATGAGCCTCCAAAAGGCTGAAAAATCTATTGCATACACCAAACAACAAATTAAAAATACTGAAATAGCTTTCAGAGTCCCACTGGACATGCCAAAAACTGTTATCAATTAGATTTGCACCCTGCTGAATACAAGATTCAACAATCTACTAAAACATGGAAACCTTCTCCAGATGTGGGTGATCTGAATGAAGAAGGAATCTCTAGAGTGAGCTAGTTCTCTGAATGATTGATCCTATTCTAACTATTTTTCTGAAGGAAAGAGTTAGAAGGATGAACTAAAATTAAAACTTAAAACTAACTAGTGATTAACTGTTATTTTTGAAAAAATCTAGACTTTACCACTCACAACAATTCCTCTATTACAATAGTTCTCACAATCTCATTGGTACATGATTCCATCAGTAATTTGTATGAAGATTCGAAGGCATTGAATACATCACACAACCTAAAAACATGAAATTCTGTGCAAAAACTCATAAAAGCAAGACATTTAAGGCTTCAAACTTGAAAACACAAAGACATCAAACTGTTGTTACCAGATTGAGATAAGAAAATGAAAAGAACTCTATTGCTTTATTGAAACTAAAAGAGTGTATCTGTCTAAACTGAGTACAACTGAGTTTACAAGCTCAAATGCTAAGAGCAAGAAACTATATTCTAAACTGATAAGAGAGGAAGAAAACTAAGCCTCTTCAAAATATAACTCTCCAGAAACCCTAATTTGAGCTCACAAAGAAGCTCAAGGAAAAAAGCTTCAAACTGTCTCAAAAGACTGAAAAAAAGCAAAAAAAACATATTGCTTCCATGATCATACTGAAAAGCCTCTAAAAATAGGCTAAATCTACTTTAAAAGCTAGAAAAACACCTTATCTCTCCAAGATGAAACTCAAATCTGACCAAGAGAAAAAATTCAATACCAATCTGCTAAAAATAACAAGAAATCATAAAACAATTTATAAGTATTGCTTTATGCTTCTGTTTTACATGATTGCAAATTTTACAATTTTTTTTATTTTTGTAATTAAAGATTGCTAAATCTTTTGCAAAAAAAAAATACATCCTTATTCCACCAATACAAAGCTTGATTTTTCTTTAAAAAAATCATAAAAATATCAAGGCATACTACCCTCTCTTATCGATATCTTCAATTCATTTCTTTAAAATTAATTTGAAAATCAATTTGAAAATAAAAAACCCTAATTTATGAGTGAGATTACCTTGCAATTCTTATTGATTTCCCACAAAATCAATAAAACTAGGATATTCAAATCTTCAATTTTCACTAAGGCACAAGTGTGAGTGACAATATAAAATCTCAAGCCCTAAGGACTTTAAACATAGTCGACCTAGGCATATGAAATTTGTCCCCTGAAGGTATTAAGCTTCAAATTTTTAATTCACAATGCAGAACAACCCTAAATTCAAATTTCTCCACATGCTATTGTCAAATGTAAATATTCAAGATAGTCATAATGTTTGACCTAATTCGAATTAGGGCAAGGGACAAAACAAGTCAAACCCTAAAAATGATTTCATTTTTTCAATCATCATTTCGAAGACATTGGGCTTTTCTTGAAAGGATGGCGCCTCCATGAGCAAGCTCAGTTTGGAGCTCGCATGCTTGAGAATCTTGACTCTTGTCTTCAGATGGTTGAATCCTTCATTGGGTAAGCTCAATTTCTAACATATTGAGGCTTTTCCACTTCATTTGAAAAGTAAGAATGGCCATTGAGGTCGTGGCTTGTACATACTTGGTCTCTGATTTCTCTTTGCATTCTCGTGATTTCTTCTTCTTGGCCGCTATGTATGAGTATGGACTCATGCCTGGAAGCTCCATGTGAGAGTTTTGTTTGCAGACTTCTCTCCTACACAACACATAAGGTGAGCTATTTTTTATGGCTTCACTTCCTGAGCCATTTTTGGTCTTATGGTTGTGGCTTTAACTCAGTTTCTAATACTTTTTACTTCTTGTGCTTATCTTGCTATCTGGGTTTCCTTGTATTCGCTATACATAAGCTCGCCTTGGCATTTCGCTTGGGGTTTTGAAACTTTAATAGAGCTCTGGCCGTAGCTATATGCATTCTTCTATAGGCATGAACTGGTAAGTTCCATTCTAGTCATTCATTTCTTTCTACAGAAAGCTTTAAGAAATCTTTTCTTTTATCTATAAACTCATAGCCATATTAAGGCCACACCATGTGCATTTGATTTTGGTGTATGGAGACACTTCTGGGTCTAATCGATAATTGAAATTCATTGAATCTTTGTATTTATGTTCTTTCTTATTGATATATTCAGTCGACCACTGAGTTTGAACTCGACCCTAGATGTGCCAACAGGCTGTGGTCATGAAGTTCATGTTAAGAGCTATCTGAACATTTTGAGTTTGACCTGCATCAAATTTTTACTTACTTTGCACTTTCAGTTGCAAAACTGGACATGGGTATTCGTCATTTTGATGAAAATGCATTTACCTTGTCATCTGGTTAAAACCCTCACATGGGTATTTGTAAAAATGAGGAAAACGTGCTTCTGAGACAAGAAGGTAATGTGGGGATTCGCTGTTTTAAAGAGACCCTACCTAGTCTTGTCATTCTATTGTTTCTTTGAAGACCCTCTCATGATTGTCACTAAAAGTTGTAGATTCTGTAAATTAAATCAAAACCCCAATGCGGGTGTATGAAGAATAAACAAAAAATCTATATATCTTGTCATTTTCGTAAAATTTGGGCTCGACCCACCAATTATTTCTTCATTTCCTTCATCTTTTCTACTCCACCATATAGGTATTTGATGTTTTTGGGAAAAATGCATTTCTTTTGTATCATTGTTGAAAGCCCTCATTCGGGTCTATGAAATTGAACTGTCTTGCTTTTGAATTAAAAACCCCAAGATGACTTCTCTAAAATAGGACATTTTATAACTCAAAATATGAACTCCTAGGTGGGTTCACCTGAAAATGAAAAGGAATTCACCTATTTGTACCAATGCAAAAAACAATCATGGTTACTCAGTATTCTAGAAGAAGACTACATTTGTCTTGAAATTCCTTTCATGGAATTCTGTTACATTCAGAAACTCCACAATTTCTTAACTTTGTAGACTATTTGTTGCCTTAGTCTCTCACAGTTACGCCCTTCATGGATGCACCTTAAACCTTCACCCATATCATGTTCAAAGCATACATACTGTTGATTCTAAAAATGACTCTACTTGATGTACCACCATTTGAAACACATGATAAATGAAGAAACAAAACCTTAGAGCAGTGAACTCTTGGATTACTTCACTCCACCATCAGCCAAAAGATTGTGTCTAACCCACTTGAACACTGTATTCAATGAAAATCCATGTATTTATCTACAGCAAACTCTTATTTCTATCCTCATATTTCACATCTTAGAATAAGAATAGTTATGATCTCATTGTTTAGTGACCACAATAAAACAGTGGTATCCATACTCCTTACAGGTCACTTTGATGTTGTCTCCTTATGGAAATGACATCTCCTTGAATAACCTTAGAATGGTTGGCATCTTGATTCTATTTTGAATTTGTGCAAATATTTTAATTAAACACTTTAGCTCGATGGACTGCATATTACTTGATTATTTCATCTAGTTAACACTTTGAGAAGCACTTCCTCGTATGCATTGTCATTTTCTGTTCACTCTAGAAGCAATCTCTTCTCATTGTAATTTTTAAGCCTACATTTGCATTCTTAGCCAAACTGGTACTGACTGTTTTGTTGATCACTTGAATGTATTGTCAGCCCCTTCATATTCTTGGGCTTCAACCTGGCACTGTTCATACATTTTTATGCTCTATTTAATAAATTTTTATGTGAATTTGCTCTCTTCTGAGATGAAAAATTGGAACAATTCTCTTTGTTAAGGCATTATGTATGCTTGTTCACATTTCTTGATTGAGAGAAAGAACACTGTTGATCTTTGCATGATATTATGAACATGATGAATAAATATTACTGTGGAAAAAGAACCTAAACCATACAAAAATGCTTGAGACAAATGTACTCAGTTAAATGATTGATCGGATTAAACTCACTGTTCACCTATAGCTTTCAAAAAGCATTTAATTGATTGTTATGAATGCACAGTTGGTTTAATAGCTTGATGAATAACTCTGCTTCACTCTTTCAGTTGTATATCATTCCTTTTCTTGATGAATATGATGATACAATTACTATCTCATCCCACTTATAATGAATAAGGGCAACATGCCGAGCTGTACCCTTGTGGGACCCGTTTTCCTCCACATGCTTGGTCTTCAAAAAATAATCAGCTTCATGATTTTCCCTATACCTACACAAAGAAACAAACGATGTTAGGATAAAAATAATATATGATCATGATGTTGATGTCTCTTTTTGAGCCTATGTTTATGCACTTCACTTGATTGTTTCAGTGTATGATTAGCAGCAGACTGCATTATTGTTGATGGTTCATATAGGTATCTTTATAATCAAAGTGTCTAACATCCCTCTCTTCCTTTCTATAGGTCAACGGAGCTTGGAGAAGATAAAAGGTGCACCACTTCAATGTCAACCATCGATCCATCAGGCAATGATGATTATGTTGTTACTTATGTGATTTCTTCATTTAATGCATCTTCTATAATGTAGTGTGATACTAGTGATGCACTGTGATAGTCCCATCCATGGCTTGTGTGGATATTTGATTTCAATCTCATGCTTTTCACTTTGAAAATAAAATGCATCTCAATGCAATGGAGTATTATCATTTGGATTCTCGCAATCAAATGAATCTCTATAAATATTAATCACTTTATGAAATGAATGAAAGCGTTTAAACTGCTTTGTTGCTAATATGCTCACTTTTGTACCTCATTTAATTTTGGAACACTGAATAGCAATTTTTGACATTCTGTTTCCTCATTTCAATGCATTTTTGTCACTTGAAAAAAAATGAATCAAAGTGCAAACAACACTTAACCATAATGCAGAAATAACTGTAATTCCACTTTAAGATATAACAATGTTTAATCCAGCTCCACCAATTGAGCTGTAGCGAAAAATTGGTAACAATCTTGTTTAAGTATTGATCACACCTTTCATCCCACTTGTACGCTACCCCCTTGTGGAGTAGGTGAGAGTAGGGGACTACCTTGTCTGCTAGTTGAGCTATGAACTAGAAGCTAGACTCAAGCCTTCCTTGTAGGCCTCTCAACTATTTCAATTTCTTAGGTGCCTCCATCTCAATGATTTCATTTACCTTAGCGAGATCTATTTCAATTCCTCTCATAAACACGATGTATCCCAACAACTTCACTAATTGTATGAAAAAGACACACTTGTTTGGATTAAGGTAGACTTTGTATTCCTCCAATCTATTGAAGATGGCACTCAATGCTACTATGTGGCCCTAACTCTCTTTTTTATTTTTCCAATATGTCATCGACATAATCCTCCATAGTCTTATGGATCATGTCATGAACGATTAATGTCATGGCACTCTGATATGTTGGTCCAACATTCTTTAGGCCGAATGGCATCATGTTCCAGTAATATGTCCCCCATGGAAAAGTAAGCCATTTTATGTTGGTCATATTTTTCTATCATGATTTGGTTATACCCAGAGAATCTGTCCATTAATGAAATCATCTCATGTCCCATGGTCATATCTACAATCATATCAATGTTGGGAAGCAGGAAATCATCCTTGGGACATGCCTTGTTTAGGTCTCTAAAATCTATGCAAATACAGATGCCCCTAGTGGGCTTTGAGACATGTACCATATTTGATACCTACTTTGGATAGTCGATCGGTCATATGAATCCTACATCCATGAGCTTTTGTAATTCCATCTTAACCAATAATGCAATCTGGCGATGCATTTTTCTTAGTTTTTGTCTGACAGACTTTGCTTTAGGGTACAGATCTAGGTGATGAACCACAACCTCTAGATCAAGCCTAGACATATCAGCATAGGTCCATGAAAAGTTGACCTTTCTCCCCCTGAAGAAAGAAGCTAGGAGCTCTTGTTCTTTTGACATCAATGATTCAGCATAAAATGTGATATGTGGAGTTTCCTCTATTCCCAAGTTGACTGGATTGCACCTCTCGGCTAGAACTGCTGACTTCTATTGATGAATTACACTGAGAAGATTGAATCCTTCATCCTTCTGTGCCTCAGAGAATTTTTCACCATTGGATATGTCCTTTAATTTTGATTTTTTTGGGTTAGAGAGTGCCATAGTGTGATTTTCATTCAAAGACCCACAGATTATTCTCAAGTTTTCGCTTTTGCAATTGAAGGATTCAATCATCTCCTTGTAATAAGCTTGTGTGTCTAGTATGATGTCAAACCCAACCTTGTGATCTCCATATGGTATGGTATCCCTTAGTTCCATGAATTCCAAGAGCGATTCATTATTTTTGAAAATGTACAGAATTGGTGGTCCTTGTTGGTTGTAATCGATGAGCTGGGGGTAGACTAGGTTTATTTCATGGGTGTGATGGTCATTGGTCTCAAAAGAAAAGGTGATAATCATTAGTACGGAGGTATCTTTGAAAAGCATGGGTAAAATAGTTATGGGATATTCCTCACTACACACATCTATGGCTTGATCTATGGACACATGTATTTGAAGGGAAGATGCTGATTGTTGAGGGGGAGTTTTGACCTTCCTAACCGAGGTACCTCTGCCAAGTATGGTCACCCTTGGAGGGGTACATCCCAGACCAAGATTTCTCATATGTGTCTCAGGAATGAGAGGTACCAAAATCCCATTATCATTTTGCCCAAGTTTCATGTTCTTGTCATAACCCATACCAAGCATCATTTGCAATCCTTTGCTGCTTTCATCCATGGGAAGATTAAGTGTGGGCCCTTCCTCTTGATATATAAGACTAGATACGTCTCTTTCATCCACTATTTCCTGACTTAGATCTCCCCAAGACCTAAATCTAGAGGGGTATGCTTTGAAAGTATGGGATGATGTTCCAGCTGGTTGGGGTTGTCTGTGAGATCTAGGAGATTGTGGTAACTCCCCTACCACGAAAGAAGTTTTCTTCATTTTATAAATCCCACATCCATCATCTTGGAAAATGAGCTTGATTTCAGAGATATTAGGAATGGGGGGTGTCTCTTTCTCAGAAGTGGATGCTAATGTAGTTGGGTCTACATATGGAGTGGTGGGGCCTTCATCATTCTTCAAAACTTGGGGGGTTTTATAATATTCCACTTCTAGGCTTTTGCAGTATGCAAAGGGTTCAAGATCACCATGAATCATGATCTCTTGATTTTGATATGGGAAATTGACGCACTGATGGAAGGTGGAAGCGACTGATTGCATCCCATGGATCCATGGATGCCCCAAGAGAATGTTATAAGGTAGATCAAGGTTAAGGACTTGGTATGTTGTTTCCATAATGGATAGCCCTACTTGAATAGGGAGCTGGATAGTTCCTAGAGACACTCTCTCTTGATCATCATAAGCTTTGATTGTGATGCTCTTACTTTTCTCAATGGCATCCTATGAGAATCCTAGATTCTTTATTAATTTGAGGGAACAAATGTTAAGACCGACACCCCCATCCACCAAAACCCTCTTGACTTTTTTTTTGTGAACCAGGAATTCAAGGTGAATAGCACAATTGTGAGATGGTTGGGAGGGGAAGTCTTGATCGGAGAATGTTAGGAGGCTTGGGGTGGTGATATTTCTGACCATAGCTTGGAACTAGTTAGCATCAAGATCCACAGAGATAGTAGACGAGGCCAATGCTTCCTCTAGAATTTTTCTCTCTACGGGCGATATCTTCAGCAACTCCATGCTAGAGATCTGAGTAGGGGTTCTCTTTAGCTAGTCTAGGACATTGTAGCCATGAGGAATGTATTTTGGATTTGAGGTGGATTCCCTAGGTGGCTATGATGGCCCAATAATGGTGATTTTTCCTCCGCGTGTGGTGACTCCATAGTCAAATTTTCCCTTGATATTAATGACAGTGACCATTTACTCAATGGATGTGACAACATGATCATACACATGGTTTACATTTCCATACTTTTGTTTTCAACAACTTCCTCCTTGGTTATGATCTGACATCGGATTCATGTATATTTTCAAGTCCTAATTTCTAGCTAGTTGCTGAACATTTATGATCTTGTCATTGATGAGGTCCTGGATTAGATTTTTCAACCTCATGCAACTGTTAGTGGTGTGCCCCTTGATTTTGTGAAAATCACAAAGGTGCTTATCACTATACTAAGGTGGTTTCACTTAGGGTTCCTGATAGTTCTCATAAGTGGGAATTTTGATGAGATTTTCGTTTATCAGTTTCTTTATGATGGATTCAATTGGTTCCCCAAGGTTGGTGTACTTTCTCTTGGGGGGATTTTTGTTTCGTGGGGGTGGTCCCCCTTGATTATTCAGGTTGTTGACTTGATTTTTGGGTGGTTTTTGTGATACCGCATTAGCTTGCGTGTTGTTTCAATTATTGTTTTGTGGTTGTTGGTAAGTTTGGGTGTTTTTTTTAGAGCATTGATTACAACCTTAACATCCACCACACCATCATTTGTGACATTTTTGTTCCTTACCAATGTGTGAGGCTTCTCATTATAGTTGGTGGATGGGTGGTTGTCTTGATGCTTTGGATATGTGGGTATCCCTCCATGTGTAATAAGGGCTCATTCAATATTAGATATCTTGGAGATTAATTGGTCGTATATGGTGATACCTTGCACCTTGAGATGGAATGCCAAGGTTTTCTCAAGATTGGAAATGATGGTGCAAACTTGTTCTTTTGGCATGGCCCATTTTCTCTTGTTGGCCTTGGATTGCCATCATTTTAGGAAGGAAGTGAATGATTCCCCCTTAGCTTGTTTAAGAGTAGATAGTTCCTGTAGACTGACATCCATATCAATATTGAATGCGTAATTTTTTATGAATGTGTCTACTATCTCTTGGACCTTTTTAATGCTAGGCGGAAGCTGAGAGAACCACTCCATGGATTGCCCAACCAAACTTTGAGGAAATAGCTACATCATATATGTATCGTCATATGCAACCTTCATTCAATGTACTTGGAATTCTCTGATGTGATCTTTAGGGTTTCTTGTTCTATGGTATTTGTCAAACTTAGGGATTTTAAACCCCTTGGGGAATGATACCATTGCAAGGCTCCTATCGAACAGATAGGAACACAAGTTGCTTGGTGTTTTGGTAGTTTTCCCTGATTGAAGATTGAGCACTTGCTGTGAGAGAAATTTGAGTTGTGTTGTCACATCATCTTGTGGATTAGGGGGTGGAGTGAATGTGTTTTGAAGTGGTTGAGGTGTTTGAGTGATAGGTGGAGTGTTGGGTGTGTTGGTGGGAGTTTGTTGCAAACTTTGTTGATATGCTTGTATTTTTTGCTGTGCCAACAATGCTTGTTGTTGGTCTTGCTATTGTTGCACCAACAATGCTTGTTGTTGGTCTTGCTATTGTTGTGCCAAAAATGCTTGTTGTTGGGCTAGTAATGCTACTTCTTGCTATGCCTGATACTATTGTAGGGATTGCTGATATGATTGTTGGGCTGCTTGTAGTTGTGCCTAGTACTAAGCTTGTGCTTGCGATTGCTGAGCTTGGTATCAGGATTGAGCTTGAGCTTGCACTTGAGCCTGAGGTTGTGCTTGTTGGGTAGCTTTTGCAATCTGTGTAGCTTGTGCAACCTACGCAACTTGAGCATCTTGAGTTGCTTGCATAGCTTGGGTAGCTTGGGTGGCTTGTTGTTGCTATAATAGGGCTTGGACTTGAGCAGCCCACTGTGTTTGTTGTGATTTTTGTGCGGATTGAGCTATTTGAGCAGCTTGCATGTTTAGGGTTTGTTACACTTGAATTTGTTGATATGCCTTTTGATAGGCTTGTTGTGCTACTTGCAACATGATATATTGATTGGCCACATTCATCCTTGGTGGCGGCAACGACAGAGGATTCAGAATGGTGTTTGTTGCCGTGATGAGAGGTATCGTCATGTTGATGGTGGGTATTTATGTGGTGGATGGTGCAATTGACATGCTTGGTTCTTGAGAGACCACGCTTGTGATTGCTTGGGTTGCCTAGATGGTTGCCATCTATTGTTGCAATATCAATTGCAAGTTTGGAGGATTCAATATGATGTTTTGATTGATGATCGGGGGGTTGTTTTGATTGAGTGGTGGTAAAGGAGGTATCCCTAAAGAAAGGGGTGGTGTGGATGTTAACGGTAAAGGTGGAAGTGGTGGGAGAAGTGGTGGTGTGTTCTCTTGAGGAAAAGATGATGATGAGGGATCAAAGATGCCCCTTGGTCCAAATAGCCCACCTTCGCCTTGTGAAGTCATAGGGAGAGAGGTTTGTGTGTTGAGAAGATATGTTGGTGTTACATGAAAAGATGATGATGGGTCATTAGGGTCCTAAAATGTAAGCGAAACATATGGGTGTTGCGGATTCAATGGGATGGATTGACCCAATACATATGGTGTTTGCATCCAAATATTGGTTGTTCACCAGGGGGTATGTTTGTAGTGCATTAAGAAACACACTCACCTTGTTTACAATTGGTTGAGCTGGAGCAATGGATGTTGTGATTCGTAGAATGCTTTGAGTGATGCTTTGAAATGGAGGTGTGGATGAGATTTGGAGTTTGGATGATATTGGGGGCATGAACCCAAAGTTTTTCTCCACAATAGTGCTTACATTGAAATCAGAAGGGAGTTTATCCCCTTGTTTTGCTAATTCAAGCATGTATTGGGAGGGATTGAGCTTCATCATGACATTGATGATTTTGTGTGTTCAGTATTTTGAACCATTTCAATGATCTCAACCTATGTCATCCCTAAGACATTATGGGTGATGTCTTCTACTTGACCTTCCTCTTGATGATCCTATGGAAGTGGAGGAAGATTAAGTGTGGGATTGCTAGTCCCAATGGGATTGATTTTGGTAGTGGTTTGAATTAAATCACTCGAAGTTGATGTTTCTTTGTTGGTCTCCATGATCTTCTTGTGTTGTGATATAGTTTGCACCATAAAATAGGGATCAATTTTCAAGAATGTAAGAGATGAATCTCTAATCCTTTAGATTGACCTAACCTTTAGGTACAAAAAGAGAGCCTAAGAAAGTTAGGATCAAAGGGGTGACGATGGTGATAATGAAGGATGGAGGATTTATGGATGATTGAACTCTTAGGAAATCTTGGGGGAGAAACTAAACTTTAGGACTTTGGATTGATTTGGTTTGATTTTGATTTTATTGGATTTGGTTTGGATAATGAACCCATTCACTCTAGGAGGCTGGATGTTGTCCTAAAGTGAACTTGTCCACAAGATGATAATTTAACTAAGTGTATAAAGAAGGATTCATCTATACATACCTAATCAAACAAGATGATTTGGATTTTTTTTTATTTTGATTTCAAGAGGATTTTTCCCAAAGTTTAGCATAGAGGATTTTTTCAAGATTTCCAAGAGTTTTTTGTGAGGTGATTTTTGATTTTGATGTTTGAAAGATGGATGAAAGTGTTTTGATTTTTATCCTAAAATACTTAGAGAGAATTTTTTTACTAGACTAAGGTATTAAAGAACATGCTAATACTTCCTATGTGAGATATTCAAACCTTCGAAAAAGTGTTGTATTTTGACAATAGTAAAATGAGTACAAATTGGGATTGTTTCTTGATGCATGTTTGTAAAAAGTCAAGGTCAATCTTTCTCTAAACTTGTAAAGTATAAACAACCTTTTCTCATGAGCTTTGTGACTAGGACCCCTGGTCTTTGGTTTCCAGATCTTGATCTTGTGGGAAATCATTTGAAAGAACACATGTGTGGGGTTCAATTGTTCATTATCTTTGATTAGTGACTTCCTTTTACCATAAAAAATTCTTGATTAGGTTTGCAAACTAGATGTCTAATGTCCTAACTTCTTCTCATTCCACAAAGTCCATTATGTGGAAATCAATGAAATTAAGGCAAAAGTTTCCTATTGTTGACTTTAGTGAGAAAATTGTGATGTAAATTCAAATGTTTAGAAGCCTCTAAGGACAAAATCCCTAGGGCAAGCAATAACACTTGAACTTTGCCAATGGTATTTTCTTCCTAAAGAGTTTGAAATTTGATGATGATGTTAAATGTTTGTTTTCCAATGTTTAAGATCAAGCAAAGTGTTTTGATTCCAAGAACATGCACAACCCTATGGATATTGAGACAATATTTGTTGAATCCCCACTTGGATAAATCTAGCTACGCCTACTTTTATTAGATGATTAGATGCTTGACCACACAGGCTCCCCCTTATAGTGAACTTTCTTCTTGGGTCATTCAAGCATCAGTACCCATGAAACTCCCATGGCATACTTCTCATCTCTACTAAAAGTTGTAAAAGTGTGGGGTGACTTCAAAGGTTCAACCTCTTGCACCAACAAATAGATTAGGGATTTTGGTATTTTAAATAAAGGGATTTAATGTAGGCATTCCATTCATGGGGGATCATCCATGTGGCAAGAGACCATTGCTTCCCTTCTTGGTGGAACAATCCTCGTGATACTTGAAATTTCCTCAAGTACCCACACTTATATACCGATTGGAAGTCGCTTGGCTTTAGCGTGTTCCCGGTTGGGTCGTTCCCTTGGGTGATTTTTTTTTCACACAAGGCAGGGCCTTTAGAGATAAACAAAAGTGAGCAAGATTGATCTTTGTTGAGAAACAAAGAGAGAACACACGTGATATTCTTAACTCACACTCACAAGATTTGTTCAATTTTAGAATCCAAATTGAAGTGTGGAGGCAATCACTTACACAACCTAATGTCACCAAAATAATTTTGATTCTGAAGATCATTGTGAGTTGTTAGAGAAGTCCATACATCTTTTAGATGATATTGTTTTTGGTAAGTGATTACAAAACATAGATGCACATGTTCATTTTAAAGCTTCAAGGCAATGATTGGATTCTTTTTAAAGAACCAAAAGGAAAAGTGAAATTTTCTTGTTCAATTGTTAACCTTAAACAAAATCTAGTAAGTTTGCCTAATTTTTTTTTTAAAACCTTTTGTCTTGTTCGTTTTAAACCCAAATTGGAATTAGTGAGTCCTAAAGAGCTTGAAGAGATGGTCCTTAGATTTGGAATTATAATTGTTTCTAAAAGTGTTTTAAAATACTTGATAAAATAAAGAGATGATGTCATGACTCAAAATTCTCCTTGCTCCTTCCTTGCTTCCACCTAAAAATATTGATTAGTCCAAGAAACATAGAGGCAAATAATAGGTTAATAGCTCAAAATGATCAAAGGTAAAAATCACATGTTAAAATAACTTGAAATTTAACCTTTTACTTGACCCCAACGGTGCAACCCGCATATGCATTGTAGTTTAGAAAGGTCAACGGTGCTATATAGCACTGCTAGGTCTGATAGAAAAATAGACCAATGTTAGAGTTTGGAAATTTGAATTTCTGGGCTAGAAGACCTCAGCAGTGGAGTTTGGAGTTTGCAGCGTCACTGTATGGTGCCACTGGATTGATAGAGACACAGTTTCCTATAGACACAAAAATCACCAAAAAGCCACAAAATTTTGTCAAAAAATGTGTTAATATATTGAGATTTTCCCTCCTAGCGCCAAAATGTGAACCCCAATCCTAGACCTACACAAACACAAGAAACAAATACAATGTTAGCCTCATATGCAAGTTACAACTAAGATTTCCCATGCAATTCATTTACAATGCTCAAAACAAGAAAAAAATGAAGAACAAAACAAGAAAAGCTATTAAATCCTACTGAAGCATGCAAACTCTCAATCCCATGGGGGAATTGGTGTCAATTTGATGTGGAAATTGGCCCTTCCCAATCCCTTTGCAAGCTTGATGAAGATTGATCCACTTGATGATGAACACTGAGCTCCTTGATGAAATCTGCAATAACCTAGCTATGATGATAGAAAAATGTTATGGAAATGGATAAATTTACTCTAAATATGAAGATAGTAAATTGTCTCTAAGTTGTGGATCCCAAATTCAAAGGAAAGCCTCTTATTTATAGACGAGAATGTTGAAGAGTGAGGAAAAATGGATGAATGTGGGATCATTCAACATCTAATGGCCAAGTGCCACTTGTCAAGATGTGAATGGAGGAAGGTTGAGCACATTTTGATGAATGTGCACAATAAATGGTATTAGGTGGAATTTCAAATTTGTGAAATGACATGTTGGAGGGAGAAAATAATGTATTGAATGCCACTTGGCTCAATGCACAAGGACATGTAAGAGGTATTGAATGCTTTGTTGGAAGGATAAATCCATTTGGGGGCATTTTCAAATTTGGAGGAATATTCCCTTTTGATGCCATGTTGAGAGAAATTAGAAGATTTAATAAATCAAAAGAAATGATTTACTGAGCAAGTGGAAAAATCTAGAGAATTGGAAAAACTATGAAATTTAATCAAGATTTGATTAAATTAATAGGAGATTAGTTGATGCAACAATTTGATTTATATTTTTGGATTGATTTAAATCAAAGTTGAGAGGAATATAATTTAGATTTAATTAAATAAATATTTTGATTTATTCAATTAAAGAGGGATGATGTTAGATTAAATTAAATAAGGTTTGATTTATTTAATTTAATAGAATGACTTTAGAGATTTAATTAAATAAAATGGATTGTTTAATTAAATAGAGATTAGAGGATTAATTAAATAAGATTGATTTATTTAATTAACAAGAAGATGACAACTTAATTAGATAAGTTTGATTTATTTAATTAAGGGACGAAAGGTGATGAATTTAATCAAATAAGGTTTATTTGATTAAATGATTATCAAAGGGGATGATTCAGGATGAAGTGGTGTCAGTAATCAGGATCAAGTGTGTCGGTACATTTTCCATGTCTACAAAATCTATTACAAGTTTTATCAATTCATTAATTTATCATTTATTTTTAAAAATTATTTTGTTTATATTTGTGTCTTGTAGATCTTGAAATTATTGTAAACATTTCCTTTTATATTAATAATGTTTGGATTGACTGAAATAAGCAATTATTCATCATTTTCATAAAACTTTCATTTTAGTAGTTATTATATTTATAGCTTTAAGGTGGTTAATTATTATTATAAACTAAAATAATAAAATTAGAAGTTATATATTTTTGTGGTTCTCAAAAAAATTGCAAATTTTTAATTTAAATTTAAACTTTTTCTTTTTTTAAAAAAAAATTTATTTTTTTAAATTTTCATAGTTGTATTGTATTCAAAGTCTACACTTTATTTCTAAATATTTTATCTAAAATAAAATGATAAAATTATTTTAAACAAGAATTAAACATTTTTGAAAATTATTAAAGTAATTTTATTTTTTAAATGCTAAATTGTCTAAAATAATATTTGTTTATTAATATGACTTACATAATATAAACATTAAATGTACAATATGATCAAATTATAAGTACAATGCAAGGCCACAAGTAGAGTATTTTATCACCATGATAAACTCAAATTGTTTATTTGTAATTTATAAGATTTTAAGTATTATGTATGTAAATCATCTAGCCTAAAGATTCAAGTGAGAATTTATGTAACTTAATGTTGATAATTTGTTGAATCAATACCCTCTTTTACTGACACTAATGTGATTTTCTAATTAATAGATTTGAATTCATCATATTCTCTAGTTTAATTTCATTAAGGAACACAATGCTATCATATTGCCTTAATTGTCAATAACAATATCATATTGGTAATTAATTTGAAACTATTTATATTTCTAGTCTATCCTAAATAATTTTAAAATTTATGTCTCGATAATGATTACATTCCTACAACAATTTTTTCTTCTTTAGATTTGCATTGGTACACTCTATTCAATTTTTTTGTATCTCCAAAAAAAATGCCAAGCATAACAAAATATTTAATTGTGATTTTTTAAAAAAACCTAATTCTATTAAAAAATATTATGATTTCAAGATTGATATTTTCACATCTAAAATTTGCATGTCCATATAATTTCTCAAATTGAAAGGAAGATAGTATATGCACAATTTTTATAATTGTAGCATGATAAGGCCCCCCTATATTGATAGTAAGGGGTTGTCTTATATATATGATATAGTTACTTTATAAAATAGTCAAATCCCCAAACATCATGGACCTTAATTAGGAACTTCAATTTTTCTTTCATATATATCAAATTTCTTGTAACTCTAAATATTCACAAGTAACTTTAAAGTATATATGTGTGTATGTATATGCATGCATACATACATGCATGCATGCATACTTACATACATATACTATGATACTATAGTAAAGTAAAAATTCAGCTATTTTGTACTTTTGCCTTATATTTTTACACTCAATTTAGTGTATGTTCCCATACTTGTTTTATAGATATCATAAATGCTATATTTATAAGCCTTCTCTTGGAATTAGATTTTAATTTTAACTACATTGAAACCTATATTTTGACTCTCAAAATCAACTCAAAAAATTTAAATTCATAACTCAAACTTGGATAGGAAAACAAAAAACATTGGTGTCATAAACACCTAGATATTGGGACATTAGTGTCCACTTTTAATTTTTTAATATTAAAAACCCCTCATGGCCATAACCCTAACCCTAGACTCACCCTAATGTATTCTCAAATGGTCATATTAACTTTAACTCAAAATAAAGTCACTATCATGCTCATTTATAAGGGTTAACTAATTCCCTATTTACCTCACTCATAGCTCTCTATTGGAATACTATTGTTTCTTCTCTCATTACATTACCATAGGGGTTTGAGGTTAATACATTGAATATAGCTTATAGAAAATTAGCTCTAAGCATTATTCTAGCCTCTCGTCACCAATCTCATTGTCTGAGCTTTATCTTCTTTCCTATTTTGCATATTCCCTTCCCAATTTCATCCCCCACCACTCCCAAAAATTACTATTACTTTACCTTTACATTATCCATTGTATTAAGCTTTAAATATTACCATTAATTCTTCCATTTTTGTTATGTTCCTACCTACAATATATTTTCCATAAGCATGAAATATAGAAAATAAATAAAGAAATGAAAAACATATAAATTATATTTTGTAGATTTTATTGAAACCACATTCAAAAAATCATAAGAATTTTTGAGAGGGTAGAATCCTTTGAGTAGTTATTGTAAACACCACAAATCTGCAAACAACTTAAACTTCAACACTCATTAGCATGGGTTATTTCAAACTATGCAAACATAATAGTGTTTCTATGAAATAATCCATCATGCCTCATAATAAAAACAAAATAACAACATAAACTAATTGAGAGATTAAATAAGCATAGTGAATACCTATTCCATAGTGGATTGGTGCCACTTTGATATAAAAAGTGGCCCTTTCCCAACCCTTTGACAAGCCAAATGATGAAGATGCTATGAAAATGCTATGAATTCCAGTGAAAATAATGGAATTATGCATAAGAGTGTGGATTCAAAATGCATAACTTGTGGATCCAAAATGAGAAGAAAAGTGTCTTATTTATAGATGAGATTGAGAGAAGGAGAGGGAAAATGGATGAATGTGGGACTAATCTTCAACCAATGGCTAAATGCCACTTGTCAAGAGGTGAGAGGATGAAGGATGAGCACATTTTGGTCATTGTGCATGATAAATGCTATTAGGTGAAAATTCAAATTTGAAAGTTGGCTTGTTGGAGGGAGAAAATAATGACTTAAATGCCACTTGGCTCAATGAACAAGGACACGTAAGAGGAGTTAAATGCTTTGTTGGAAGGAAAAATCCCATTTGGAGAGATTTTTCAAATTTGGAAGAATATTCTCCTTTTATGCCATGTTGAGAGAAAATAGGGATTTAATAAATCAATTAAATGTATTTTCATGTGCAAGTGGCAAAATCTAGAGAATTGGAGTGAATAGGATTAGGATTAATCATGGTTTGATTATTTAAAGTGAAGATTAGGTGATTTTGACTTTTGACTTCGATTTTAGGATTAAAATAAATCAAAATGAGAAGAAAATGATTTTAGATTTAATTAAATAAAGATTTGATTTATTTAATCAAAGAGGATGATGTTAGTGTTAAATCAAATAAAGATGAATTTATTTAATTTAAATGGATGACTTTAGAGATTAATTAAATAAAGTGAACTATTTAATTATATGAGGGATGTTAGGATTTGATAAAAAAATGATTTATTTAATCAAAGAGATGTGTGAGGATCAAATTAAATAAAGTTGATTTATTTAATTAAAGGAGGAATTTAATTGAATAAATTGATTTTTTTGATTAATAGTAGAATTTGATGTTAATTAGTTAGATTTAGATGCATGATGTCGATTTTACATGTCTACATTTTTCCCCTCTTTGAAGTAACGTGCTTGTGTTGGTTCAAAGAATAAACTTGCCGAGATCAAAATTCAAAAGTTTTCTAATTTTTTTTGGATGCCCTAGCAAAAAGAAGCATACTGGTACACTGCCCCCTTGAGAGATCGAGCTAAAAGTTTGATTTGAAGGTCGATCTCATGACAAAGAGGTTCAAGATGGACGTATGGATGGTTATGATGATAATGCAGATGAGATGGTTTCAAGATGCTTAGAATAACCAATCTATATGATGCGATGATGAAAATGCATGTGAATGATATGCAACATACTGATGATTTGTGGATGTAGGATGGATGCATTAGCGATGATGATTAACTATTTTGGTATGATGTTAGCATGGAAAAGAAGAAATGAGATGATGACAAGAGGACTCAACAAGCCAAATTTATTAGAGATGATGGTGATTTTCTTATCAAGAATTGGGATTTTAAAAGGGCTACTTACCTTATGTTTGATAACACACATAGGTATGATGCATCAAGGTATAAAGAACCAGGATGGCGTTGCACCTACTGTGATGGAATTTGACTTGAAAAATAGATAGGAGTATTCTTGTTCACACCTAACATACAAAAACCTTGCTAGGATGCACTTTAGAATTTTCAAACATCTCAGACCAAAACATGGAAAGGTATAACCTATCAATGCAATAGTCAACAAGCTACCCAAAACACCCTCCATACATACCTAACAAAGCAAGTATTTTTTGAGTTATATTACAAGAATGTCCAACAAGCACAATAGAAAAAAGATAATGATCAATTCCCCATTCCTTTCTCTCTAGATCATTTTGATTGGACATCATCGAGAGGTCATTGAAATGAGCACAAAGAGATAAGTGAAAAGACAAAGATAAAGTAAAGAAACAATCTAATGTTCTTCAATATCGCTAGCCAAGACTAAACTATGGTGATGTTTGATGTTGATGTCCATTGTAGGAAGGATGCATCCTAAGACATGACAATATAAGATGATTCATTGGGGACTAATTGGATGATAGGCTATTGACATAAGGAGTTGACTAACTTGTTCATGTATTGACCTAGATTTGAGACCTTGAGGCTTGAGTTTTCACTTTTAAGTTGCTAGAGTTTTTTTGACTATTTTACCAAAGGCTAAGGATGATGATTGATTTATTATGAGTGATGTTTATTTAAGGTGAAAACGAGATGAGACAGATGGATTTTTTTAAATATTTGGATGTTTTTGATGTTTTGAAATGTTTTGACACTATTTTTGGGTTTTTTCAAGATTTTACAAATGTTTTTTTTTTGAATTTTCAAATGTTTTGGGGTTTTCTGAGATTTTGACGAAGAGACTAACCTAAAGAACTATCCTAGGGGCCTCAAGGGCTGATCAACTAGATTATCCTTGCCTACGTTATACACGTAGAGACAACATAGTTTGACTAATATAGACTTGATTATTGATGAAATATAAACAAATGGACTACCGGTTTATTATGATGAACTCTTAAAGGACTGACCTAAGTGTCTCAGGGGATGATCAAAGATCAAACCTTGCCTATGTTTAAAGCTCAGAGATGACGTAGTTCAACAAGAAAACTCTATTTTTGACTTTTTCAACTTTTTGACTTGTTTTTTGGATTTCAATATGTTTTGAATGTTTTGGGATTTTGTGATTTTTTGATGTTTTTAGATTTTCTAATTTTGGGATTTCAGGAACATACATGAATCCAATCCAATGAGAACATGCCCCTAACATGAAACAATAGGCTACTCCAATATAGGGAGGACAAACTGACCTTTAGAATGGGTTGAGTAGTACTAGGAGGGATTATGACATGAACATAGGACCAAGCTATGATGCAAATGTGGATGGGTGATGAATGAAGATAGATGGATGATGAAAGCCTGATGGATGGATGATGCAAAAAAAGTCGTGGAGATTCTGGTGGATGGAAAGTGCTTATTGACACAAGGTGCCTATTTGCTAGGTTTTCACCGAGGTACTTGCACAAAGTGCCACCAAAGTGGTTTTCACTGGAGGACAAATTTTTCTCTTTACTGCTTTTAATCCTTTTTTGTGATTTTTTGTTTATTCTATTTTATTTTTTATTGTCACCAAGATGCCTATTTTCCAGGTTTTCATTAGGGTGACCATTTTTTTAGGACATTTTTTGATTTTTTTGTATTTTTGGTTTTATACCTTGCAAGTTTAGACATAAAACTTTTTGAGATGGGAGCTATTCATGGGCTCCTGCAGAGGCTCGCCTTCCGGTGTTGATAACTAATATGCTCCTGACTTGTAACTTGCTATGATGAAAAATGGTCCCAACCAATTGGGTTCAAATTTTCCTTTTCCATTTGGGTTTAGGACGTTCTTTTGATTCTCTTTTAGCACAAGTTATCCTGCTTGGAAGGTCTTCCTCTTGATCTTGTTGTTATAGTTTCGTTTGAGACGATTCTAATACACTTGTAGATGGTTTAAGGCCTCTATTCACCATTTATCTAGCAGTTCCAACTCATTCAATCTTGACACCTGATACTCTTCATCTGTGATGTGGTTTTGCAATGATATTCTCAGTGATGGGAGCTCTATCTCAATGGGTAATATAGCTTCTAATCCGTAGACTAGGGAAAAGGGAGTGGTACCTATGGGTGTATGGATACTAGTTTGATAGGCCCAGAGGGCAGGATTTAGTTGGAGATGACAATCAAGACTGGCTTCATTGACCATTTTCCTGAGGATTTTTGGAATGGTCTTGTTTGTAGCCTTAGTTTGGCTATTCCCTTGGGGATAATATGGGGTGGAAAAGCGATGTTGGATTTTACATTTATAGCATAGGTCATGGACATCCTAATTTTTGAATGGTGTTCCATTATCTAAGATAATGGCTTGTGGGACACCATAGCGACATATTAAATAGTTCATGATGAACTTTGATATCTTCTTTCTATAATGTATGTCATAGGGATGGCTTCCACCCACTTTGTGAAGTACTCAGTGGTGGTAATGATAAATTTGTGGTCACTGGATGAGGTGGGGGTGATTTTTCCAATGTGATCAAGCCCCCACTATGAAAAGGGCCAATGTGTGACAATAGGATGGAGTTCTTGAGCTAGTGCATGGATGAGGTCCCCATGCTGCTGACATTGTAGACACCTTATGACATAGTCATGTGCTTCTCTTTCCACAGTAGGCCAATAATACCCCATCCTCAGTAATTTCTTGGCCAAGGTCATACTACTCGAGTGTAAACCACATATGTTGTTATGTAGCTTGGTTAAGGTAGTTAGTGCCTCCTCAACATTTAAGCGATGTAACATGGTTCCTTCTATGCTCCTATAATAAAGGGTTTCTCCTAGGATGACAAACTGAGATGCTTTCTTGAAAAAGGTTTTCTTAAGGTTTGAGGTTATGTTGGTTGGTAGGAATCTTATTCTTCGATAAGTGTAAATATCATGGTACCAAGGATCACTAGGACCAACAATTTCGCACACAAATTTGGACTCTGGTACCTCGAATGCAAGCACAAGAAGCTGCTCTACTAGGAATTCATGCTTTGGGACATTGTGAGGGATGTCTAATAGGGATCCAATTATTGCCATGGCATCTGCTACTCTGTTGTTTGCTCTAGGTATCTATTTGAATGTGATCTTGATGAAGGATTCCTTAAGACTTTCCACCAATTTCTTGTATGGAGTTAGCTTGTCCTCCTTAGTCTGGTACTAATCATTCACTTGATTGATTATAATATGTGAATCTCCATATACCTTGAGGACGATGATATGCCACTAGATTGTTATTCTAAGTCCTATGGTTAGAGCCTCATATTATGTGATATTGTTTGTGTAGGGAAATGCCAACTTGTAGAATCTTGGTATGCAGTCTCCCTATGGAGTGATGAAAAATACCTTGGCTCCCGATCCATGTTGTGTGTAGGAACCATCAAAGTAAAATTTCCAGTGGTCTGCTATGTTCAAGTTGAATATTGATTCATTAGGGAACTCTGAAATTAGTGGATTCTCTTAGTACATTGGCGCTTCTACCAGTTGGTCTGCAATAGCTTGCCCTTTGATGGCCTTACATTCCATGTACTCAATGTCATGTTTTGATAGGATCATGACCTACTTGGCCATCCTTCCTATGAGAATTGCTTTGGAAAGTAGGTACTTGAGTGGGTCAATCTTGGAAATGAGTTTGATTTTGTGTGTTAACATGTAGTTTCTAAACTTATGTGAGGCAAACACCACTACTAGACAAACCTTTTAAATGAAGGAATAATTTAACTCATGCCCTACCATGGTTTGGTTGATGTAGTAGATGGCTCTCTCTATTATTTTTTCATCATGGTAAGCTAGGAGAGCACCAAGAGCTGCTGATGTTCCTAACATGTAGAGGATTAGGGGCTTTCCTAAGATTGGTGGCATAAGCACTAGAGGTGTGACCAAATACTCTTTGATTTTGTTAAAGACCTTATCACACTTGTCATCTCACTTGAATGTTACCCCCTTTTGGAGTAGGTGAGAATATGGAATTGACTTGTCTACTAGTTGAGCTATGAACTGATGGATTGATTGCAACCTACCTTGTAAGCCTCTCAATTGTTTCAATGTCTTAGGTTCCTCCATCTCGAGGATTTCCTTTACCTTAGTGAGATCTATTTCAATTCCTCTCATAGACACAATGTATCCCAACAACTTCCTTGATTGTACGCCAAAGACAAACTTCTTTAGATTAAGGAAAACTTTGTATTCCTCTAGTCTACCGAAGATGGCACTCAATGTTGTTATGTGGTCCCTTCTCTTTCTAATGTCATCGACATAATCTTCCATAGTCTTATGGATCATGTGATGAAAGATTAAGGTCATGGCCCTTTGATATGTTGCTCCAACATTCTTTAGGCCAAACAACATCATGTTCCAGCAATATGTCCCCCATGGACAAGCAAAAGTTGTTTTGTGTTGATCTTCTTTGGCTATCATGATTTGGTTATACTTGGAGAATCTGACCATCAGTGAAAGCATCTCATGTCCCGTAGTCATATCAACAATCATATCAATGTTGGGAAGCAGGAAGTCATCTTTGGGACATGCCTTGTTCAGGTCTCTGAAATATGTGCATATACGGATGCCCCCATCAGGCTTTGAAATAGGAACCAGATTTGATACCCACTCTAGATATTTGATTGGTCATATGAATGCTACATCAAGTAGCTTCTTCAATTCCATTTTAACTAACAAGGCTATCTGGGGATGCATTTTTCTTAGTTTCTTTCTAACAGGCTTTGCTTTGGGGTAAATTGCTAGGTGGTGGACCACAATCTCTAGATCAAGCCCAGGCATGTCAACATAACTCCATGCAAAGTTGACATTTATCTCCTTTAAGAAGGTAGCTAGGAGCTCCTATTCTTCTAACATTAATGATTTGGCATAAAATGTGATATGCAGAGTTTCCTTTGTTCCTAAGTTGACTGGGTTGCACCTCTTAGCTAGAACTACTGACCTTTCCTAATGTAGAGCACTGAGAGGAAGATTGAATCCTTCATCCTCAGGTGCCTCAGAGAGGTTTTCACTATTGGATACGTCCTTTGGTTTTACTATTTTTGGGTCAGAGAGTACCACAATGTGGTTTTCACTCAAAGACCTTGAGATTATTCTCAAATTTTTGCTTTTGTGACTAAAGGATTCAATCATCTCCCTATAGTAAGCTTGTGTGTCAAAAATGATATCAAACCCAACCTTATGATCTTCATATGGTACCATGTTCCATAGTCCCATGAATTCTGAGAGCACTTCATCATTTTTGAAAGTGTCTAGAATTGGCGGTCCTCATTGGTTGTTATCGATGAGCTGAGGGTAGACTAGGTTGATTTCATGGACCTAACTAGTTGACTCAAATGAAATGGTACTAATCATGAGGAGAGAGAAATTCTCAAAAAGCATAGGTAAGTTAGTTATGGCATCTTCCTCATCATCACTATTACTATAGACATCGATTATGTCAAAGGTGAAGTTTTCTAAAGGCAGACCAGTGGATATGGGTAATTGAAGGGCTGCTATCATTTGTTGAGGAGTTTTGACCTTCTTAATTGGGGGGTTTCAACCATGTATGGTTATACTTAGAGGCGTACAAGTGAGGCAAATATTTTTCATTCACATCTCAAGAATGATGGCTACTAGAAGCTCATTGTCATTTTGTCAAAGCTTTTTGTTTTTGTCATAGCCCATGGCGAGCATCATTTGTAAACCTTCACTACTATCATCCATAGGTAGATTAGTTGCCAGTCTATTATCTTGGTATAGGAGATGGGATGGGTCCTCTTCTATTACTTCCCGGCTGAGATCTCCCCAACTTCTGAAGCGGGAGGATCCAATTGTGAAGGTTTGGGATAATGAAGCATCATTTGATTATAGTCATCCTCGTGACTTGGGAGATTGTCATAACTCTCCTACCATAAAAGCATTTTTTGGAATTGTATAGTGTCCACACCCATTGTCCTAGATAATGAACTTAATATCGAAGATGGCAAGGATGGCAGGTGTCTCTGTCACAAAATTGGAGGCGAGAGTAGTTGGATCAATGTATGGAGTTGAGGGGCCCTCATCATTTTTAGGCACTTGGGGGATTTTGTAAGATTTTTCTTTTAGGCTCTTGCAGTAAAAAAAGGGTTCGGGATCCCCATGGATAGTGACCTCTTGGTCTTGGTATGTGAACTTGAAATATTGGTGGAAGGTTGATGCCACTACTTGCATCCCATGGATCCATAGATATCCTATGAGAATTGATGCAGGAGCATCCTTGGTTCTTAGCAATCTTGCATCAACCAAAAATATTTTCTTTCAGTTTTATTCTTATTTTGTTCTTTGTTCAGTTCAAGTTGGTGGATTTGGTATTTCTTCATAGTTTCTCACCAGACCCTATGGATCTTTGTGTACATTGTGGACATGTTCATTTTCCTTATTCCAATATTTGAGCATGATTAGATCTTTTTCTGGAAAGTTATCACTTCCATAATTTCATGGTAGTTTCTTGAACTAGCACCAAAATAGTTTCAAAGCCTAACAGCTAATTTGATCATTCATGGATCATCCCCATGACTTGTGGATCTCAAGGGTGCGATCTTAAATGTTCCATGGAGTGTCCCTGACCTTCATGATAGGTCCACACTTCATTCTATGCCCCTGTTGATAGAGTAATTCAAATATGAGGCTGACCTATTCAAGCGTACGTTACATTTTCTTCCTTGGAAAATGTGATGATCTTTGGCCAATGTGGATGTTTCTAGAATCATGGATATAGTATAAATCTTGAAATAAATCATGAGAATAAGTAGCAAATTTAGAATAAGGGTTCTAAGATGTAAGATTTTTCTCGCATGTAGGAGCATACTGGAATGTTGTATTTTTGAACATGTTATATCAGGCCTGCGAGTTGAATCTGTAAGCCCAGATGTTGTCGGTTGAATGTAATCAAGATTCCTATTAATGAGAATATTTGGATCTACATTTACCTCCATATTTTGTATTGATTTTGGTGTGTTACTCTTGCTGCAGAGTTCAGATAGTTCTCCTTGAGGACCCTCCTACCGTGGTTGTGTCAGATTGGTATCAGAGTGAGGTTTGATCCATGTGAGGTCATTAGAATTCACAGAGTCCTATAGAAGATTTGTTGTGGGGTGGCAGATTGAGGATCCGACCTGCAGCTACAGAGGACTTATGTAAAGATAGTGGGAAGAAGAAATGTTAGAGGAAATAGAGCGCGTAGAAATGCAGACCCAACTTTAATGGAGATGATGAGAGGAATTGCTACCAGATTAGATGCAGTCAAAATGGCCCAAAGAAGAGGTCAACCACTTGATGATGTGAGCGATGGAGAGGTAGAATTTCAGGAAAAAAGAGGAAGGGAAGAGAAATCTGGCCTAGATTAGGGAGAAGAGAGGTTCATAAGAGACCTAACTAGAGTGAATACAAAACCAAATTTCAATCCACCAGATTATAATGGTTAGTTGGATTCAGAAGAATTGATTGATTGGATAACAAAGATGGAAAATTATTTTGAATTTGAAGGTACTACTAAAGATAAGAAGGTGAATATGCTTGTACAAAGTTGAGAGGACATGCATCCCTTTGGTGGGAACATTTGCAAATAGATAGGCATAGAAGAGGAAAAGAAAAGATAAAGTCAAGGGATCGGATGGTAAATAAGTTGAATGCAAAGTTTATGCTTGTTGACTATCAAATTAGTTCGTTCCAAAAGTTGCAAAATCTGAAGCAAAAAGATTCAAGTGTGACAGAGTATACTAAGGAGTTCTATAAGTTGAATATTAGATCTGTACATTCAAAGGATGAGATTGAGCAAGTAGCTAGATATGTGAGTAGTTTGAGGTCATCTATATAGGATGAGATCAGTTTAATTAAGTTGTAGAGTGTGGAAGAGGCATATCAGTGTGCCCTAAAAGTAGAAGAGAAGTTGAATAAAAGACATGAACAGAGACAGAGAGGAAGAGCTAGAAGATTTTAGAGAGGAAGAAATTTTTCTAGAGGAGGAAGAGGACCTTTTGTAGATCAGAATATGGATAAGGAGGTTAGTAAGAATGATAATTTGTATCATAGAGGTGATGGAAAATCTTACAAAACAGAAGGATATGGTGGTTACTAGAACAAAGGTTATAGAAAGGATGATAAGGAGAAAAGAGTATTCAGGGGAACTTTCTTTAAGTGTGGTGGAGAAGGACATAGAGCTTTTGAATGTAATCAAGGAGAGACAAACAGAAAGATAGAGAAAAATAGGAGAACAACCTTTGTTGAGGAAGAACATGTTGGACCATCTAATAAACCAGAAGAAGGAGAAGTGTTGGTGAATAGAAGAGTATTGTGTCAGAGTGAGTTGGAAAAGGAGCCATTTCAGAGAAATAATTTGTTTCAGACTAGATTTAAGGTAGTTGGTAAATGTTACAAAGTTATTGTGGATAGTGGAAGTTCTGAGAACCTAGTTTTTGAAGAGATGGTGACTAAATTGAAGTTGGAAAGGTTGAAGCACTCAAAGCCCTATCAGATAGCTTGGATTCAAGATGAGCATAAGATATTGGTAAGTGCAGAATGTTTGGTGAAATTAAAGATAGGAAATTACCATGATGAATTTTTGTGTGATATAATGCCTATGGATATATGTCATATTTTGTTGGGAAGGCCTTGACAGTATGATCAACAGACTATTCATGATGGAAAGAAGAATATATATACTATTATTGCTAATGGGATGAAGTGGATTTTGTTTCCTTTGGAAGATGTCCCTACAATTGAGGTTTGTAATAGTACTAGAGTTTGTTTGGTTGATGGAAGGAGATTCCTTGATGGACTGAGACATGAGAATGTGCTTTATGCCTTCGTTCCTAAGAAGACTGAAGATTTGAAGCATGTAGAAGAACAACCAAAAGAGATAAAGGAGTTGTTGACAGAGTATGAGGAGATCATCTTATATAATGTACCTGATGGATTACCACCTATGAGAAGTATTAGTCATTGCATGGATCTAATTCCTAGAGCTAGTTTTCCTAATAAAGCAACACACCAAATGACATTGATAGAGAATGAAGAGTTGAATAGACAAGTGCAAGAATTGTTGAGGAAGAGTTTGATCAAAGAGAGCTTAAGTCCATGTGCAATATCTACTGAGCTAGCACCTAAGAAGGATGGAGAATGGAGGATGTGTACAGATTCTAGAGCCATAAACAAGATCATGGTGAAGTATAGATTTCCATTGCCCTGGATGGATGACATCATAGATTGTTTGAGTCGAGCTAGATACTTTACAAAGATATATTTGAAGAGTGGATATCATCACATCGGGATCAGAGAAGGACATGTGTGGAAAAAATAATTCAAGACAAATGGAGGATTGTATGAGTGGTTGGTGATGCCTTTTGGATTGACAAATGCACTGATTACTTTCATGAGGTTGATGAATGAGGTATTGAAGAAATTATTGCGTAAGTTTGTGATTGTTTACTTGGATGACATCTGGATTTTTAGTAAGAGTAGGGAAGAACATTTTTTGCATATAAGACAAGTTTTATAGAGGTTGAGAGAGGACCAGTTGATGATAAACATTAAGAAATGTAGCTTCATGAAGGAGGAATTGGTATATCTGTGGATGGATTGAAGATGGATTCTGAGAAGGTAAGAGCAATTATTGAGTGGCCTACACTAGATAACATTGGAGAGGTAAGATCATTTCATGGGTTGGCTAGTTTTTACCAAAAGTTCATTAGGAATTTCAGTTCTATTTGTAGTCCTATGACATAAACAATGAGAGATAAGAAGGATTTTAGATGGATGTCTGGAGTAGACCAAATTTTTAATTTGTTGAAGCAGAAGGTGACTGAGCAGCCTATGTTGGATTTACTGGATTTCAATAAGATATTTCAAGTAGATAGTGATGCAAGTGGAAATGCAATTGGAGCAGTGTTGAGTCAAGAAGGGAGACTTGTAGCTTATTTCAGTGAGAAGTTGAATGATGCTAGGAAAAGATATTTAGTGTATGATCAGGAGTTTTATGCTATAGTTCAAGCCTTGAAGAAGTGGAGACATTATTTTTTTCCTAAGGAGTTTGTGTTGTATACAGATCGTCAAGCATTGCAATATTTGAATAGTCAAGGTAAGTTGAATTAGAGACACATGAGATAGGTAGAGTTCTTGCAGAGTTACACTTTTGTTTTGAAGCATAGGATTGGAAAGTAAAATAGAGTTGTTGATGCTTTGAGTAGGAGAAGGAATTTATTGACAGAGAGGAGAGTGGAGGTTTTAGGCTTTGATGAATTGAATAACTTGTATGAGGAAGACCTATATTTTGCAAAACCTTGGAAAGCTTGTAAAGAACCTGTTGTGGAGGATAGAAGCCATTGATTAGATTATTTCATTCAGGAGGATATGTTGTTAAGAGGTAATTAGTTGTGTATACCCCACAGTTCAATGAGGGATAACTTGGTGAAGGAGAAGCATAGTGGAGGAATGTTAGGACACTTTGGAGTTGATAAGATAGTGGCATTGGTAAGTGTGAATTACTTTTGGCTATAGATTCATAAGGATGTTAGGAGATTTGTGCAGAGTTGCAGAGTTTGTCAAGTTGCAAAATGAAGTAGTTAGAATATTGGATTCTATAAGCCTTTGATAGTTCCAGAGAAACCTTGGGAGGACATCAGTATGGATTTCATACTTGGTTTACCAAAGACACAAAGAGGTAATGATTATGTATTTGTGGTGGTAGATAGATTTTCTAATATGACACATTTCATACCTTGTAGGAAGACAACAGATGCAGTACATGTAGCATACTTGTTTTTCAAGGAAGTGGTTAGATTGCATGGGTTACATAATAGTATTGTTTCAGACAGAGATGCAAAGTTTGTTGGTTACTTTTGGAGGACACTTTGGAAGAAGCTGAAGACAATTTGAGGTTCAGTTCTACTTTTCACCCATAGACAGATGGATAGAAAGAGGTAGTAAATAGGAGTTTAGGGAATTTTCTGAGATGTTTGACTAAAGGCAAGACTTGAAGTTGGGATTTAGTCCTTGCACAAGTAGAGTTTTCTTACAATAATTTAGTGAACAGGAGTATAGGGAAGACACCTTTTGAGATTGTTACTAGATTTCATCCTAGAGGAATATCAGAGTTGAGAGACATTAATATGGAAGATAAGAGGAGTGCAAAAGTAGAAGAATTCGCAAAACTTATGAAGAAAGTACATACTCAAGTGAGACAACAATTGGAAGACATAAATTGAAAGTATAAGGAGAAAATAGATGAAAAGAGGAGACATAAGGAATTTGAAGTTGGAGATGAAGTGCTGGTATATTTGAGGAAGGAAATATTTCCAGTTGGAACATACAAAAAATTGAAGATGAGGAAGTTTGGACCTTGTAAAATTTTGAAGAAGTTTTATTTTGGAAATGCATATGAAGTGGAGTTACCGGATGGCATGGGTATATCACCTATATTCAACATTGTAGATCTACATCAGTATTATGAAGCATAATTCAATGAAGATGATACAACAGAATTGGAGAATCAGTTTCCTAAACAAAATTCAAATGAGATTGAGGAGATTTTTGATACCACATATGGGAGAAAGACTCGAGGAAGATAGTACAAAGAGTACCTTGTGAAATGGAAAGGTAGACTAGTGGAAGATTCTTCTTGGACTTCTCGAGCTGAGGTAGACCGTCTTGGTTTTCCCTTAGCCCCAACAAAGTAAGGGACTCACTTTTCAATAACCCCAAATGTCTGATGCAGGAGCATCCTTGGTTCTTGGAAATCTTGCATCAACCAAAAATATTTTCTTTCAGTTTTATTCTTATTTTTTTCTTTGTTTAGTTCAAGTTGGTGGATTCGGTATTTATTCATAGTTGCTCACCAGACCTTGTGGATCTTTGTGTACATCATGGACATGTTCATTTTCCTTATTCCAATATTTGAGCGTGATTGGATCTTTTTCCGACAAGTTATCACTTTTGGAATTTCATGGCAGTTTCTTGAACTAGCACTGAAATAGTTTCCAAGCCTAACGACTAATTTGATCATTCATGGATCATCCTCGTGACTTGTGGATCTTGAGGGTGTGATCTTAAATGTTCCATGGAGTGTCCACAACATTCATGATAGGTCCACACTTCATTCTATGCACTTTTTGATAGAGTAATTCAAATATGAGGCCGACCTATTCAAGCACACATTACATTTTCTTCCTTGGATAATGTGATGATCTTTGGCCGATGTGGATGTTTCTAGAATCATGGATATAGTATAAAGGTTACAATCAATCATGAGAACAAGTAGCAAAGTTAGAATAAGGTTTCTGAGATGTAATATTTTTCTCGCATGTAGGAGCATACTAGAATGTTGTATTTTTGAACATGTTATATCAGGCTTGTGAGTTGAATCTGTAAGCTCGAATGTTGTCGGTTGAATGTAATCAAGATTTTTATTAATGAGAATGTTTGCATCTTCATTTTCCTCCATATTTTGTATTGCCTTCATTGTGTTACTCTTGCTGCATGTTTCAAATAGTTCTCCTTGAGGACCCTCCTATTGTGGTTGCATCAGACATGTTATATTAGGCCTGCGACCTGAATTTGTAAGCCTAGATGTTGCCAGCCGAATGTAATCAAGATTTCTATTAATGAGAATATTTTCATCTACATTTTCCTCCATATTCTATATTTCTTTCATTGTGTTACTCTTGCTGCATAGTTTAGATAGTTCTCCTTGAGGACCCTCCTACCGTGGCTGTGTCAAGAATGTTCCAACACAAATTGAGGTCAAGGACCTGATACCTGTGGTTTCCATAATTGTTGTCCCTACTTGAATAGGGAGTTGGATAGTGCCCTGAGACACTCTTTCTTGATCATCATAAGCCTTAATTGTGATGCCTTTTCCTTTTTCAATGGAATCCTCTGAGATTCCCAGATTCTTTGTGAGCTTAAGGGAATATATGTTTAAACCTGCACTTCCATCCACCAAGACTCTCTTGACTTTTCTCTTATGCACTAGGATCTCCAGATGGAGTGTACGATTGTGGGATGGTTGGGTGGGAAAGTCTTGATCAAAGAATGTAAGAAGATTTAGGGTAATGATGTTTCCCACCATAGCTTGGAATTGTTTAGCATCAAGATCCATGGAGATAGTGGATGAAGCCAATGCTTCTTCAAGGATCTTTTTGTGGGCCGATGAAATCTTTAGCAACTCCATGATGGAGATCTGAGCTGGGGTTCTTTTCAACTATTCAAGGACATTATAGCCACTAGGAATGGATCTCGGGTTGGAAGTGGGTGCTCTAGGAGGTTGAGATGACCCTGTGATGGTGATTTTTCTGCCTCTTGTGGTGACTCCACAATCAACTTGGGCTCCTTTGATGGTGATAAAAGTGTAATACTCATCTAGGGATGTGACAACATGGTTGTATACATGATTCACACTTTTAAATGCACCTTTCCCCTTATCATTACTATTGTTCCCTTTGTTGTTATGATTGGGCATCAAATTCATGTAGATCTTGAGATTTAGATTTCCCACTGGTTGTTCCACATTTATGATTTTATCATCAATGAGGTCTTGAAATAAGTTTTTTAACCTCATACAACTAGTAGTTGTGTGTCCCTTGATTTTTTGGAAATCACAAAGGTGATTTTTATCGTACCACGATAGTTTTACCAAGGGTTCTTGATAGTTATCATATGTGGGGATTCTCATGAGTTTTTCCTCTACCAGTCTCTTCATGATGGATTTAGCTAATTCCCCAAGAGCTGTGTACTTCCGCTTGGGGGAGTTTTTGTTTTGCTAGGATGGCCCCCTTTGATCATTCACATTGTTGACTATTTGATTGTTTGGCTATTGAGTCACAATGTCGGTTTGTCAAATTTTTTTATTGTTGTTTTGGGGTTGTTGCTAGGGTGCTGGTGTGTTTTTTCAAGGAGCACTGATGAAAAATTTGGTGTTGACAACACCATCATTGGTAATGTTTCTATTTTTCACCCATGTGTGAGGTTTGTCATTATAGTTGGTGGATGGGCAATTTTTTTGTTGTTCAGGATATGCAGGTGTCTCTCCTTGTGCAATAAGGGATCATTCAATGTTAAGAACCTTGGAGATCAATTAGTCATATGTGGTGATGCCTTGCACCTTGAGATGAAATGCCAAGGTTCCATCAAGATTGGAGATAATGGTGTAAACTTGTTGTTCTTCTGGCATGAACAATTTTCTCCTATTGGCCTTAGATCACCATCGTTGTAGGAAAGAAGCAAATGATTGATTTTACCTTGTTTAAGAGTTGATAATTCCTCTAGACTAACATCCATACCGATATTGAATGCGTATTTTTTTATGAATGCATCTACTATCTCTTGGAACTTTTTGATGCCAAGAGGAAGGTGGGAGAACCACTCTATGGTGTGGCCAGCCAAACTTCTAGGAAATAACCAAATCAAATATGTATCATCATATGCAACTTCCATGCAATGTACTTGGAATTCCCTAATGTGATCTTCAAGGTTTCCCTTCCCATGATATTTATCAAATTTGGGGATTTAAAATCCCTTTGGGAATGGTTTCATTTCAAAACTCCTATAAAAAAGATAGGGAAAAAAGTTGTTGGGTGTCTTTGTGGTTTTCCTTGACTAAAGATCAAGCACTTGTTGTGAAAGAAGTATGATTTGTGTTGATACATCATCTTGTAGATCAGGGGGTGGTATGAAGGTGTTCTGTGGTGGTTCAATTGTTGGAGGGATGGGTGGATTGGTTGGTGTGTTGGTGGATGGTGTTTGCACATTTTGCTACGCCAAGTATGCTTGTAATTGCTGCTATACCAATAATGCTTGTTGTTGGTCCTATTGTTATTGTGCTAAAAATTCCTATTGTTGAGCTTGTTGTTGCTACGCCAACAATGCTTGTTGTTGGTCTTACTATTGTTGTGCCAACAACACTTACTATTGGGCTAGTAATGTTGCTTCTTGTTATTCCTGATACTATTGTAAACCTTGTTGATATGCTTGTTGTCAGGCTTCTTCTAGTTGTGCCTGGTATTGAGCTTGCGCTTGCGCTTGTTGAGCTTGGTATTGGGATTGAGCTTGTGCTTGGGCTTGTGCCTATTGGACAGCTTGTGCGGCTTGAGCGAATTGTGTGGCTTGAGCTCCTTGCGCTGCTTGCGCAGCTTGGGCAGCTTGGGTAGCTATTGACGTCCCAAATGGCACAACACTGCTAAATAGAAAAAATTGCTTCTCTCTTTCTCCTGAAAGAGAAAGATGATGACATGGATACCTTAGCTCCCAAGGTCTTTGTAGTTGGGTCTCAACTGTGCTGATGTCCCTCAATGGTCAATGTAATAGTAATATTCAAGGGGCCTGCTGGTGTTGAGCATTTGGACTGTTGTGGGTTAAACATGAATTTAAATCTACTCTAACTGGGGTTTTCAAAGAAATAGAAAAAAATGGATCAGGGCTTTGGGATAGAAAAGAATAATAATTCATCCAAATTAACCAGACCTACTGCCTTTCAAGGAATTCCTAACTAAACTGTAGAACGAAACTAACCTATGACTAACACATAGTTTCCTTCATTCACAGTGCTGATTTCAACAACAGATTGCAAGTTACAATTTTAAATAAAACCAAAATCAAATTTCATTCCTTGAAAGCTTCCCAAATCAAATGATTAACTCAAAACAAACACCACTCTGAAACACAATCTGAAGTAGATTAAAATTTGGGTGCTTCTACTACCCATGAGACAGATAAGCAACATTTACAAAGCTGACACAATCACAAGTGTACAGATAATTTGTGGCTCCAAATTGTTTCCATTTACTCTAAGAAAAATGAAAGGTACATTAGTCTATCCGGAATTAACTCCTAGCTACCAATTCTACTCCTACCACTTTCTAACCTAGAAGTGCTTCAAAAGTTCTCCCCCTTTTTTTACAAAGAGGCATGAAAAAGCCTTATATACATAATGTACAAACTAGAATGTGATGTCCCCCACTTTAGGGTTTTGCAAAATATCTGCACCTGGCAGAGTCGGTCGCAAATGGGTCAGCATCCAGACTTTTTGTAGAAAGTCGGTTGTTCATTCAATGTGAATCCTCATTGTCTTATGTCGGTGAAGATTGTCTCCTGAGGTGCACTGTAGATCTTTTGCAGCTACCACACTTATTTCTGACCTTCGTGTCTATTTTTGACCTCCAGCGGAGCTACCTCGAGTGCCCCTAAATATCACCATTAATGCTGAGCTACCTTTGTTAGTAAACCTCACAGCTGTCCCTTTGTAGCATGGCTTCATCTTCTTGCTAGCTCGGCGCTCCTTCCTCCCCAGATCCGCCTTTCTGCAAGTCTGTCAGTGTAGCACGGGCTAGTCGGCGAGAGGTTTTGGTGAGCCACAGAGATCATACCGATCTCATAAAGACCCTCGGCAAGATTGCTTCCTCGTCGGCCAGATGATATGGCGAAAACACACTCTCACTGCAAACTCTATTTCTATCAGTGGGCCCCTCTCTTTGGTCGGCTTTTGTTTCATTTTGGCGTAAGCTTCTTCCTTCACCAAGACCTTATTGCGAAGGTATAATCCTTGGCCGAGCTCATCTTTTGTGTCGTTGAGACTTTGTCAGATTGACAGGACATCCTAACAAACCTGTTGCATTTGTTCCAAGTCTTCCCGAGCTCTTTTTGTTCTCTTCAGGCTTCGGTGTGACCTTCACCTTTTGGCTAGATGCTGTGCCAAATTCATCCATTTTTGGTGACCCCTTATGTCGAGGAGACTCCTCTTTAGTTAAACCGACATGCATTTCTTTAATTCCTCGCGCGTCGCCGAGACTCCCACACTTTTCCAAGACCTCTTGGTGCGTCCGCTTCCTCTCTGCGAGCTCTTCCGCACTGGCAAGACCCCCTTCGGTCGGCGAGACTTATGCCGACCAAAGCTTCCTTCGCCATGACCTTATGGCGAAGATACTCTACTTTGGTGAAGGCCCATTCTGTTTTGGTGAGACTTTCCTGAGTCGGTGAGACCTTCCACCGAGCTCAAAACTCTCGCCGAGATCCTCGAGACACATCATCATGCACACAATTTGACCCCTGCAAAACGAGATCTTTGTTAAAACAAAACATTAATAATATTCCCTTTTACCAAAAAGAAACCTAACTCCGGCGGAGGCGGAGCCAACATGGGTATGGGAAGAAAAACGTAAACAAGTCCTAGAGGAACCGAGACTGGGGAAAAACACAACCCAAAAATGACATTCTGATCCCTCAAAATAGGTGGGGGTGGGGCCAGAGTTGGGGAGGGAATGAGCTAGGGAAACAACCAATGCTTCCTGAGTTCATACCTCGAGCCGACTCCGCGCCCGCAAGGAAACCCCAAAATGAAAAGGATGGAAACAAAATACCAATAGAGCCAGAGCAGAGTGACGAACAAGGCAGAACCAAGGTTGGAACCAAAATATGAACCAAAAACTTCTCCAAGTTTCAGGTTCAGATTCCATTCCGAACCTGCCTTTGACGCCACTCGAAAAGAGGAAAATAAAGGAACAGAAAGAAAGAGAAAGGGGAAGGAAAACCCCACAACCAAAATAGAGGAAAACAGAAGTGAAAGATCCAAAAATGTGGAACCGGGATCGGCACTAAATCTGAACCAGGAACTTTGAGGAAGTTCCCGGGTTCGGATCTAGTTATGGTTCTAGGTCTGCCAGAACGAAAAAAAATTAAAAAAAAAATCCCAAGGCCAAAAAGAAAGCTAAGGAAAAGGACACTTATTGAAAAAGACCAACAAAGAAGGAAGAAAAGGTGGGGGTGGACCCGGGATGAGACCTGAATGAGGGATTTTTGAGAAAGTTGAACATTCCAAACCCGAACCTGAACCCGACAAAAAACAAAAGAAATGAAAACCAAGGTCTGTCAGAACCGGAACTGGGGTCAAACCAAGACCCAAACTTAGACAGAAATCCCAAGTTCGGTATTGGTCCTAGTTCCACCTCCGAAAGAACTTGGAAAGTAAAAACGCCTAAGGTAGAAAACCAAAGGCGAAAAAGGAAAAGACAAAGGGGGACCCATTCTGATCCAAATCAAAGTGGGGTGGTTATGCAAGGCATAACAGTAGCTTGAGCGGCTTGTTGTTGTTGTAATAGGGCTTGGGTGTGAGCAACCTATTGTGCTTGTTGTGCTTGTTGTGTAGCTTGAGCGGCTTGCATTTCCTAGGCAACTTGTAGTATAGCTTGCGATTTTTGTGCTTGTTGTGCTTGGAATTGATGAAGTTCCTTTTGATATGCTTGTTGTGCTACTTGCAACGTAATGCTATATTGATTGGCTATGTTTTTTCTTGGTGGCAGCGGTGGTGGTGGATTTGGAATGGTGTTTGTTGTTGTGATGAGAGGCACTATTGTATTGATGGTGGGGATTTTTGTGATGGACAGGGCAATTAATGTGTTTGGTGCAATTTACATGTTTGGTGCAATTGATGTGTTTGGTCCTTGAGAGACTATCATTTTTATTATTTGGGTTGCAATTGATGGTGTGATGATTGCTTGGGTTGTTTGAATGGTTTCCATTTGTTGTTGCGATATCTATGGCATGTTCAAAGGATTTGATGTGATGACTTGATTCATGATTGGGGGATTGTTTTGATTGAGCAATGCTAAGGGAGATAACCCCAAGCTAAGGGGTGATGCAGATGTTAATGGTAAAGGTGGAAATGGTGGGAAGATAGGTGGGGGTGGTGTTCCCTTGATCAAATGTTGATGATGAAGAGGGATCGAAGATGCCCCCTAGCCCAAATAGCCCACCCCTTCCTTCCAAAGTCATGGGAAGAGAAGTTTTCATATTTAATGGGCATGTCAGTGTTGCGTGAAAAGATGATGATCAGTCATTGGGATACTGGAAGGTGAGTGGAATGTATGGGTGCAATGGATTTTGGGGGATGGATTGACCCAATATGGTGTTTTCATCCAAATCTTGGTTGTTCACAAGGGGGTGTGTTTGTAGTGCATTAAGAAATGAGCTCCCCTTGTTTACAATAGGTGGAGTTGTAGCAATGGATGTTGTGATTTGGGGTATGCTTTGGGTGATGTTTTGGAATGGAGGTGTGGATGAAATTGATGGCATGGTCCCAAGAGGTTGTTCCACTATAGATCTCACATCGAAATCAGAAGGGAGTTTAGCCCCTTGCTTTGCTAATTCAAGCATGTATTTTGAGGGATTGAGTTTCAGCATGACATCAATGATTTTTTGTGTTTCAAGATTTTGAACCATTTCAATGATCTCATCCTGTGTCATCCCTAGCACGTTGTTGATGATGTCCTCCACTTGGACACCTTCCTCTTGATGGTCTTGAAAAAATGGAGGAAGATTGATTGTGAGATTGCTAGACCCAATGGGATTTATTTCATCCGTGGTTTGACTCAAATCACTTGAATTTGATGTTTTTTTGTTGGTTTCCATGCTCTTCTTGTGTTGAGATCTAGTTTGAACCATAAAATAGGGATCAATTTTCAAGAATGTGGGAGATGAATCTCTAATTCTTTAGATTGATCTAACTTTAGGCTTAAAAAAAAAATCTCTAGAATGATTAAGGATCAATAGTGTGATGGTGAAATGTGTGAAAGGTGGATGATATGGATGATTAAACTCTTAGAAGATCTTGAGGGGGATGCTAGACTTTTGGGACTTTTCGGATTCTTGGATTTTGATTTTTACCTTGATTTGGTTTTGGATTGCTTTGATTTTGGATAATGAACAAATAGATCCCAAGATGTTGGATGTTATCTATGGGATAGACTTGCTCACAAGATGACAATTTGACTAAGTGTAGCGAGAAGGATGCATCTACCCACACCTAACCAAACAATATGACTTGATGGTAATTAAACTAAGCATATGGAGAAGGATACATCTACACATACTTAGCCAAAAAAAATGTTTTGATGTATTGATTCAAGGATTTTGATTCATGGAGTTTTTCAAAAATTCTAGCGTAAAGGATGGTTTCAAGATTTTTGAGAGTTGTTGGTGAGATGATTTTGATTTGATGTTTGAAAGATGGATGAAGGTTGAATTTGATCCTATGTGTACCTAAAAAGACTCTTGTTTACAAGACCTCAGTTTTTGAAGAACACACTTTACTCTAAACAAGATGCTCAAATTGTTGAAAAAGTCTTGGATTCTGACAATAATAAAATGAGTACAAATTGGGATTGTTTCTTGAAGCTCTTCTATAAAAATTGAAAATGAATCTTTGTCTGAATTCATAGAGCTTTGAGAGACACTTTTGATGATCTTTTGGACTAAGAGATTTTGACTTTGGTTTCTGGATTTTGATTTTGTGTGAAATCATTTGAAACACATGTGTGGGGTTCAATTGTTCTTAGCTTTTCTTAATGAATTCCTTTTACCACAAACAATTCTTGATTAGGTTTTCAAACTAAATGTCTAATGTCTTAACTTCTTATCATCCCATAAAGTGCATTGTGTGGAAATTAAGGAAATCAAGGCAAAGCTTTCCTATTGTTGACTTTAGCAAGCAAATTGAGATATAAATTCAAATGCTTAGAAACCTCTAAGGATAGAATCCCTAGGGCAAGAAATAGAACTTAAAATTTTTCAAAGATATTTTCTTCCTAAAGGGTTTGAAATTTGATGACAATGTTGAATGTTTTTTTTTCCCAATGTTTACGATCAAGCAAAGTGTTTTGTTTCCAAGAACATGCACAACCCTATGGATATTTGAGACAATATTTTTTGATTTCCCACTTGGACAAGTCCAGCTATGCCTACTTTTAGTGAATGGTTAGATTCTTGACCACATAGGCTCCCCCTTATAGTGCACTCACTTCTCGGGTCAGCCAAGCATCAGTACCCATGAATCTCCCATGGAATACTTTCCATTTCTACTAAAAGCCATAAAATTGTGGGGTGGCTTTAGAACGACTATTCTTGCACCAACAAATAGATCAAGGATTTTGGCCTTTTCTAAACAAGGGTTTTAATGTGGGCATTTCATTCATGGGGGACCATCCATATGGTGAGAGACCATTGGTGCCCTTCTCATCAGAATAATCCTCATGATACTTGCCTTTCCTCAAGTACCCAGACTTATATACCAGTTGGAAGTTTCTTGGCTTTAGCGTGTTCCTAGTTGGGTCATTCCCTTGGGTGATTAATTTTTCCCACAAATTAGGCCCTCTAAGATAACACAAAAGCAAGCAAACACATATGTAGTTTGATCGATCTTTGTTGAGAAACAAAGAGAGAACACACGTGATATGTTCCACTCACACTCACAAGATTTTTTCAATTTTAGGATCTAAACTGATGTAGGCAATCACTTACACAAATTAATATCACCAAAAGCCTTTTGATTCTCAAGATCACTGTGAGGTGTGAGAGAAGCACATACATCTTTTTTGTGGTATTATTTTGGGTAAGTGATTACAAAAACAAAGATGCACATGTTCATTTAAAATCCTCAAAGAAATGATTTGATTCTTCTTAAAGCACCAAAATGAAAGATGAAATTTGTTTGTTAAATTGTTAACCTTAAAAAAAAATTAGTAAGTTTTCTTAAGTTCTTTTTAACCCTTTGTAGCAAAAACGAAAGCTTGTGTAGTGTTCTTTTTAGAATCCAAAAAGACGTGAGTTGGTCTAAAATAGAAAAAAAAGCATAAAATGGAAGTTCTAAGCATTTAAAAATGCTTTGTCAACTTCAAATTTAATGCTCAATTCTTCAACTCCAATCTATACAAGTCCTTTGATTCCAATGTGAGAGAAAAATTGTTGTTGTCTCCCAATGCCAACCTATAAACATTACAAAATCAAATCTTTAGAAATGAGCTTTATTGCAAGGAATCATTTGAAATATTTGGAATTAAGAATTAAAAAATAATTCCCCATATAAAGATAGATAAAATTAAAAAAATGATTAAAAACAACAAGTGAACTCTCCTTGCACCAAGTCAATCAAGTTACAAAGAAATGAAGAAATCCATGTTTAAGACATTTAAGCACTTGAGTCACAAGATATTGAGTTTGTCAAAGAATGAAGAAATATTTAATAGCTTCAAAAAAATTAATACTCTTATTGATATCAACCCTGCAACAAATATTTTTCCCTTTTTTAGAAAGATTTGATTGATTTGTAAAAGTGCATTATTCACACCCTACACAATGAATTATTGACTTCTCGCTTCTCCAATTTTTTTTGACAAGCTACAACACCACAAACAAACACAAAGCTTATAATATTCAACAAAGATGAACCAAGTTCATCCCTACTCAACATGTATGCATTACCTCCTACCAAAATTTTGATAGTTTATTGTATTACATTACCCTCTGATTATCCCTACATTGCCTAAAATGAAGATCTATAATGAAAGATTGCAGTAATTAAGTAATACTGCCCATCAATTTTTTAAATTATATAATGCAGGCTTGAATTCTAGTGCCAGGCCTGAAGTTCAAATAGTTTGAAAAAGAAAGGCTCATTTAAGAAAGAACAAGCATCTCAACCATCAGACGGGCTGGCAAGGATGTCAAGCACGAAAGAAGATGTTGATGCCATTTCTTATCCAGTGCGGAAGGATCAACAAAAGCTCATCAAGCAAGGCATCAAATGACAACAACAACAATGCCACCGATCAATATTCAAGATATAAGTGTCAAGCTGAAGATGAAGTGGAGGAAAAAACTTGTGCAAGGTCATCACATAGATGGTCATCAAGAAAAAAGATGACACCAAGATCAATGAGACTTGATGTCAACAGCAAACATCTAGCGGGGCAATGTGTTAGCCTGTTGCCTGGCCGGTGGCTAGAGCTATCCCCTGGAAGAAGGTCAGAAAACTCGACTGAAAGGTCCCTGGTTCAAAACACAGCAAGCACATGGGATGATTGGATTCACAAAATGATAAAGTTAAGAGTTGAGATAATATAGTGATTGAGACCTAAGATCTCACATTGAGAGCTAAGATATTCACTCTAAAACTATGCCAATAATCTATCAAGGTTTCTCTAAACTACAAATCGATTGGTAGAAGCAAACAAAGTACAAACTGTATGTTGTTTGAAAACACATGATGTAGATATATTACCTCAAAAGTAAATTAAAATCTAGGTAAAAGAATAGATAAATCAAACATGTAAGTTGAAACATGTATATAACCAAATTCAAGTAGAGTAACAATTAGGTTTGAAAGATAAGTTAGTAAATCTGCACTGTACAAGATTTTGAGAAAGGAACTACAAATCAACCACCAAAGTGAATCAACAAATGACACAAAGTACAAAGTTGTAAAGCATTGAAAACAAATTTACTTCCCTCCTTCTAGCACCAGATTTAAACACCACAAATTTGCTAACGGCTTAAACTTCAACACTCATTAGCATGGGTTAGTTCAAACTATGCAAACATAATAGTGTTCCTATGAAATAATCCATCATGCCTCATAATGGAAACAAAATAACAACATAAACTAATTGAGAGCTTAAAGAAGCATAGTGAATACCTATTCCATAGTGGATTGGCGCCACTTTGATATAAAAAGTGGCCATTTTCCAACCCTTTGACAAGCCAAATGATGAATATGCTATGAAAATGCTATGAATTCTAGTGAAAATAATAGACGTATGCATAAGAGTGTGGATTCAAAATGCATAACTTGTGGATCCAAAATGAGAAGAAAATCCTCTTATTTATAGATGAGATTGAGAGAAGGAGAGGCAAAATGGATGAATGTGGGACTAATGTTCAACCAATGGCCAAATGCCACTTGTAAAGAGGTGAGACGATGAAAGGTAAGCACATTTTGGTCATTGTGCATGATAAATGCTATTAGGTAGAAATTCAAATTTGAAAGTTGGCTTGTTGGTGGGAGAAAATAATGACTTAAATGACACTTGGCTCAATGCACAAGGACATGCAATAGGAGTTAAATGCTTTGTTGGAAGGACAAATCCCATTTGGAGGGATTTTCAAATTTGGAAGAATATTCTCCTTTTATACCATGTTGAGAGAAAATAGGGATTTAATAAATCAATTAAATGTATTTTCATGTGCAAGTGGCAAAATCTAGAGGATTGGAGTGATTAGGGTTAAGATTAATCATGGTTTGATTAATTTAAGTGAAGATTAGGTGATTTTGACTTTTGACTTAGATTTTAGGATTAAAATAAATCAAAATGAGAAGAAAATGATTTTAGATTTAATTAAATAAAGATTTGATTTATTTAATCAAAGAGGATGATGTTAGTGTTAAATCAAATAAAGATGAATTTATTTAATTTAAATGGATGACTTTAGAGATTAATTAAATAAAGTGAATTATTTAATTAAAAGAGGGACATTAGGATTTGATTAAAAATTGATTTATTTAATCAAAGAGGTATGTGAGGATCAAATTAAATAAAGTTGATTTATTTAATTAAAGGAGGAATTTAATAAAATAAATTGCTTTATTTGATTAACAGAAGAATTTGATGTTAATTAGTTAGATTTAGATGCATGATGTCAATTTTGCATGTTTGCAGTTATCAATACAATATAATTCATGGATGATCTATTTTGTTATGAAACCTTTTATTTATGATGATTCTACCCAAAGGAAATACTACTACACAAGCATGTTAGATAATAAAATTTAGAAAAAGGGCTAACTTACAAAGTATATGGATCCAATAATTTTATTAATAAATCCTAAGACAAAAGTAACTTATTAGGAAGAAATAGTTAGGGTCACAGGTCCTAAAATTTCCTCTCCCTTAATAGTATTTATCCTCAAAGCTTGAGATGATTAGATTGTTGTTATAGGTGGGCAAGGAGTTCCTACCAAGTACATATTGTGGTCATTCCATTAGATGGGGACCTCAGTGATGTTATGGTTGCAAAGGTGGAATGATGGTTTGTTGAGGATAGAATCAAATGTGAAAAGGCTAAATCGTTGAATATTTGGCTCCATTAATACATAAATTCCTAAATCTATTGAGCAAGAGAATACTTCAAAGAGGAGAGACATGAAAAATTAGATTTAGCTTACAGGAGAAAGAATATCCAACTTATAAGAAATGAAATTATTTTTTGTAAGTTTTTTGGCGTTTCGATCAATTATAAGATGAGAAAGTTCAACATAATCATCTTTTGCAGCTCTCCAAACATCAGAACCAAAAGATGTGAGATATGCATCCATCCTGATACTTTAGAAGGAACAATTATTTCCATCAAACTATGGTGCCTTAGAAGAGGACTCCTTCTGAGCCATGTGTTCTAAACCATGATCTACCTCCAACTATTAGGCTACACCAAGGAACTTAGCTATGGTACCAATTCTTAGAACAAATAGATATATTGAGAGGTGGGGTGAATTAGTATATCCCTCAAAATAAAATCAATTCAACCTATCCAACTTATCAATCAAAACATATAACTACCACTAGTTAGATAACACATGCAAAAATAAAGGCACATAACCACAACACCAAAATTATGTAGAAAACCCAACAAGGGAAAAGCCATGTTGAGAAAAGTTGCTTGGAGCTACTATCCAAATCTAGCCTCATAAATGAATCAATAGTTACAATAAATTTAATGTCTTTAACCTAAGTTTAAAACTCTCTGCTCACTTACAAGATGAGGCTACAATCTTTGGGTACATTACTTTGAAGAATCATATGAAAAATCACAACCACAACAGTTATGGTGCTTCTAGGTCACTACCTTCAACACTTTTACACCTATCTACCTTTGGTATTCACACTTGTACTTTTTCCTTTGGCTGACTGCCTCCAACACTCACTTAAACAATTTGGTTGGCTCATTGACTCTAGCATACAACAAACATTTTTTTGTAAATCTGATCACATGAATATACCTTTAGTGCACTACTATAAACAAATTACATTGATCACACATTGAACAATTTCTCTTTTCGATCACACATTTGATCTCACATTTAACATTTGTAAGCATCAAATTTTTTTTCCTTGTCATCCATCCTAAAATTTATAAGAATGAAACATGCAACAACCATTTTGAGTCAACTTCAACACATTTGTGAGAAAGGTAAAATCAATGTGATCCAATCCAAGAGATAAGAAAGACCTATTTAAAATCTGCATGCATCCCTATGGTAGCGAACACCACAAAATCAAGGCGCAAACAACTTAGAATACTAAGTCAACCTAGTAAGCACTCAACCCTTGAAATATTAAGTCTAGACCACAAGCAGTATTAGGGAAGCAAGTTAGCATCACATAGATTCATCATATTACAATAATTAAATGATATTCAAGAATATTTCCATGCCCTTCTTTTCACAACTTTATGCAACCTTTTTCTAGCACAAACAAATAAACATAGAACAAGTATCTATTACAAACCTAGACAACACAATCTTGAGATAAAACTTTGATAGCCCAACTTGTGGTACACATCAACAATGAAAACTTTAGGAGAGACAATAGATGAACATTATAATAAATTCCTCCAAACTAAAAGACCACAACAACAAATATAGAGAAATCTAGAGCAAATGTTCTCAAAACCATCCATGATTGGAATAGTATAGTCTTCATTCTAATTACCTAGCCTGAAACTTCTACGATAACATATATGATCTAAAAATTGGAAAACACACGATTAACGCTTCATTCTATCTAACCTTAAAATATAGAGGAACTTGGATCATTCACTAAAGCCTTTCCAGAGCACTTTGTTGAGCCATTGTTTATAAGAGATTCTATTAGTTATTTTTTTAGTGGCTAATATTCGCTAATTGGCTAATAGTTTAAATTTGGGAATCCAAAATTGGCTATTAATTTGAGCTATAATGTGAATTGAATTGCCACATTTTTACAAAATTTTATTATAGTCTTATTTAAATCACCAAAGAATTTATTTTATTAAAAAAATTAACTCAAAAATTTGACACAATATTCAATACATGATTAGATCAGATTCGCCTAAATTTTATAAATTAGAGTAGAAATCTATATTAATTTTCCAATAGTATATCATAATTATTAGTTTCTTTAGTACCATATTTATAATCTTTAGTTTCCACTACTGATTTATAATATAATCTAATGGCCCTTGTTGTATTACATGAGGTAACATATACCTATGATTTGTAATGCTCATGGGGCTCACAATTTTCGGTCTTATGAGCATTATAGATTGTGGGTATATTTTAGTTCACAAAGTACAACAAGGCTCATTAGATCAATGATCTAAAATCAATTTTGATCCCCATGAGAATTACAAATTTTGGGTACAATTTACCTTATAGAATACAATGAGGGCCATTATATTATATTTTAAAACAATGGTGGAAAGTAAATATTATAGTCTACCCCTTAACCCATAAATAATTTCCACCCTCAGAGACCTACTTTGTCATGAGAATTATTTTTAGATTGGATGGATTCAACATCATAATTAATGCATTTTCCTATTATTTTTCAAGATTCACGAAAATTTTCTATAAAATTAATATTTTTTTCAAAAAATGAATGATTCGCCAATAGAAATTAATATTTTTTCCAAAAAAAATGAAAGATTCGCCAAGATTTTACATCTTCTTTTAGGGAGGTTTCTTAAAGTTATCATTGGATTCTATACAAATTACAACAATATATAGTGAATACAACATTCACATACTTATATACACATCTATAAGTAATATGAAACATGACACCCAACTTCATACATTATACTTAATCATTCTAATTGTAGCATATGCAACTAGCCACACACTGCCACCTTCTTGACAACAAAGACAACATCAACAACAACCCTTCGTACAATTGACACCAATGAAAACCCCATGATATTGACATCAATGACAACACTTGCAACATACTTGAAACAAAGGTGACTAGGAAAAGTAGTTAATATTTTAAAAAATATTTCTTTCATCATCCCTTTTAGCTTATGAGAAATAGGCTAAGGTACTCCTAGTTATCTTCACCTAAAAATGGGGACATGATAGGAAGGATTTTTCTCTTTGAGGTGGTTTTATGTACATTGGTACCTCATTAGGATTTATATTTCAAGAGCCATATTTTCACCCATGTAAGGTATGCTTATGGGGGATGTTAGTGTAGGTTTTTAAATTTTCTTTTATATTCAAGTATATTACTTTATCCTACACATATACAAATATTGATTGGGTTATTAAACATGGTAATTATGAGGGTAGATGAATTATTCCATTATAAAAACATGTGTAACACCTACCTATTCTTGGTAGTTTTAGTTACGTAATCTCTTGGATGTATTAGTCACATTTCATAACCATTTTTTGTATTCTTCTAAATATGTTTGATCATTAAGTTGGCATATTCTATGTATGTAATGTCCCTTAATTATATTTATCAACATAAATAGGAATATGTGGATAGATCCAACGAACTAAAACAAAATTGTAGAAACATAGACTGCAAAGATCACTAGATATATTGAAAAATATTTAGAATTATATCCACAGACATGAAATGATAAAATTACAACTCATAATTAATACAAATACTAATGCATAATGGTGTCCATAGATCCACAACAATCCTATTGAATTCCCTAATAATTACTTGAATCTTAGATGTAATCCTTGAATTAGAATTCCCTCAAGAACCATAGGGGTTTTGTGCTTTGATCCTAGTGACCATTGGATTTTCGTCCAAAGATAACAAAATCCTATGGGTTTTCATCCACATAAGTAATTAGAACACAAGTGTCCCAATTTTATAGGAAAATTTCATAATAATCCATACCCTCTACAAGAATTATCTCCCTATATTTATATGCTACCACTCTCTAAAAAGGAGTAGGTCGGCTTGAGCCCAAATTGGTGCCATGGCCCAAAATTTACAATACTACATGTTACACTAGGTTGACCCTAAGGCCATTGGAGATGTCTTTTTGAATAACATGTGACCTTGCAGATCTATCCATGAGCCTTCGTGGTCCCTTTTCTCCATTATAATGCTTCGTACTTGATGTCGCATGATCCAAAGGTGTCATTCCCATTATGCTTGTTGAAATAGGTGCCAATTGTCTATCACAATCATCTTTTGATAGCAATATCTTTCGGGAACTTGATCCATTCCTCTTAAGATTTGGATATGATGTAAAAATTCCATTATAGAGTATATGTTTTGACCCACAAGCTAAAATATGCTCCTGTAGAGGAATGCAAAAGAATCCCCAGACTTTCCCTCATGTTGGTGAAGTGAGCATGGGTTTCTTCTCATGGTGATTTTCTATTAGTGATAATATTCTGGAATTTGATTCTTCTCCCTTGAGCTCTGAGTATGATGTGCAGTTATCAATGTAGGTTCCATGTTCCATACCATAAGCTAGAATATGTAGTGGCAAAGGAATCTAGAGAGATTCCTAAAATTTTCCCTATTCAAACATAGTAAGCCAAGACATAAAAAACTTTTGGCAATGATAGATCTTAGCCTACTAGGCCAATCCTCATAAAAAATGGTAGTGTATATAAGAATATTTGTAGATGTTTGTTCTCTTCTGCAAGCTAAATGGATGCTCTGAGATGAGTTTTAATAGGGATATCGAGTACCTCCCTACAATATCCTTTCTGAAAAAGGGACATGACAAAGTAGGTTTAGTTGTACCCATTTTTGGTAGATGGAGTCACTTTTGGCAATATATGTATTTGCCTTTCTTGTTTCTATTTAAACAACATTCATCTCCCATCTCTACTAATGAAGAGTGAAATCTATTTATGATATTATATAAATATCTTGTATTATCATGAACTAACTTTGTTTTTCTATTTTGGTTCTAGGATAATCTATGTAAGATATTTTATTTGGTTTATTTATTGCATTGTCTTGCAAACTTTATTTCTTATGTGAAAAATATAACACATTTGATGCATATAAAATATAGATTTAGCTCTAAAAAAAAAATCACGTGTTTGTCCCTCTAGAAAAGAGGAAATAATCGTAAAACATCCCTCATTTTAACTAGGGATTCCAAAGAATCAAATAAATCACATATAATGGAACAACATCAAATAATACCTCAACTATATACTTACAATGAGGATCAAATGTAACTTGTGTTACTTATATACCTTCATATATCTTCCTTTTTGAAAATTTCTTAGGGTATATGAATGTGGATGATTTATAAAATCCAATACCAATTCACTAAGCAATATATTGGAAATCAAAGAAACTTTAGGATATGAGTCAAATATAATAACAATTTTATTACCTTTCACTTGCACTTAAGTATGGAAATTTTGTGTGAGCTCTTCAACTTTATTTAATTTTTCTCCAACCTTTTGTACCCCCTTATTGAGTTTAGCACATGAGAATAAATCATCCAAACCTAAAGAAAAATAAAATTCCAATTTTTATCTGTCACATTAGCTCACTTGTATTTCTCATTAGAATAATTCTAAATGTAATTTATAAAATATCTCTTTTGATAACTTTATTTTCTATCACAATGGGTGCCATGAAACCTTTCTTTACCTCTATCCTTTGAATTAAATAAAAAAATAAAATTCATCTTACTTTTTCCTTTTCCAATATCCTAATGTTTATTGTAATGCACCGCCACACAACCCCAAAGAAAACTAATACATCTAACATTTATGGTACAATTTAAAAAAAAAAACAATTAAAGTGTATAAATTATTGTATACATTAGATTTAAAAGATTACAAATTAAACACCTAAGTCCTTTGGGGTACACGAGGTGACATTACACAACTAACTCATTCATTCACTTAACATCAATTTCAAAACATTAATAGATGATAAACAATGTGACAAGAATAAACCATATAGCATTTACAATTAATTAAACATGGAAATATAAAGTACATATTTCCATAGTTACAACACAATATATACAATTATAGTACAAGGACAAATTACATAGTGTGTTCAAGCATTACATTAGTCTTCTAGTACAATCCAGTGGATACATATACAAAATTACATCATGAGTCTTCCCAACGCACATGAGAGTGATACATCAATACATATAAATTCATTTGGAGTACAAATATACATCTGGTTACATATGAATCTTGGATCAACTGCACCTACAAAACTCTGCATTGAATGGTACAACTGCATCCAAGGGGATCCAAGGGGGTGCATAGCACATTCCACCTAACCACCCCCATGCTAGGAGTAAACAAGGAAGGATCCCCGACCAAGCACATCCAAATAGTAACACAATACTAACTCCAGACAAGATAACATAATATCAAAAGACCACTCACAATACTAAACAATGATAAATCACCAAAAGACATAACAATAGACCACTTCTAGAGGACTTAAATAAAACAACTGAAATGGAATGCTAGAGGAGAGTGTCATCGCATGGCCTTACATGATTATCTAGACATCTTGTCTCAAGGTGCTGCCTCCATCTATACATGGATTATCTAGACAACCTATCACTAGGTGCCACCTCCATCTATGGTTATCTTGACTACCTATCTCAAGGTGCTACTCCATAGGGTTACTCATACGGAACCGTTAACCTCTCGTGGAGATGAGGCAATGATCATGCCAGGCACGGCCTTCTCGACCCACATTTAGTCTATGATAGCACTAATAGGTGGATGAGGCATCCATAATTATCTTATTAATGTTTAACCACCCACCCATTAATTAATTACTTAGGTTATCACTTATTACTCTAACTCTACGTGGGTTACCCTGACAACCCCTTTGTGCGCTGCCCCCCACTTAGAGCCACTCTCCCTAGACACCCAAAACATAAGATCTAACACCAAGGGATTGTACTAAAAAGAACACTGAACCAACAAATGGAACATCCGCAAGGTAAAACCATCTCACCAAAGTCATATGAAACACATCCATAAAATGGTACAATCCATGTGTAAACTCAAATCACAACCATAGTCAAAACATAGGCCAAATATCGAATTACAAGATGAAATATAAACATCAGTATCCCCACCTCTGGAAGTCCCTAACCAACAACTTAAGTTCCTATCGAAGGATAAACTAACTCTAGGGTTTCCCACAAGACATAAACCCAAAAAGAGAAAACCACAATAGATTCAACAAATAATCTCGAGAGAAAACAATTACATAAAACAATGCCATATAAAACATTTCCAATACACAATAATTTCATCATATAAATAAATCAATTACTCGAGAAAACTCCATTTAATTTAAATCACCGAATTTATCTCTAATTTCCTCGATTACATTATAACATTGCAACTTGTAAAGTTATATCCTTAATACAAAATCATAGCATATAAAAGTCCTTTATATATATACATATATATATATATATATACATATAATACATACATTAAAATTTATGCATTAAAATCATATTATAAAATTAATAAATGACTTACTGTAAAATCACAGTAGTATATATATATATATCCATAAAATAACAACATTTAAATAAGGTTGAATTTTTTTAAAAAGTTTTTTAATAATTGAACTCTGCACAATCGTGGTACTGTGTACCACTGTGTGGGAGGCCGCAACCCCCACATGGTTGCATCCAATAGCCTTGCATGCGTACAACCCATAGGGGGGCGTGGGTGGTACGGCTTCAGCCAACCACTCCACCCCCATTAATATATTTTATTATTTATTTATTTTTATTTTATTTTATTTTTTTATATTTTTTTAAACTTTATTTTATTTACCCAAAACCAAGGCATGGAATTCGAACTGTAAATAAAATATACATATTCTTTAAAAAAAAAAATAGAAGATAATATATGCCCAGGTATATATATATATATATATTTGCCTATAAAATACATAATCAATAATATAATAAATCAACAGTCCACACAGAATAAATTTGGGCATACAAGATTTAACCCCAACATATATATATTCATATTTTTAGAAAAATAATATAAATAATAGAAGAACTTACAATAAATATCAATCTAATTTCTTTTCAGACAAATTGCAAACCTGGGTATGCATAATTTAACCCCAAAATAATTTTGTTTTCTTTTCCAATCAAAATTTCACAACTAGATTTGTTGAAGCAAGATCAGAAGATTTCACAATCATTTTCCAAAGAAGATTTAAAATTTGACACAAATGAACTTCAACAACAAAATCTTCTTTGAAACATAATTATCAATTTCAAACATGGTAGACATGATTTCATTTCTCTTACAAAATAATAAAAAAACAAAGGAATTAAATTAATCAAAAGAATCTGGAGTCCTTCGTTTGATGACGAATCCAAACATGGTGACCCCTCTTCCTCTTTCGAAAATGAACTTCCTTTGTAGTTCCTTCTCAAATTCCTTTAATCTAACTTCTGAATCAATTTTCCTATTCTTTTCTTACAAAATAATTTTAACAAAGAATCACAACAAACTCCATCTTTTCTTTTCCAGACCAAACCAAAAACCATTCCCTGTGTGTGTAGAAACTTCCTCACAATAAAATAAATAAAAATAAATAAAGCTCTTCTTTTTTTTCCTCAAAAATCCAAAACATTCATTGGTTCTTTTTCTTGCTTTTAAAAGCTCACACTTATCTCACAAATTTTATTAAAAATTCATTATTTTCACATGATATTCTCTTCTAATTTTCTTTAATTTTAATATCTTGAAAAAGATAATTTATAATTATCACCAACATTATTTATTTAAATTAATTACTTACACTTTTTAATTAATTAAATAACTTTTAATTTACAATATTTAATTCCACAATTACAATTACTCACAATTAATCATATCCACAAAATATCATTAATTTATCCCATATAAAATAAAGATAAATTAAATAACAACTAACCACAATAAAACAAATAATCAACAACAATACTGAGACAAGGACAAGGCCAAAACCATGACACAACAAGACTCACAACGAGGTGACGGACTTGGGACGGGAACACTTCCTTATCAACTCCCTTTTTTCAACATCATACCCGTTGGGTTAATTTAATGCTCACCCTATCCTGCTGAAGCAGGTGGAATCTAGACTTTATTCTTGCAATTCCTTCATACAAACAAATGCCAAGTAACATGTAAATCTCCATTGTAGACACACCGTGAAAGGAAATCGTGGGGTAGCGGGGCGCTCACAAGTGAGTGATGCCACTCCGTCCTTTCACCAAGACTCACTGACCACACATCATAAAACATAGCAACATAGAATCACAACATCAACACATATAATATTAAAGAAAATCATAGCATAGACAAATAATCTAACCACCACATAATGTATCATAAATCATCATAATAATGTCAAGTGCAACAAACCAACCAAACTATGAATCCACACACAACCAAGTCAATGAACTAATCACCATCACAAACCAAGTATCAAAGAGTATCAAAGAGTAACAACAACATGAGGGGTATTACATTTATTAACACCAAATTATTTCTCATCACTTTGTTTGTTCTTGTTGAAAAATTTCTCCTTCTTATCTATGGTATGGTAGTGTGCATGGGTATATGCCTCATCTCAATTTTTGGGCTTGTCTATGATCATTTCCCTCTTCAACTATCTAAATATATCTCCAACATAATTTATGATAACTTCTTGATACATTATATCCTTTCACATTTGGACTTCTCTCTTCCTAAACCAAGTAATGTTCATTTACACATTTTTTCCCTATCTTTGTTTGAAGAAATGCAATTACACCACTCACTCCTCTTCATGGAATATTCAATAAAATTTATTATGTAGTGGACTCTTGAATTATCACTACTTTTAAATTAATGACACTTTCCAAACTTATAATAAGTGCGCATAGCTCTAATACCATATAAGAACATGCTTGTAAATATTGAATTGTGTAAAATAAATTTATTTATAAGGGTATAACATATGAATATTGGAATATGCCTCCATTTGTGACACCCATTAGTCCAACTTATTTGTGATACCCATTATTCCAACTTATTTGTGACACCCATTATTCCAACTTATTTGTGATCACTTTACCATGTAGGATTGTATTTCAACTTTTTTTCATTGCCTTGAATAATATTTCCTTAGAGGACTCACCTTGATCCATAGCTCTTGTTTTATATTATGTTTCTTCCATATTTTATTTGAATATTCCTAACTTGAAGATTCAAAAAAATATTAATTTTCAATCTATCTACTATCTTTGAGCTACATGAAGAATCTATATAATATCATGTTCAAGTTTTTTTTTAATCTCACTTTCGCATTTGTAGACACAAAAAAAGTAACCCTTCTACTTTTTCTCATGTTTAGGCCCTCCTAGTGATTTGGGCTTGATTTTTCCTAGATTTAATGTTGAAATGTAGTCAACGCATTCACATTAGGTATTGGACCCTTGTGAATCATTAAAAATTCTATAATGTCTTGTAAAAGTCTTGTGAAGTGTTGTAACCCACTTTCACACTTTTCTAGGACCCTTTCATTATAATTCACCTAAATAATGTCTTTCTATCACTTACCAAGTCTTATTTCAAAGTGTTGTAAAGAGTTGTAAGAAGCTTTCATGCTTTCCTAGGCTTGTCATCAATAATTTGACCCTTTCTTATGTTTAAATGACCCCTTAATGCAGTTTTTAGCCCTACTTAAGTGTGTTTTAGAGAATAATCCCATTAAACATCATTAAATTCACTTTATTTCCCAAAAACTAGTAAAATTTCCTTGGTGGGACCAAGTCTCCACCTAAGGGGACTTAGTCCCAATGGGCGCAAAAATCAAAATTATTTTAATTTTCTAGCCGGATTTTATTCTCTCAACTTTGAGGCCGGCCTGTGATGTGTTATTTTCAAGAAATATTATAAAATAAAGTATAAATAAAGCATTTTCCTCTCATTTTCACCCCCATTCATCTAATGCATTCACCCATACATCAACATACATACATGAACATAATTCTCAAGCATTCTCGACATTATCAAGCATCCATTGGAGCATCTACTTGCATATCCTTTAGATTTCTACATCAAGGGTTTGGTGAGTTGTGACATTGCATGTTGTTCATTCATAATTATCTTTTTATTTCATTTCATTTTCAAGGGTTTGATTAGCAAATTGGGGTTTGACCAATGCAAATCCCTATTCACTAACCCTTAACCCTTTTTTCCCTCTTTGCTTGTATGTTTTGCAGGTCTTGTATGTAAATTTGTAAAAGAGAAAGGTGGTAAGAGGTTTTATCAACTAATCAAATCCATTCAAGTCAAAAAAGCCCTAAGTTAAGCTTGGAGACCTCTTTTAGGCCAACTTCTGCAGAACCAGATCTAAACACCTATCAAGAAGAGGATTGTAGACTGAAAGCTATAGATTCTTGCTGTGAATTTCCTAAGATTTCTAGGTGGGATAAGTTGCCATTTGTGGTGAATTAGTCCCACTACCAAGCCTAAAAAGTAATTTCTATATTTCTAGATACCCATTTGGCTGAAACCTGTTCTGGCAGAATCTCCCTAAAATAGGACTAAGTCACCCAGCTTGGCATAAGTGTCCCAGTTGTCCTCAACAATAAATTTTGTAGGACTCAAGAGCCCCTTTTCATCACATTCTAGTTTCCAGGTGCACCTCTCTAGTCTCTTTCATTTATGTTATTGTTTACTTGCATTCTTAGGTCATTTTGCATATCATAATGTGTTTTCAAACAACTTGCATTTCTTAGGTTTTACATTAATACTTAATTTTATTTATCATTTTTTTGCATTTATACATTTCATTTAGGCATACTTAATCCATATTTACATTATTTTTGAGTGGGGAAATTGCCCATTTTGGCCCCTCTCTCCTTTTAGGTGAAAAACCCTAGAGGTGCAAGAGAGCATTAGGGTGCCAAAATCTTTGTCCACATTTTGGTGAACATGACTTTAGAGAATTTTTCTTCTAATTTCAAGTGCATTTACATCATAGGAATAGATTGCATTTGCATTGCATTGCATTGCATTGTTTAAATTGCATTAGTGAAAAGCTCATATAGCTTACAATTTTGCATTGCATTTCATTAAAAATTAAAAAAATCATGCATTTTCATACTATACCTGCATCTGAAAACCTAAAAAACATAAAATTTCATTTAAAAATTCTGAAAAATCTCAAAAAAAATCACTATAGGGACTAATTCGCCACATTGGGTGACTTAGTCCTCTTGCACACTCTTCACTGCAATTTTTGTCATTTTTAGATCATTGTTTTCCTTTCTGTTTTCTATTATTGCATTTCTATTACTGTTTCTAGATTTTTTGTTTTATTCCATTTCTTGCATTTATTTTTCTTTCATACATTTGCACCATGGCTATGTGTTTTAATAAGTTTTGGATGTCATTAAAATCCTTAGTTGACATGCAAAGGTGTGCCTTTGGAACTGATCCTAATGACATTGAGCTTCCTCATGCTCGTTCAACTCGTCATGAATGTCCTTGTGATGTTTCCATCATTGGAGAAGATGATGACAACATAAATAAGTTCCTAAATGAATGTCTTGACAATCTTGAAGCTAATGCATCCTTTTATCCATCCATGAAACAACAAGACCTTCCTACAGTCTCACCTCCTGATATGTTTGGTTAATTACATCCTAAAACAAATGAAGGACCTAAGTTCCCTCCATCAGGTGAACCTAGTTCTTCTAAAAAAGCAACCCCTCAACCATTATATGACAACAAAGTCACTAATACTTTGATCAACCTTGAAGAAACCTATGACAAAGGTTTTACCATCATGAGAAAACAAGGATGTGACACAACAACTAAACATGACATTCATCAACTTTTAGAAAAAATACAAAAGATGATAACACAACAAGGTTAGGATATCAAGATCCTCCTCATAATAGCAAGCCTCCTAGAGAATATTGGAGACTTCGTGATGATGGCACAGTGATCTTTGATTCCCCTCCCAATTTGAATTCCTCCTTCCTCATGAAAAAACCTTAAATGATAACAATGAAAAGGATGATAGGATCACTTTGGGCCCTCCTCCTCCTCCTTCAATTTGAGAAAAGGGTGAATCTACCAAATGCAAGAGGCCTTACAAGTTACAAAAACTCAAATTTCCTCTTTGTCCACCACTTGAATGTGAAAGGAAATTTCAAATACTTTTAAACAAAGGACTCATACTCTTACCACCTATAAATAGGATGGTGATATATCCTAAACATGCTAACATTCCACATTGTGTATATCATCACATTCTTGGACATAGAAATGATGAGTGTCGCCAATTGAAAGAAATATTGAGCAAGTATCATTTTGATGGTGATAGTTGCTATCCTATAATCCCATAAACCACTATCGAACATATTATCATGTAATAGTTGTAGAAAATTCCCTTCTCACTATTACATGACCTCTCCCATCACCTACTTCGGATCATTCTTGTCTTGCACTTAGTGGGGGCAAGAAATTGCTAGCCTTGTCCTAGTAATGCATTTGTTGTTGTCCCTTAGTAGTGTTATTCACTTTCCACTTATACCAATTAAGGCTGGGAGGTGGATTACTTTCTCAACAGTTGAATTGCATTTGCCTTAATAGTCTTTTTCATTTTATTTTTTGTGTTTGCATGTGTGTATCATACTCCCACGTGATGTAATGTTTCATGTTCTCTCTCTTTGTACTTTCATTCTTCTATATGTTGTACATCACTTTTTCCTTTTTCTTTTCTTTTTTCTTGTGTTTTCCTTTTGGGGATGACGCAAGGCATTGAGACTGCAATGTCTCTTTCATGTTGACCCAAAAGGCCCTTTTCTTTTGTCCTTTTCTTGTGTTTTCCTTTTGGGGATGTCCCAAGGAATTGAGACCGAAATGTGTCTCTCATGTTGACCCAAAAGCTTTTCCATTTTTGTTTGCCTTTTATTTTTTCTTGTGTTTTTCTTTTTGTGGATGATGCAAAGTGTGAAGACATCCTATGTCTCTTCCATGTTCACCCAAATAGATCTTTCTTTTTCTTTGTTATCATTCTCTTTGTGTCACTCTTCCAGTTCTATGTATTTAGGGAATGATGACAGTTCCAAGCTCTTTACAAAACATTGTTAGAGTAATAAGTTGTTTTACTTAATTAATTTAATCATATTGGTTAATTAATTAAGTCACTTATCACTTTAGTCACTTAAGCTAAACTTAGGCACATTAATAATTAATTATTTATTAATTATTAAGTGTGCACACTAGGGTTTCCCTTTTTAGGGTTTGTTGATCTCCTTTCATAAGGATTGATCTCATTGTAATTATCAATGGGAGAATATCTGTAGCTTTCATATCTTCTTAAAAGTTTTTTCTCTTCTGTAGCTTTTTCTTGTTGAAGATAATTGCACATATTGTTTTGCAGATCTCTTGCGTGGAAGGTGTATTTGTTTGTGTTTGATCCTGTGGCTCGTGGTTTTGTGCTTGTTTCACAATTCCAACATGGTATCAGAGCATATAAAGGTGCAAACATAAAAGTACAAGCTGATAGAAAGGATGTGAAACCAAAAGTCACATACGCATGAGAAAGGAATGAAGGCAAACAAAGGGCAAATATCAACCCCCATGGCAAAAAAAAAAAGGTTGTAAATTTTTTGTTTTGATTTTAAATCAAAAACAAAAATTTAAAAAAAAGTTATTTAAAACAAAAAAACCTTTTAAAGCTCTGCTGGGGTAAAACTACATACCCTAACCCTCTGCTTGCCAGCATTGCATTTAAAAAGATCGCCAGCGACTTATTTCCGTCCATTTTTTTTATGATTTAAAAAAAATCACAGTTTTTATATATTTTTTAAAAAAATATAAATGTATTTTTTTAATTATTTTTTTTAAAACAATTTTTAGGTAATAAGGCTGAATTGTGCAAACGCAGTGACGGGCGTTTGACCATCAATTTTAAGCTCAAGTTTTTGTTGCGACGGCCGTTTAGACGTCAAATTTAATCCCGTGACTGGTTTTTTTGCCAATTTGGAGCTGTTTTCTTCTGGAAGCCATAACTTTCGCCCACGGTGTCAAAATCGCGCAAACAAGATATCATCGGAAAGAGGACTCAAAGTAATTTCCAGTGGTGCAGGTATTTTTTAGAGATTTTTTCTCAGGTTCCTGTTATTTCCAGTTAAAGTTAGATCTTCTTTTCCAGTGTTGTCTTCAGTATTTTCGGCATAACTTTTGCATACGATGTCGAAAATGGACAAACAAGATATCGTCAGAAAGCTGTTTCTGAGCTCTTCGCAGTGGTACAGGTGGTTTCCAGATTTTATTTCTGGTATTTTCCAAAAATCCTTGTTTTTAGGCATGTTGTCCTATTTGGACATTGTAGACATTATGGGCTCACTTTGCATGTATTTCTCTTTTGTAAACGCATTGAGATAAAGTGCCTTAGCATTGTATGTGTAGTATTGGGTTTCTTGCACATCACTTTGTGCCATATTTTGTACTCACACTATATTATAAAGTGTCATGGGGGGTTGTGTAGTGCCTTTGTTTTGCCATCACACCTTTGTCCGGTGAGTGTCCCTCCACGACAACAGTGGATCCATATGATTCCAGCTTCATGTATGTGTGCTTTGTTTTGCACACCACTTTTTCAGTTGTAGGTGCTTTCTTGTGCACTTTCAGATGCTCTTGGTTCCTCTTCATGCACTACTTTCTGACATTCAGTTTCAGTGTACCTGTCACGCCTCTCCCTTTTCAACATTATGGGGGGGTTTCTACTGTTGGTGTTAATGCTTCCTTGGTTTCGATGGAGTGAGCTATGTATACAGTATTTGTTCCTATGTACTAGGTGGATGCAGCAGCTGGTTACCCATGCATTTCGGTGAGATGGATCACTTACCATATGGACACTCTTACATTCCTATTTTTTGGAGGCGACCTTCCACTTTTTCATGATCAGTTCTTCAAAATTTTGGTACCTTTACCATCTGTATCTTCGAGTTCTAGGTGTTTGCCTTTGTTTTCCATCTGATTCGAGTAGTGTCATTGGGGGCACTCATGCAGATTGTTGTCTTCTTGATCCTGATCATCATATCTTCAGAGGAGGTTCTTCGGCACCGTAGCAGTCATCTTTTGACAAAGTTTGCAGCTTCTTCATGCTTCTGTGATGTTCTACATGTTCTTCTTTTTCTGGACATTTCCTTGATTTGGAGGCTTTTCATTCCTTCAATCGCCTTTGATCTCTTTTTGGAGTAGAGTTTTGTTCCCATGAGGTTTTCTCTATTTCTCCACTTTATAGAGATCTTCTATTTGTACATGGGTACCTTACTTGGCCTTGTTTGCCGGGACCCATCTTTGCTTTCATGCATCTTTTTCTTAGTGTTTTAGCTACTTCCTAAGTTCATCTTAAGGGGGGGTGTTAGAGTAATAAGTTGTTTTACTTAATTAATTTAATCATATTGGTCAATTAATTAAGTCACTTATCACTTTAGTTACTTAAGCTAAACTTAGGCACATTAATAATTAATTATTTATTAATTATTAAGTGTGCACACTAGGGTTTCCCTTTTTAGGGTTTGTTGATCTCCTTTCATAAGGATTGATCTCATTGTAATTATCAATGGGAGAATATCTGTAGCTTTCATATCTTCTTGAAAGTTTTTTCTCTTCTGTAGCTTTTTCTTGTTGAAGATAATTGCACATATTGTTTTGCAGATCTCTTGCGTGGAAGGTGTATTTGTTTGTGTTTGATCCTGTGGCTTGTGGTTTTGTGCTTGTTTCACAATTCCAACAAACATTGCAGCAACGAACATACTAACCCCAAATCCATAGATCCCTTATGTGTTTGGTGTTTTCATTTTGGGGGCAACCCCTTTCCTTTTCTCTCTTCCTTTTTCTATCACATGATGCAACCTTACTCAGAAATGTATGACTTGGCACAGGGGCTTTCCAAGTTGGATCCCATGTCTTCTTTCTTGTTTGAATTTTTCATTTGCTACTTTAAAGTAATTTCTCATAGAACAGTGTGTAGCGATTCCTTTAAAGTGGGGGCATACATTGGCATTATCATTTTGCATTTTTCTTCTTTGTTCCTAGTGTATCCTTGTTACTTCATATGATGCTTTTTTTTGCTTTGTTGATGAAATTGGGTATGATGTCCTTCATGAGTGTGATCTATCTTAGCATACTACATTCCTCTTAGTGGCTTGATGCGACACACTGCATCCCCTAAGTTGTGAATATTCTATTCTTTTATTGGTCCTCTCTTAGAGACATTAGGCATAATGTTCCCGAAGTTAAAAACCTCACATGAACAAAGCAAGACTCCTTTGAACATCTTTTGCATGTTGCATTTTGCATTTGTTATATGGCCACCTTGCATAACATAGCTTGCATGCCTATGGTGTGATCACATTTGTTCATGAGCTCCAAGCATACGAAGTTTTGTTTGTCTCGTGAAGCTCAAAATGTCATTTTCTTTTGTGGCACCTTATTAAAGTTATTAGGAGGTATAACTTTGGTATGGTTGAGTAGGAAACCCATTCTGAGGCATGAATTTCCCCATAGCCACTCATGTGTGTGTGAGTACATACCAACCATGAGTGTATTTTTCTCACCATTTTCGCCTTCTCACTCAGTGGACAACCATGAGTTATGTCACCTCAGAGTGAGTATGTATTTTCTTTCTAGAAAAAGAGCCTAGATTTGATCCACAACGGGATGGAAAAATGATCAAAGATTGATCCAACTCTCTTTTTCCTTCTCCTTCTTTCCCTCTTCATTTACATCATTCTCATGTTTAGTTTTCCATGGGATCTTCATCATGGGATCTTGATCATCCCTCTTGATCATTGTTGTCTCATCTTTTTGTGCCAGAGAAAATGGCCCCTTGACATTTTCATGGTCTTTTAGGTCTTTTTTCAAAATGCTTGATCCATTTTTCTTTGATTTAATATTGTAATGTGACTTAAACATTCACATTAGGTCCTAAAAATTCAAATTATGAAGTCTTGCAAAGGTGTTGTGAAGTCTTGTAAAACATTTCTACACTTTTCTAGAATCTATTAATTACAATTCACCTAAAAATCACCTTTTCATCACTTATCAGGTCCTATTTTGAAGTGTTGTAAAATCTTGTAACAAGATTTCACACTTTTCTAGGCATAATTTCACTATTTACACCTTCTTATGCTTTATTTGATCCCTTTATTCCCTTATAAGGCTTAATTAAGTGTATTTTTGAATATAAACTTGACAAATAACATTAAATGTGACTTAATTCCTGACACCCACTTTCAGGTCCAAGGTGGGACCCATTCACCATGGGTGGCGATTGAGTCCCTCTTGGCTCCAAATTAAAAAAAAAAAATTTCTTTTGCGTTTTTATTCAAAATTACTTGATGTTAGCCTGTGATGAGGTATCAGTGGTTACTAAGGCACAAGAGTGTATAAATAAGTGCTTTTATATCCATTTGAACCCCCATTCATTCACTAATTCATCCAAGCATTCAATCATCCACTCAAGCACTTTGCATCATCAAATCAAGCATCTTGGAGTATCCATTGACATATCTTCAAATTTTGAGCATCAAAGGTGTGGTAAGTTTATGACATTTGCATGTTATCTATTTATCATACTCTTTTCATTTCATTTCATCATTTAGGGTTTGAGCAAGGCAAACCCCTATTCTCTAACCCTCAATCATTTTTTCCCTCTTGCATGTGTGTTTGCAGACTTTTGTGTGTAGATTTATCAAGAAATTAGGTGTTGAAAGGTGGTCAACAAGTCAACAAAGTGCTTCAAGTCAAATCAACCATATTTCAAGCTTGGAGACAACCTACAACCTATTTTTTGTAGAATTAACTTCGTCAACCCAACAAGTAGACAACCTCAGATCTAGTACTACAAAATTGGTCCCTGATTTCGTAGAATTTTTGGAGAGGATTGATTCACCATCAATGGCGAATGAGTCCCACCTTAAGGCTAGAAATCCAGATTTTTTTCAGATTCTAGATCCTGACACTTAGAAACTAGTTTCCAACTGTTTTCATCATAAGCAAGACTGATTTGCCATCAATGGCGAATGGGTCCCACTGTTGATTTTAGTGATCTCAATCAACATTCAAAACATTCCATTTTCTCCATTCTCTATCCAGGTGCACTCTAACTCAACCTTCTTCTTTTCTATTTTGCATTTGTTCATACTTTAGTTCATGTTTGCATATCACATTGTGTTTTCAAACATTGCATAAATCTTAGATCATGCATTCATAATCAATCCATTTCATAGCTTAATTTCATTTACATCATCTCATTTAACCTAAATAGCATCATACATTTCATAATTTGAGTCAACCTACCTAGGTTTTGTGTGGGGTTTATCTCTCTCCTTTTAGGTGAAACATCCTAAGAGTGCAAGAGTAGCCTATAGATCCCACCCAAAAAATTATGGTTCACTTGCTAAGCATTAGTTCATTAAAACCCCTCTTGATTGCATGTTCAGCTACTTTAGTGTGAGGTTGAAGCAAGTTCATCCTCTCACTAAATTGGGGGCTAACTGTCGACATAGAAAAAGTAACCCTTCTACTTTTTCTCATGTTTAGGCCCTCCTAATGATTTTGGCATAATTTTTCTTAGATTCAATGTTGAAATGTGGTCAACACATTCACATTAGGTCTTGGACCCTTGTGAATAATTAAGAATTCTATAATGTCTTGTAAAAGTGTTGTGAAGTTTTGTAACCCACTTTCACACTTTTCAAGGACCCTTCCATTATAATTCATCTTAATAACCTCTTTTTATCACTTACCAAGTCTTATTTCAAAGTGTTGTAAAGAGTAGTAACAAACGTTCACGCTTTCCTAGGCTTGTCATTAATAATTTGACCATTTCTTATGTTTAAATGACCCCTTGATGCACTTTCCAACCCTACTTAAGTGTGTTTCAAAAAATAATCCCATTAAAAATCATTAAATACACTTTAATTCTCGACATCTAGTAAAATTGCCCTAGTCAGACCAAGTCGTCACTTGGGGCAACTTAGTCCCACTAGGCACAAAAATCAAAATTATTTTAATTTTCTAGCGGCATTTTATTCTCTCAACCTTAAGGTCGGCATGTGATGTGTTATTTTTGGGAAATATTGTAAAATCAAGTATAAATAAAGGGTTTTCCTCTCATTTCCAGCCCCATTCATGTAATACATTCATCCATACACTAGCATACATACATTCATAATTCTCAAGCATTCTAGGAATTATCAAGCATCCATTGGAGCATCTACTTGCATATATTCATATTTCTACATCAAACGTTTGGTGAGTTGTGACATTGCATGTTGTTCATTCATCATTCTCTTTTTATTTCATTTCATTTTCAAGGATTCGATTACCAAATTGGGGTTTGACCAAGGAAAACCCATATTCACTAACCCTTAACCCTATTTCCCCTCTTTGAATATCATGTGTTTTGCAGGTCTTGTATGTAGATTTTTCAAAGAGAAAGGTGATAAGAGGTGTTGTCAACTCATCAAATCCATTCAAGTCAACAAAGCCCTAAGTGAAACTTGGAGACCTCTTTCAACCCAATTTCTATAGAACCAGATCTAAACACTTATCAAGAAGAGAAGTGCAAACTAAGAGCTACAAATTCTTGCCCCGAATTTCCTAAGATTCCTAGGTGGACTAAGTCACCATCTATGGTGAATTAGTCCCACTGCTAGGCCTAAAAAGTGATTTCTACATTAGTTTTGAGTGGGGACATCACCCATTTTGGCCAATCTCTCTCCTTTTAGGTGAAAAACCCTAAAGGTGCAAGAGAGAATCTTGGGTGCCAAAATATTTTTCCACACCATCATCTTCCCTTTCCATTCTTTCTCTCCTTAATCAATCTCATTCTAGTTTATGGGACAAAAGGTGAGAAAATATTGTCTCCACTGAATATTGTGGATGGCATATAATTACAAACCCTACAATTTTTTTTAGAAAGGATACAACTTCTTTGATACCACTTGATTCAAAAATAGGGAGGATATTCCTCACACTATTTAGGAATGGATATATACAATGAATTATTTACAATAAAACACATAATATAGACTATAAATAATATCTAATGGTTTCCATTTGAATAATATATAAAAGTGTATATCAAGGAAAACACATAGATTGTCTCAACAAAATAAAAAATAATGGATAACAAACAATGTGATCAACATGTAATACACACATTTATAGAGAAAACCTAATGTAGCATGAATAAAACCAACTATAGATGTTGACTTGAACAAGCATATTGCCAAACCAATTTCCCTATTAGGTCTTATTCACACTAGTTTACTTAGGACATTCTTAGGGAAATATCACTTTATGTATGAAGTCATAATATTAAGACAAATTTCATAATATTATGTTTTCCCATGTCTCATATTGACCTATATAACCATTGGATCTTCATTTTAATATCAATCAATGATAATTGTGTACTCATTATGCATTTGCATCCTTTCATATAGAATGGAATTATTCTCTATTTTTGTGTCTCTCTTATGCTTTTATTGACGATCCTAGATCTTGGGTGACTATCTCCATAGGAAAATCTTGCATTGTATATAGATCATTCTATAGAAAATGGTACAATAAAGAGAAAATAAGTCTATATTCCATCATATAAATGTTGAGTACAAATGATTTTAATGTAAAAATGGGTTCAATTATCTACAACTATAATTTGAAAGCTCCAAAAGCACGTGTAACTATGCTCTCACTATGAATGAAGTCACTAAAACACGTGAAACAATCTTAAGATGGACTAAAACCACCATACTATTGATATCCAACCCCACCAAAGTCATGGAAAAGCAATAAATGGTATTACCCTGTACTTTTGGATATAGGAAAAATGAAAAATCAAACTATAAATTGAAAAACCAAATGAAAAAAACATTTGTAATCCACATTTTATCTAAGATTTGGCGAAAGCATTGATTCCACTAGGGTAAATATGCATTCACCATGGTATTCTTCTATTTTTTGTGCCATTCAATAAGTTTACTATGATATTTGGCATGATCATCATGATAAAAGGGAATTCACAACTATAGATGGTAAATTTAATACCTATAAAAAACAACAAACCCACAAAAAAATTCCAAGGTCATTATGAGTTTTGTAACATTTTTTTTAAGACTCTCATAGATATCATATGTCATTTCTATTCATCTCCAACTATCATCATAGCCCTTTTTTGCAACATACCCAACTAGCAAGTGAAGAACTACATCTACCAGCCAAACATCAAATACCATTATCCTTTTGGTCTAAAAAATTTTGACAAGAATTTTTTACCTCTAGAAATCTCTATTTTTAAACTAATAATTGCTTTAATAAAAAAAAAATCATATTTTTAATATGTAAGTTTGTTTTGAGATTTTTCTTAAAAATTTAAAGTGTAAACAAATTTGTTAGACTTTAATAAAAGAAAAAAAAATGTGATGCTTGGGATCCACAATACTTTGCAAACATTAAATAAATGACTTATAACATGTGAATCTATCCCTTAATCTTAATAGAGGGTTAAAAAGGCTGAATGATGTGTTTAAATTTGGCTGGTTTGGTATGTAGAAATATTGAGAAGATAATGACACTTGTTGACAAACATGCATAAATAGATTACAATAGATTTGGATGAATGGGTCAAGAAAGTCTGCTGTTGCAAAACATGAGCATAGATTTGGAGGCTTAATGTGTAGAAATATTAAGATAACAAGTGACACAAGCGTTGAGTTCCTACCGAGAGGTAAAAAGCATCTAGCTATGAGTTAGAAAAAGTAATAGATAGGAGATAGGAATATAAATGTATTAAATATAGCTAGGAAAGTTTTAAGTAATTTGCAATGGTGCATTAATGTGTGGAATGTTTAGGGTCCATGGGCAACGTGATCCATAGAGACATGTGAACAGTTAACATGTGTTGATGGATGCATGCAAAATTGTATTTATGGGTACCATGTATATGTGGACTTTTTTATAGATATACCAATGAATACTTGTATTTTTATGTGTGAATGTATACATTTGCGAGAAGAAATATTCTTTATCATCTTAAACAAGAAGCAAAAATGTATTATTATTTTGCTTAAATTATTAAATGCAAATAACCTGAAACATTTGTAACAATGCTTTAGCCATCTATGTATACATGTATGCATGTATACATGTACCCACATGCACATAATGCATAGAAGAGTGAAAAGCATCCTCGACATCTAAATGAGTCTCAAAGAATGATGAGACCCAATTTTCATTTGCAGTATTAAATGAAAGAAAACAGGAGAAATAAACTAGTTATGACCAATGCACAGTTTTTTAATTTTTTTTTAAATAAACCTTCTGCTCCATAAATTCATTAGTCATTTCAGCTCGAACAAAGTTTTGATGTAGGAATATTTCTAAAGCATTAAATATCATTTGCAACAATTTACAAAAAGATTGTGCACAGGCACCAAAAAAAAATGCATTCTTTACATGACCCATATTTATATGCATGGTGAAACAAAGTTTACCACATGTTACGTTAATTAATACAACTGAGTTATTTTAGTTTATCATATGACAATATGCAAGTGCTAGTAGAAACACTAGTGTTAGGTGGAACATTGATAGGGGTAGCTCATTTGAGTGTAAACTTTTGTAAGATTAATCAATCTTTTTTTTAATGTAGTATGAAGGTTACTTCTATATAAAGTTATTGATTTTATTATAAATAAGATTTTAATCTTGTTTATGTAATATGAAAACATTTTTTTTGTGTATAGAACAATGTAATTATATTACAATAAATTCTTAGATGAATCACTAGAAAGCTATTGATTTTATTATAAATAAGATTTTAATCTTGTCTATGTAATACAAATAAATATTTGTGTATATATATTAAAAAAAAAGTAATTTGCAAAGATATAATAAAGAACCTTATTACCTGAGATAGAATGTAGCGAGACTAAAATAATTCACATGTTTATAGCACTTTGCATTCAAAATAAAATGTAATAATTTGACTTATTAAAATGTAATAAGTGAAATAAATATTACAATAAATTCTTAGATGAAACAGTACAAAGGTGTTGATTTTATGATAAATAAGATTTTAAGCTTGTTTATGTAATACGAATAAATATTTTTGTGTATATATTTTAAACCAAAAATAATTTGGAAAGATATAAAGAAGCTTATTACGTAAGATAAAATGTAGCTACACTAAAATAATTCACATGTTTATAGCACTTTGCATGCAAATTATTGAGAGAGAAACATTTGTAACAATGCTTGAGGCATCTATGTATACATGTATCGATGTGCACATAATGCATAGAAGAGTGAAAAGCATCCTTGGCATCTGAATGAGTTTGAAAGCATGATGAGACTCAACTTGCATTTGCATAAAGTTAGAAATGTCAGAAACAATTTGCATTTGAAAGATATACAAAAAAAATTTATGATCGAAACAAAAGAATAATACATTATTGTTTTTTTAACAAGTGTATAAAGGATATCTAACGATGCATTTGAATGCATGGATACATGCAAATATTTGTTAAATCTGTCAATACATTTTAGTCTCCAAGAAACTGTGATATGTGCTCTTAGTTATTTGTAATAAACGACATTTAGAAAATTTTTTTTGAAAAGAAGTCTTGAATACAACTATATGTTATGATAGTTATTTTCAAAGCCCTCAGTGTTTAATTGCATAACCTTGATATTTTCTTCATTTTTTTATTTGGTATGGTGTGAATTTTGTTGTGATGGATGAAGGTATATTTGAGCTATAGATAGATAAAGATATGTAAGGGTAGTAAAGAAGAATGAGCTATGTAAGTGCAACAAAGAGAAGGAATTGAGAGAATGATGAGATGCAAGTAAGGTATATGAATGCCTTATAAAAAGTATTTGATATGGGAGGCAAGGATATGTGAGACTGGATATGAGAATGAATGGAATGTAAATGGTATGAATGTATCATTTTTGAGTTGTACGCTTAAAATTAAATGCAAGATATAAAAATTTGAATGAGTGAGTTGGATTGAAAGAAAAAAGGAATGCAAGACATTGGTGTGATGCAGTGCAAGCATATAAATGGATTTTGAAATGTATTTGATTTGAGAATAAATGATTTGCAAGGGTGGAAATTAAAATGAGTGGATTCAATAGGGTGTGAAGTGATCATTTCTTCCAAGAAAGGGTGGAAGAATGTCTATTTTGTTATTGGTTATGCTTTGTAAAATCATCATAGGGCTGATTGTCTCAATACAAACATAGAAGAAAGACTGATGTCCCATTTCTCACTCTCCTTCATACTAAACAAAGTGCCAAGATCCTTGAGCTTCCTTGAAATGTGACAAGAGAAGAATAGATATAAAAATATAATGATATTTAAGGATACAAGAGTTAAAAGAGAAAACAAAGCAAAAGTTGTTATGCATATACTATGAAAAGAATAAATACGTGGACTTTTTGATAGATATACCAATGAATACTTGTATTTTTACATGGGTGTATGTATACATTTGCAGTAACAAATGCCCTTTAAGATCTTATTCAGGAAGCAAAAATGTATTATTATTTTGTTTGAATTATTAAATGCAAATAATCTTAAACATTTGTAACAATGCTTGAGGCATCTATGTATACATGCATGCATGTATACATGTATGCATGTGCACACAATGCATAGAAGAAGGAAAAGCATCCTTGACATTTGAACGAGAAATTTGAATGGAAAACACTAAAATCGATTAGAAATACAAATTTGTCAAAGCACAATGAGACTCAACTTGCATTTGCAGTATTAAACGAAAGAAAATAGAAAAAATGTACTATTTATCACCAATGCATATATTGAAGGAATGCATAAATATAAGGATCCATGTAAACATTAATGCATGCATGGATGTATACATGTGTCCATGTAATTTGGTACATAAACAAGAATCTATAAATGCCTGTGTGGATAAAGTTAGAAATGTTAGAAACAATTTGCATTTGAAACATATACATTATTGTTTTTTGAACAAGTGTATAAAGGATATCTAATGATGCATTTGAATGCATGTATACATGTAAATACTTGTTAAATCTGATTACACATTTTAGGCATTAAGAAAATGTCATATGCGCTTTTAGGGATCTGTAATAAACAAGATTTAGAAAAGACGTTTTGAAAAGAACTCTTGAATACAACTCTATGTTATGGTTGTTATTTTCGAAGCCCTCAGTGTTTAATTGCATAACCTTGATATATTCTTCATCTGTTTCTTTGTCTGGTATGGTGTGAATTTTGTTGTGATGGATGAAGGTATATTTGAGGTATAGATAGATAAAGATATGTGAGGGTTAAAAAGGAGAATGAGTTATGCAAGTGGAACAAAGAGAGGCAATTGAGAGAATGATGAGATGCACATAAGGTGTATGAATAAGTTATGAAAATTATTTGATATGGGAGGCAAGGATATGTGAGAGTGGATATGAGAATGAATGGAATGTAAATGGTATGAATTTATCATTTTTTAGTTATATGCTTAAAATTAAATGCAAGAAATTAAAATTTGAATGAGTGAGCTAGATTGAATGAAAAAAGGAATGCAACACATTGGTATGATGCAAGGCAAGCATATAAATGGATTTTGAAATGTATTTGATTTGAGAAGAAAGGGCATGCAAGGGTGGAAATGGAAAGGAATGGAATCAATAGGGTATGAAGTGATTATTTATTCCAACAAAGGGTGGAAGAATGTCTAGTTTGTTATTGGTTATTCTTTTTAAAATCATCATAGGGCTGAGTGTGTCAATATAAACACAGAAAAAAGACTCATGTCCCATTTCTCACTCTCCTTCGTACTGAACAAGGTACTGAGATCCTTAAGCTTCCTCGAAATGCGACAAGAGAAGAATGGATATAAAAATATAATGACATTTAAGGATAGAAGAGTCAAAACAGAAGACAAAGTGGAAGTTGTTATGCATATACTATGAAAACAATAAATATGGCAGATCATGAAACTGAAAAAATGCAAATGCTGATGTGTTAGAGAACAATAAATGCATAGAGAGAGAACTACGTACAACTATTCACATATATATGCATGGATGCATCAATAGAGACATGTATACACAGAAAACAGAACTACATGGACAGATGGAGAAATGAATATATGTATACATGGATGCATGCATATTTGTATATAGATACAAATGCATATGTTACATGGAAGGATGTATTCATATACACATGTAAATGTGGATGAAAGCATATATGCATAAATGCATGTATGGAAAATATGCATGAATGTATGTCAACATATAACTTTTAATTTTGTTATATTGGAAAATTAGCATTTATCTATTTCTATTTATCATAATAGCTTTATACATCATTATTGTTATAGAAAATTAGTGAAATGCGATCGCATAGATTGATTAAATAAATTTAAGCAAAGGCATAGCTTATAAAACTGGTGAGTAGAGGTACATAATCCATGAGTGCAAACTAAATGCATTGAAATATCAGGAAAATGCGAACACATAGAGAGGTCAAAATAATTGAAGAAAATGCATTAAATGGCATCTGGCTGGTGGGGAAGGCACTGGAATGGCTTGGTGGCCATGGGTGGCTAGCATACTTTGGCCATTTAATATAGAATTAAGCCAGTTGTAATGCATCGCAATTGCTTTGTGGACGCTGTATTCTGTTGTACATGCTTGTGTTCTAAGGAAGAGTATTGTATATGCATGCACAAATGCATATGTGCATGTAGTGCATGCACACATGCATAGATGGATGCATAGACACATGTATGCAGATAGAGATAGATATGTTATAGAGAGAGGTGTGCAGATACATGGATGTGTGGAAATATGCATATATGCATCTGCAGATGGGCAGAGACAAAGACAAATACATGGGTGCATGAGTCCATACATGCATATATACATGTGTCCTTGCAAGATATCGATAGATGCATATATACATGGATGTGTGCATGAAATTCATAGGTGCATATATGCATAAATTGATGTATACATGTAGCCATAGATACATCCATACATATATAGATAGATGCATGGAGAGATGGTGAGATAAATGCATCAATCGATATATGCATGATTGCATCTAGGGATACATAGATACATAATGAAATGAAGAAAAAGACACATTTATATATGCATATAAAATTGAAATATGTTCAGCATATTGCAATCAATGAGTATTTAGACTGAATGCCTTGATAGTGGCATGTTAACTGTGTCATTGTTACGGAGTTTGTAGTGCTCATTTACCCTTGTAATAATGTATATGTAATTAATTAGGTAGCTGCTAATTAGTCTTTAAATACATAACAATTAAAAGAAAGAAATAATGATAATTATCATTGTGCACATTTCAGCTATTAATCAAAGCCAATTAACAAAGTAGCAATGGAAAAGCATGCGCATGTTAATATGTTAGAGAGCATGTATTTGTGCATAAGTGTATAAGGATGCCATGAGTTGTGATTTCTACTTGCATGTAGTTGTATTAAACAATTAATAGTAAGTATACAATGACCCCATCGGGTTGGGAATTGAAAGAAATAAAGGAAAGAAATAATTATAACTATCCTTCTGCAGATTTCACTTCTTAATCAAAGCCAATTAACAAAGCAGTAGTGGAAAACCATGTACATGTTAATATGTTAGATAGTATGTATTTGTGCATAGGTGCATAGGGATGGTATGTATCTTTAGATTTTAGATTGCATAGGTAACATGTGCTTCATAGTCATCTAGTTAGGGTAATATGATCACTTTGTGCATATTGGTATTTAATTCTGGAAGTTGATGTTTTAAAAGTTATTTTTTTTTATTTGGAAAGTGGTATTTAGCTGTTTTCTTTTTTGTGTTTCAAAGTGAATGCATTAAATGGCATGTGGATTTATCATGCATTATAGATTTAAGTGACTAGAGATGCATTGTGATTACTTTGAGCATTTCATTTTTGTTATTTTACAGGTCTGTGTAGTCATAGGAGATGTTGTTGCTGCAGAGTCAAGACCCAGAAACAAGCTACTTGATACATGTATCCATAGATACATGGATGTGGACATCTATCATGGTATCCATAGATGCGTAGATACATGTATCTATGAATAGATGTATTCATAGATACATCAACACATAAATGGATAGATTCTTGTATACATATGTACATAGAAGCACATATACATATATGCGTGGATGCATCTATAGGTAGAAGAATACATAGAAACATAGTTGGATGGATAGATAGATAGATGCATAGTTGGATAAATAAATGCTTAAATATGCATGTATGGAAATATCCATGGATTGCATATGAAGTTGCATAGATACATATATCCATGGGTGCATGTATACATAGATGCATGTATTGCAGTACACATAGATGCATGTATATGTGTATCTCTGGGCAGGATGCATGGATGCATGTAAATAGAAGAATTTTGTCAAATGTTATAGCTATTGTCCTCATAGGCACATATGCAAAAAATGGAAGCATACAAAAGGCAAGTGAACTATTTGACAAAAGTCATGGAATAAATGTGGATCCATGAAATGTGGTTCGAAAAGGATTATGTAAAAACCCTTTTGTCTATTTTGTTGACTGCATGTGAGCCCTGTAAAGACTATATATCTTCAATTGTTGTAGAGCTGTGCCATAGAGAGAGCTTTAGAACCAATGTGTTGTTAACCTGTGCTGTAATGAGAAGTTTGGAACAATGTAAACCTAAATTATGCAATTGTAGCAAATTTTTCAAGAAAAGAGTACAGGGTGAGTTTCTAGAATGAACCTTTTTCTTTGTTTACAATTGTGAAATGCAAGTAGGGTTTCACAGTGCTTTAAGGCATTCTTATAGTTTGATTATAAATTGATATTTTAAACTACTTTTGGTATTATCTATTCAAATTTCTTGTTGAAATGAGAAGGTTTCATTTGCGTTTGATAGGAATTATGTAGAAACCCTCTTGTCCATTTTACTTCATGCATGTGAGCCTTGTAAAGTTTGTATATTTTTGATTACTTCAAAACGGTCCCATAAAGAGAGCTTTGGAACCAAAATTATGTCAACGTGTGTGATAATGAGAGTTTTTTCCTTGAACCTTGTTATATATTCAAAGACTAATTAGCAATTCAAATAGCGTCCCCTTTAGTCAGATGCCATTCAATGCATTGAGTTTGCATCAATGAATTATGTACCTTGAGCCTCTAGTTTTAATCAAAGTATGCATATGGATTCAGAATCAAAAGCTCTTTCCTGTGCACCCATTTTTAATTTGCTTATGCGTTTTCCTGGAATGCTTTTAACTGGCAGCATCGGCCAATCACTTTTTAGCATATAACATATTACTTATTTTTTTGTATAGTTTGAATTTGGAGAGCTATTTTTAATATTGGGAAATTAGCATTTATCTATTTTTCTATTCGTCTGAGTAGCTTTATAAATCATTTTTTTTTTTTAAATTTGGGAAAATATAAATTGATTAAATAAATTTAAGCAAAGGGATAGTGTAAAAGTTGGCGGCTAGAGGTACGTAATCCATGAATGCAGATTAAGTGCATTAAAATATCAAGAAAATGTGAGCGCAATGCATGAATGCAAATTAAATGCGTTAAATGGCATCTCGCTGGAGGTGAACGCGCTAGAATGGCTTGGTGGCCACACGTGGATAGGGTACTTTGGTCATTTAATATAGAGTTAAGCCACTTGCTATGCATCTCTATTACTTTGTGTGTGTTGTTTTTGTGTTCTGTAAGCCTGTGTTCTCTAAACCTAAACTCTGCAATTGCTTTGAGCTTTTTTGCTATGATGAAAGCATAAAGGATAAAGGAATTTTGTGAACTGTTATAGTTAATGTGCTCATAGGCACATATGAAAAATATGGAAGCATACACAAGGGAAGCGAATTGTTCGAAAAAAATCCTCAAAGAAATGTGGTCCCATGAAATGCAATAAATGTTCATAATGGACACTTTGGTTTTCACAAGTTAACTTTGTTAGATAATGCAATTTGACATGAACAATAGAACTATTCAACACTGAACTCTATGCCTGTAATAATTATTGCAAAAGCTGTAAATGCCATAGATGAAATAATATGAAAAAAAATTTAGTTTCTGCTTTTCTTGAAGTGCAATGAAAAAGCTACTATAAAGGCATAACACAAGGTTGTGTAACATATTTCCACTCCTATTTCTAATTTATTTGGACATGAATGCTTTACACATTTGATTACAATAGTAACATGTCTACGAAAATGGAACAATAGAGATCATAAATCAGTAGTTTTAAGTCTGAGTATATATGTATCTTGATACATATAAGCTTGATTTGGCATTTATGAAAACAACTGTTATCTACGGTGAAAGAGCTAATTAGTGTTCCTATATGTGATATCCATAGAACAGAATAAATTGCTACAAGGCTAGAGTGGCACATCCATAAATGCATGGACGCATGTATATGCAATTGTATACAAGGATACCTAGAAGCTTAGATGAATACATGCATACATGAATATGTGCATATGTGCATATGGACATAGAGGCATATATACATGTAAATATGCATATATGCAGTGAAAGTAACAAATGGATTTCTCTATACAAGATTGTACTTTATACATTAGAATGCGTGATGGAAAAGTGACTATAAAGTACAATGCATAAAAGTAGTGTTGAGACTTGGTTGCATTAACAACATAAAATGAAAAAAGTCAGAGAAAAATAAATATTTATTGCCTCAAGTAATTTGTTTATGGGTCTGGAGTGTACAACCATAACAACTTCTACTCATTCACCATAAACTCTCGAAAACATAACAAATAGAGAGCAAATATTGGAAAAGCTAGAAATGATAGAATGCAAAAGGAAACATTTAAACTATATAGTTTGAATGGCATTATGCATAGCGGGGTAATAATTATTGAACATATATGTCAGATGTACATAGAGAACCACTGTCTTTGTAGGTGCAAAAACAAAAATAGATTTTCAGATGTCCATATTCGAGAAGACTTTAACATAGTAACCTATAAAAGTGTCTAAATGTTTAATAGCAATAGAGTATTTTAAAACCAAAGATGTCTTTAACATGTCAAAACTAGTGAAATGTCTTGGAGCATGGAAAGGTGAAAAAGTTGAAGTCTGAACAATGTAAATTTGTACTCCTGTATTCCTAGTTTCCCGTAAAGCCAAGAAAATGCTACGTATTAGAAACATAGTTTGTATGGATGGTGATATGAGGTGCTAGTTCACAAGAGAAAAAGTTTACATATGAATGACTTTTTTACCTTCTGGTGATGTTTCCTGTTTATTTGTCAATGCAAATGGCTTCAACAATGGCATTGTTTTGGTCAAGGCTAAAATGTCTTGCAGCGCTGAAGTCTTGTAGGATGAATATCACTACTGACTTGTCCTTGATATAGTCTTCATAGCTGAGGTTTTGTAGTGTGGGCAATAGACGATGCATGGTGACCTGGTCAATTGAAGACTGAATTGTTTGATTGTCATAAGTTGTTCTGATAGTTTTAAGTTGCAAACACAATGTATAATTGACTTGTTGGTTGCACTGTTTGTAGTGAGCAGTTTTTTCTTGGAGTGTGCCATAAGCAGTGAATTTGCATTTTCATTTTGGATATCATGCATGAAATGGATTGGAAAATGCATTTGCTACTTTTATAGTACCAGAAACCTATAGAATATGGTTCAAAATTGTTAGAGGAGACAAAAAATACAAGTTTGGATGTGATAGTTTAAAAAAAAATGAATGTCGTTACCTTAAAAGTTGAATGTAGTAGGCTGTTGAGTTTTTCCAAGCTTCTTTTGTCATTCAAGTTATAGATAAATGTTGACCGGCATGTGTGAAACATGTTCTTTTAATCTGTTTTTCTTACAACATTCTTGAAAAGCATTGCAGGTTTTTTATTTGTATGCAATTGGTCTTCGATTGCAAAGTATTGTTGCTCATATGTTGACCGTAATAACACCTGCAATTCAATGAGAGAATTAGATTTTGTTACAGGAATTGTTATAGAGACCACTGTAGAATGAGAAAAGGTTGAAACTAAAAGAACATGAAAAAATTTTGTAGACAAAAATACCTATGCTCTGTCTATGTCAGTGTGGCCATCTTTGATGTCAACTACAAATTGGGTACCCATTTTCTTGGCACCAACTACTAGTGCAGCTATTGTGCCAGCTGGGTACTCATTTATAGTTGTTAGCAGTTGGCTGATAGTCATACTTGGAATGAATTTTTACTCTTGATAGAGGTGTGGGATGTTTTTAGTGGTGCTTATGTTTGTTAAAATCAAAATGCAATCACAGTCACCTCTGTCATAATCTGTCCTAGGTGCAACTTGAAAATTTGAGATTGAGATAGCTGACCCTGGGACTATTTTAGGCTCATGTTTACACACAAGGTTTCCACTAACATTTAACGTGATTGTCATTTCTACTTTGTGATATGTTAAATCGGCACACAACATTTCCCGTGTTTTGTTGGCCTTATCCAATGTTGCTTTGTAGACAACAAGCACATCACCTTGGAAGGTGTCTCCATCTCTTTTTGCATTTAGCTGTTCGATTGAAACAATCTTAGGTTTCTTGACTCTTGTCCTACAAGGAACAAGGATAATGTCAATTGAATGCTAATTTAATATTAGCAAGCTGGGCAAATGGCGGTACAATGAAGAACCAAGGACTTTACCATTGTGCTGACTCTTCTTGTGCAATTTTCACTTGTTTTTCTTGTCTTTTTGATACATCTTTTGGTGTCTTGCAAAGAATTGGAACAATGTTATCTGAATATTTGTGATTTGGGTGAATGAGGATGAAGGAATGATACTATGAGTGCTTTACCGTTGTGTCGATTCTTCTTGTGTGGTTTGTATTTGCTTTGACTGTCTTTTAGTCTCATCCATAGATCTCCTGTAGATAATGTATATAGCATTGAAAAATTCATTGCAAAGCATAAGAGTGATATAAGGCTATAAGTTCTATAAAGTTGAATTTGTCTATTGGGCAACATGCAATTTTAGGAAAATTGGATTGTGATCAGTCCAATATGCTTCTGATTTATAGATAGAGCATATATTTGTAGTCGTGTTGGACCAAATGTGGTCAATGACTGACTTGCCCATGTTGTGTTGTTGGTTCAACGTAAATTGTATATTGTTCTAATGCATATAACTATGAAGTATTTTTTTGCTTCTGCTTTCTGAAAACATGTCCACATTAAAATCACCTAAAATGTACATGTTTTCTGAATTTGTGGATGCAATAATTATTTGAAAGATTGTGATAACTTCGTGTATGGCAGTTGCAGGTCTTGCATAAATATTACAAACATTGAGTTCATTGTTACATAGCATTACTGTTGATGTGATGGCTTCAATATTTGATGTTTCATGTTGTTTTGTTTTTGACAGGAATAAATGTTTCCTGGTTAAATTTGCTATGCCATGTATGTTATGTACAGAGAAGCTATCAAAATAATGCAGCAAGATATTTAGCTCAAAGGGATGCATATGTGTTTCTTGGAGACACAAGATATCAGATTGCATTATGCCATAGTCATTGACAATGTCTTTTGTATGTGCTTTCAAGCTACGAGTGTTCAATGTACATAGGAGCATATGTGATTTGTTTTCTGAACATGTGCTTTGGTTATCAAATTGCCATTGTGCACATGTCTGGAGACGAGACATTTCTAGTTGTATTTTGTCTTTAACTTTGAAGTTTTTTGTAGTTAAAGGTTGTAACAGAAATAATGATTCTACTGATTTTGTTTGTGATAGAGCTGTATAGGTTAGCCCATGCTGTCTAATGCCTGTGGGATCAAAAGCCAAGGCCTCCATTGTTAATCCTTGGGATCGATGTATGGTTCGTGCACATGCTACTTGTATTGGGAATTGTTTTCTAATTGTAATTTTCTTGTTTGTTGTTATTTTCTAGATTGGCCTAGCAATGCATTGTATAGGCACCCAGTCTTTGTCAATGATAGTAGAATAGCATTGTGCTAGTTTTGTGTGTTGATGATGTCTGATTCATGGGTCATTAAATTTAATCTAGACAATATCAATTTTTTTTTGTACATTGTATATACTTTAAAAATTCCATCTGAACCGTTGATGAGGCCATCTTGAACATTGTAATTGCCTGCATAAAGTTCAAAAAGAATGTTTGGTTTCAAGCATATTTGTGATGGAAGTGTCGTTGTGTGACTGTATACTCGTATTGCATTAAGGTCCTCCCCAAGTTCATCTATTGCATCTAGCACTATCATTTGGGTTGGAATGATTGATAGCATTTTGTTGTTATGTGCTTGAACACCAATTCTCCTATAGAAAAGGTGCAGAAGCAATGGATCAAATGGTACAGGATGAAAGAAAATTTTGTTGAGATAGTCTATGTCATGAGTTGTCTAAATGCCTACTCGTAGTATATTAAGGATTCAAATAAATATTTCATCTTTTTGTCTCATTGTAGTCACCAATGAATAGCATTTTATGTGGTCTTTCTAGAAACTATAAGGCATTAAATTAATTGGTGTAGGCCTATTTTCAAAAACCACAAAGTCAAGGACAAGTGCCTGGTAAAGGTCACCACAAAATATTGTATCAAGGTTTCCAAAGTATGCTGTAGGCATTTGCATTATGTCTCGTAGTCTTCTATCAATATACTGTAGGAATGTTGAGCCAACTAATGATATCTTGTCTATAAGAAGTATGTGCAATTGATCATAGTGCTTTGACATAGTGTCAAGCACTTCAGTGTTCAATGGAAGGAATTCTGATGTATTAAAAGGTATGTGAAATGTTGAATGTAATGTGAATCCCCTTATGTTATATGCTACTTTACCTGTATATGCAGTTAATAAGCCCTTGGGTTTGTCTGGATTATTGTCAACATAATTGCTATAGATGCGAATGAGAGCTTGGTAGATGGCCTTTTCTGTAAAAGTCTTTCCTATTCCAGCTCCCCTAGTCAAAAACAAGTGCAATGGCTATTGTGGATTTTTCATCTTTTTTATGAGAACATCTTTAACAATTTCTTGTTGTTCTTTATTTAACATTCGTCTTAACTTGTAGTATTCATTGTTATCTATAATCTGTGGGTGCTTTGTAATTTCAAATCCATTGGAATGCATGGTATTTGGGTTAGAACAACCTATGTTTGGAAGGTCTGCTTGTATGTCATATAGTTCTTTCTAGCGAAGCTTTGCTTGCATTGGTAGGTCAATGAGCTTTTCATCTTCAAGAGACTGAAGATCATTTATAGCTTTGTCAATGTCACCCCATGTGGAGTTTGTGCTATGGATGAACTTTGCACTATTTGTTTGAATGGTTTGTCTATGGTACATGTATGCATGTTCCCAAGAGTCAAAGTTTTGTTTGAGTGTATGCTAATTAATGGTAAATGGAACATAGAGAACCAATTTCTCTCTACAATGATTCTCTATATCAAATTGTTTGTTGAAATTGATAAACCATATCACATTTGGTTTGGCCTTTGGTTCAATTGTAGCACCGTATTTTTTGTATCTTGAAACAAATTCTGCAAGACATATGTCCACCATTGTTTCAGGATGTTTTAAATACTAGTCTATAATAGATTTTGCAAGAATTTTTTCTGATTCGTCTGGCTCATTGCTCAATTGTTTAATAGATTTTAGTATAAATGTGCGATCATTGTCAGATCGTGTATCAATGAATATAGATTTTCTTGAATTGTAATTTAATGGAAATGACAGAACAATATGGGCAGCTTGTTGTAATGACATTTGTTGCAAGTTAAGCATGGAATTTCCAAGTTTACTTACCATTCGTATTGCATCAATATTGTCTTGCTTGTGGTCTGTACGTATTCTTTTGAATGCATATGTCATTGACTTGTCTACTTTTGCAATATATGAGCTACAATACATTGCAGTAGCATATGCATTGAGGACAAACTGTGCATTTGTATTAGCCTTCCAAAGATCTGGAATTTTCCTTGAAAAACTATTGTTCCATATTTGTGATGGTTTTCTTTGTAAAAAAAGCGTAGGCTTGTTTAATGTTGAGCTCAAAGCTTCAATGTATTCATTATCAGCTAAGTTTATTTCTTTTAAGAACATTTGAAAAGTGAATGTTTCGTCATAGTTTTCTTTTTGGAGTTTTGAAAAGATGTCAGTGGCATTTGCAGTTATCGCTTCAGTCTTTTGGAGTATTGGTAAAAGTATAGTTGACTTTTGCATTGGTGGGAAAGGAAAATTGTATCTACAAAGTCATTTTCTTGATCTCTTGAATTTCTTTGTATGACGATGTTTGTGTAGCATTGCCAAAGTAGGTTCCAAATTTTCGGTGTCGCAAGTAATATACTTATCAACAAAAGCTATGATGTCCTTGTTGTTATTTTATGTGTAGATTGGTGTATTTTTAACCCATATGAGGAAATGATCATGTTAATTTCCTCGATTTTGGAACTCAGTGACTGAGAAGTAACCAATGACATTTCCAAAGAAAGAGTCATCTGTAAGTATCAATTTTTTTATTGCATTTATTCTATGTTTATAGTAACATGCACAAGTGATAGGATCTTTCTTGATTAGTTCAAATTTGTCAATGTGTGTTGGGTCATTAGATTCTTGACGGTTTTGTGTTGATTGGTGTAGATTGTGCAGCTCTTGTAATGTTTGAATTAGTGGATCCCAATTTTGCTCAGCACTAGTGAAAGTGATGAAAAATGTCGGTGGTCCTAGTTGTCGAATCATAGCAAATACATTTTTCTTAAGTTGTTGTGAATAGTCTAGAGAGATTCTTATTCTTTTGAAATCAACATATCCAATATCTGATTTAAGAATTTTTTCTAGATTTGGTTTGTGTTTAACGTCTTTTACAAATAGCTTTCACTCTTTTAACTAGCCTTTTCAGATTCTTATTGTCATTGTAGACAGTACTTGTTGTATTAGTACCTTAATAGCTTTGAAAAAAATGTTTGTTGTATGATATGCAAATTGTCTTTGTGACTGTAAGAGCTCCCAGCGTACTATTTTCTAATATGTAAAGTTTTTTTCAATGTCATTATCATGTGGTTTTCCAAAGAATAAAGTTGGGAAATTCATTTCTTCAGCATACATGTCCTTAAATATTCCAATTGGATACTTGTCCTCTGCAGGTGCAATTTCAATAATCTTGTCTTCCATGTTATGGATACTTCTAGACTCAGTAAATCCAAGTATCAATGTTTCTGATGGGTTTTCATTTTCGATTTCACTATCTGATTCTGTTTCACTTGTATTTTGTGGACTATTGTCTTCGTTTTCTTGAGTGCATTGGAGAACTTCTTGCCAATCTTCATTTATGTGGACTTTGTGCATTTTGTATAATGGTCTCCTTGTTAATTGAGTCAAAGCTTGCATGATGACATTTGGGCACACCATGCCTTTTTGAAATGCATTTTTGTATTGTAAGTGGCTTTTCAACGAAACAACAATTGTTTGTGTGTTGTTAATTGATTGTGGTAATGCTCTTTGTACAATGTTCATGTTAACATGAACATTTATAATAGAACCTGTTAGGCCTATTTGAGACCTTTTGAACCCTAGTTCCCAAATCTGTGCAAATGCAATTCTAAGTGAGACAAGTCATTCTTCTAGCTGAGTTAATTTTTGCACATAGCACAATGGTCTATTAGTTCTTATTTTCAGTGGGGTAGCATACTTTGGAATAGTGGACTGTTTCAATGCAAAGTAGCATACATGGCATATGAAATCTGTGAATGGTAAGGAATCTGATTGTAGTAGCTTATAGTATAGTTCTTTTTCTTTTTCTTTGAATGTCTTGATATCCTTGTTCAAACAGAGCACTTGGAAAATTGCACATGGGTATTTTGGTGTATCTTGTATTGCTGTTTTATAAATTTCTATTGGTGACAATGTTTTTTTTTTCTTTGGACTGGTAGGTATACTTTCTTTTTGTTTTTCTTTTCTAATCAAGTTCTTCAGGTGATTAAGTATTATTGTTGATTTATGTTTAAAATTGTTTGTTGTGACAAATGGTATCAAATTTTTCTTTTTTTTGGCAAAGCATGTGTCTTGTTGAAGTAAGTAATTTTGTATTGTGCACCACTTCTGATCAACTTTTTAAGTTGGATTAAGCTTGTTGAGCATTGGAGAGTTGGATTTTGGGCTTTGATTCTTAGGAGCAGCTCAAAATGTCCAGCCAGAGGGTTTGTATAATGGAACAGTATAGAGACTGATTTTGTATATCCAGAATCATTGAAATCTAAGTACTTTCTTGATGTTGTTAATGACCAGAGGCTTATTTGTATTTTCAACCATTTGGATATCCAGTGAATGCAGAACAAGTCACCCCACAATCCACATTCACTATGGTCTATGCATGGTCTTGCAGAAAATCGCATTTTGCAGAAGTATGTTTCTTGGTCATGTACTTTGTGCAATGTATATAAAGTATTAGGATTTAGTTCATTGTTATATGATTTAATTTCTTCTTTGTCCTTATTTTGAAGGCAAGTTAGGAAATGATCTATAGCTCCATTTCGTAATTGAGTTGAGGTGTACTGATTGTTAAGTAGTACTTGAAGTGAGTCAAACAAACAATCTCCAGCATTGTATGCAAATGTGCTTAATCTACAAAGGCCTTCAGCTCTAAGGACATTGTCAATGTTTGATATTCGAGGATACTTTGTGCACAGTTTTTTAATTTCATGTGAACCTACGGGCTGTTTTGAAGTTACATTTTGTGTTTCAATTTTTAACAATGGTTCAAAGTGTCCACTTAAAGAATTCATGTCATGAAATAGTATAGAGACTGATTCTGTGTAATCAGAACTATTGAACTGTAAGTAACTTCTTGATGTTGTTCTTGACCAAAGGCATATTTCTATATTCAACCATTTGGATATCCAGCGAATGTAGAATAATTCACCCCACAATCCACTTTCAGTGCAATCTGCCTGTGGCTTTGCAGATAATTGCATTTTGCGGAAATATGTTTGGGGATCATGTACTTTGTGCAATGTATATAGAGTATCAGGGTCTAGTTCATAGTTGTATGATTTTATTGCTTCTTTACAAGTCCTTGTTTTCAAGGCAACTCAAGAAGTAATCTATAGCTCCATTTCATAGTTGAATTGATGTGTAGCAATTGTTAAGCAGTAGTTTTAATGAGTCAAACAAGCAATCGCCAACATTGTATGCAAAAGTACTTAGTCTGCAAAGCCCCTCGCCCTTAAGCGTGTAGTCAATGTTTGATATTTGGGGGCGCTTTGTCAATTCATAGGTGTCAACGTCTATCATTTTCTTTCTTTCTTTTGTATCCTAATGTGTTTGAGAATAGCAGATGTTATGTATGAATAGTATCAAACGCTATCATCTAGATTACAAAATCTATAGTTTTTTCCTATGTTGCCTATGTGCTTTTACTCAATAGCATTCTATAGTATTAATCATGTTGTCGAGCATCTTGGAAGATAATAATCTCTATATATGTTGGAAAATGGATCTTGAGTAGTAGCAGAAGCCTACGTGACATATTATATAGCAAACAATTTTTTAGAAGCACAAGGGAAAAATAGTATTAATTCTTCAACCTGACCTTGTCATCCATTGTCCCCCACCAGGATTGTATGTACTTATTCATGTTACATTGAAAAATTGGATAAATGAGTACAATGCATGATGTATAATGTCAATGCCACAAACACAAAATAATATTTTCAGGTACCTTTGTTTACATGCAAGAAATGGTGGATAAGAATCTTTTTTGCTCACATTGTCAATCTCAAACTATGGTCTTTAAATGTTTTGTGTAATTGGATTCCTTTGTTTCTATGTACTTCTAAGTGACTGATTTTCTCAAAGAGAAAATGATTTTAAAAGCTATTCACATAAAGATGAATTAAGTGGCATGTAGAGAATAGTTTCATAAATCATTTCTGTTTTTAAAAAATCAGGGAAATGCAGAGGCATTGATTGATCAAAGAAGATCTATGGCTTTTCTTATTTGTGGGAATAGCTTTAAAAATAATTTGAGTTTTAAAAATTTGAGGAAAATACAAAGGCATAGGTCCATTGAGCAAAAGCGAAGGCATAGATCGATTAAATAATTTAAAAAAGAGATTACAACTCAGATGTGCAGGCACACAGTGCATAAATGCAAATTAAATGCATTAAATAGCATGTGGGTGGATGAGAAACTGCTGGAATGGCTTCGTGGACATGTATAGCTAGGCTGCTTTGTTCATTTGTTATAGACTTAAGTCACTTGTTAAGCATGACTATTACTTTGCGCAAATTTTTTTTCTATTCTACAAGTCTTTGTTCTAGGAGAGTCTATAGTGATTGAGCAGACTTTGTTATAGTTACAGTGTCCAGAACTAGAAATGAGTTACTTGAGGAAATAAATAGTTTCTTTCCTCAGTTTTCTCTTACTTTAGAGGTTTAAAGCACACAGTGAAATTGGCAATGTGAGCAAAAAAAAATTATGGTTAATGTCATTCTGCATGTAAACAAGACCATGGAAAAATATTGCGTCATGTTTATGAGTAACGTAGTACATCATTCATTGTACTCATGTGCCATGTCAGCTTTTGAAATTAACTTTGTGGTCTTTTTTTGCAATATAGGAAGATTAAACATATGTTCACTTGCACAGTGCATAGCAACTTGTCACAGATATAAGTAGTCTTATGAACAAAATTGCCTTAAATGCATATAGGTAAAAACCAGTTGACATAAAACAAAGACTTATGACTTTATAGGCTATTTGAAACTGTAAACAGGGTTTAAAAATTGCATTCTAGCAGTTCATTCTATTCTATGGATATTGTATAGAGGAAGTATAACTAGTTAACACATATGCAAAACTTGTTCTATTTTTCAAAGACAAATTACTATTGCAATTGTGGAAAATGCATTTTCCTATTTCTATATGTGTATGCAGCCTTTTAAATCATTTGTGTTCAAAGAAATGAGGAATAGAAGATGACAAAATGAAAACTTGAAAAATAACTTTATGCAATCATTATATTGTAGAATTTCAATTGCATTTCAAGAAAAGCAGAAAGACAATTTGGAAAGCTGACCTTGCAATCTGCTATTGAATGATTAAGTATACTTGCAACAATGTACAAATTCTGGCTATTATTATAGGCACAAGAAATTTTTCCTAGTACAATGACAACATTGAGAGGTGAGAAAACTGTAAAAACATATACTATTTCATCTACAACCATGGGAAATCTTCCTAGAAGCGCATATTTGGAAATCTCTGCATTGTTTTTTTTTTTTAAAAGGAGAAGGTTAAATGGCTAACCTCACGTTGCAGTTTGTGCATTATTGTTTAAATACAGTTGAAAGCATCGATCCCTATTACAAGGACAATTTAGACAAATGAGTACAGTGAGTGACATATACTATGTTATTCATAAAAACAAAACAAAATTCTTATGTAGATTCATTTCAATGAGAAAGAACCTAAGCAAGAACTTTTGTTTCTTATAATGCAAATTGCATTTTATAATTTTAAAATACTTATTGTTATTTGTGTACCCTATAATATAGAACATATTTTGCATATACATGCACTAGTGTAATTCTGTTATTGCAATGGTGGCATAAGCTCTTTAAGAGCAATCAATGGAATAGATGCCATATTTGCTTAAGCATCTGAAGAAGTGTAAATAGGCCATGGAAACCTGCCAATACTAAGCCAAAAAACAACACAGACCTGTGCTAGCACTATTAAGTTCTGATAAAAACAATTTCTAGCTACTATTTAATGCTAGACTAGCTATCACTTAATAATGAAAGCTAGATAAATATTGATTTTCTAACTAAATGGGGTCATCTCATTTCCATTTGGATAAGTTTATTTTGTACCATTATGTAGCACTTACTATTACCTGTGCAATCAAGCCACATGCAACCATAATTCATAACTCATGGTATTTAGATACACTCAAGGAGAGATACAAACCAAGGTTGTTGGCATCCTGATAAGAAAGATGATGAGATACATCCAATTAATGTATGCCACAACATCTTATTCAATGAAGATGATTTGGATAGGGACGTTACAAATGAGAATCCTTATTGGTGTGTGAGTAATCCTCTTTTTCAAGACTTCTCAAGGAAATTGCATGTCAATACTATCAGTGAACAGGTGGAATCAAATTTATTAATTGACTTTGATTGATGGGTCAAATGTGCACAAGAATAGTTATAATTATTTCTTTGTTTTAATTATTATGTATGTAAATATTATTTAGCAGTTACCTAATTAATTAGATATGAAATGATAGAAGGGAAAAGAACATTAATTAATTAAGATAATTTGATTCATTAATTAATAAGGTGAATTATCATGTAAAAGTACATAAATTAGAAGTTTGGAAAAAATCCTCTTTCCTTTATGCTTTAATGACAACAAGAAAGTTAAAATCAATTGTGGAGTTTAGGCTTATATCTGTAAATTGCATTTGCCTAACAGTTTGTAAAGCCTTATCAACACATTGTCCACATATTGTTTAAAAGGTCCCATTATGGCAGATGTTAACAGCACATTGGCTCTAAAGCTTGCACTATGGAACAGTTCTGCAATAATTGAAGATATGTAATCTTTAGAGGACTCATAAGCACCAAGTTATTGTTAAGCTCCCATATTGTACATTGGACAAAAGAAAATTGTTCATCTGAGGTACTAGTCTATGAAGATTAGCATAGGTTGAGCACTATGAAACCCAATTTGCCTATGGACTCTAAAATAAATGAAAATTGATGAAAATAACTATTTATTGCCTGAAGTAACTTGTCTACAAGTGTCCTTTTTGGAACCATGACAACCTTTGCCCTGTCACTATAAACTCTTTCCTAGAAAAGAAATATATATACACACATATATATACACATGTATATATGTATAGATACATCCATGTGGACACACATAAATGCATGTATGGATGTAAAAATATATGCATCCATGCATATACACATAGATGCATCTATACACACATACATAAATGCATAAATACATATATGCATAGATATATCTAGAGACATATGCATACATGCATATATGCATCTACAAATGTTTACATAGATATGCACATAGATAAATGCATATGTACATAGAGACATGCATACATACATATATGCACCGACACATCAGGCACAAAGTTATAGTGATAGTCCAACTAAAGCACTATGAAACACAGTTTCATTATGCACTTTAATGGAATGAAACTGTGAAAAATAAAAAAATTATCACCTCAAGTAACTCGTTTCTGGGTCTAGACTGTGCAACTATAACATCTCCTGCTCAGTCGCTACAAACTCTTCCTTAGAACACGTGCTTATAGAACACTAAAACAACACACGCAAAGTAATAGAGATGCATAGCAAGTGGCCTAACTCTATATTAAATGACCAAAGTACCATGGCCACACGTGGCCACCAAGCCGTTCCAGTGCCTTCACCTCGAGCTAGATGCCATTTAATGCATTTAATTTGTATTCATGTAGTACGTACATCTACTTGCCAGTTTTATAAACTATGCCTTTGCTAAAATTTATGCACTCACATTTTCCTGATATTTTAATGCATTTAATCTGCATTCATGGATTACGTACCTCTAGCCACCAGTTTTTAAACTATGCCTTTGCTTAAATCTATTTAATCAATCTATGCATTTGCATTTTCCCAAATTTTCAAAAGAAAAATGATTTTTAAAGCTACTCAGATGAATAGGAAAATAGATAAATGCTAATTTTTCAATATAAAAAATAGCTCTCCAAATTCAAACTATACAAAAAAATAAGTAATATGTTAAATGCCAAAATGTGATTGCCTAATGCTACTTGTTAAAAGCATTCCAACCAAATGCATGAGTATTCCTGCCTTGACGCTAGGAACCAATAAAATTCAGACTATACAAAACAGATTATCCAAGTGAGTGTTATTAGGTTTGTTATCTTCAATTTCAAACTCCTTTGACTTTAATGCATTTTCTATGATGGTAGGATATGGAGATTCTTTTTTTATTGAGAGTTCAGAACAATATGACAAATCTTTTTGATATCCTGTGTTTAGCACATTGCAACAACAAATAGATACAAAGACTGTGCGAACCTTCTTTTAGAGTTTGGAGTAGAAGTAAACAGCATAGGCACCCTTGAATACTTGTTTGTGTTCTCATTCTACAAGAGCGTTGTAGAGTTCTGAATGTTGTTTTTAGTTGCTTGTTATTCAGTATGCTGTAAAACTGGGGTAAAAAAATTGAAAAATCGTGATGAATTAGAAAGCTCAACAATCCATTGTTTTTTTCTGTTTTCCAAATTCCTGATTGTTTCATTTAACAAAATAAAGTTCTTGACTAGATTCTGCTAAACTAAAACAGATGGAGGAGGAAGTGTCTCTCTGTCAGAAGTAGTTCCTGGGTGATATGAATTGATAGCAAAATTACCAGATGCCCTTTTTGCATTACTACACATGTATTTTGCAAAAGTAATTTGATAAAAAATCAATGTTCACATAAGCTTTTTTCACAAATTATTGGAGTTTAAACTATTACTTGTTTATGCTACATGTCATTGTATTTCATAGCTTATGTTTCCTATGCATTCCTTGTTTCCAATTCCTGGACCTTGTCTATATTTCCACATTGTGAATATATGTCTACGATAGCATTTTCAACTGTTATATCTACCTATAAGCCAATACATAGCTGCTGGGGATAAATAAGTGTGGGCAATATTATAGAGACAAACTTATTTCAAGTGCCTTAAATTCATTGTCATCTTAGAAATAGGTTTTTACTTTTTTGTGATATCTACCAGTAGCAAGGGAGCAATGAAGGACCTGGCTAGCAATTGCATCTTATGTTTTTATTCCCTCTTGTTTGGAGTAAGAATCTCCATTTTTGGTATAATCATATAGTTTTTTTGGCTATAACTTGAAAAACAGGGGCTTTACTGCATTGCATAGTTATAAATTTGTTTTTAATACATTACGACTGTACCTGATCTTATTAAGGTGGCAAAACATGGTAAGTAATCCAACAAAAGGATGTGTAATTTTAGTCATTTGCCATATGTAGACAAGTTTTGATGGTAAAAAGGTAGACAACAATAATATAGTGTGGAATACAGTGGAGGCTTATGCAAAGCTAAAAATAGTCAGCTCTTCTAGCAATTTGTCAAGACTCTCTACGTTAATACAGTTAGGCTAGGAATATGTGGGGTATACATATGATGATTGAAAAGAATCTCTATTTGTAGCTGTAGACATCCAAATTTGGACACTTAATTTATCCAAATTTATCATTTTTCATCTAAACATCCTCTTATCCAAGTTAATTAAGTAATATTACTATTATTTAATTAATATCGTTAATTCTACCAAATCCCTAAGATATTTAATTAATAATTAAATATTAAATACCTTACCCTCCTTAATCCTCTTTTCATCAAATGAATTAAATAAATATTACATTTATTTAATCCCTCACATGTCATTTTCATCTAATCCTAATCCATCACCTAATCTCTTCATTAAGGATGTGCACATGCCTAATCCTTGATTAGGGTGTCACATCCTCCAATTTTGCAAGTTGGCTTCTAATCCACATTAACCCCTAATTATCCTCTAATTACTAATTAGTTAAACCTAATTAGTACCTTAGTCAACTCTCCCCATCCCCAAGGAACTTTTAATTGCTTTTTATTCACCCTAGGCTCCTCTCTTCCCCATGTGAATTTTTAATTCACTTTTATTATTCCTAGAATCCCCTTTTCACATGCATCTTCTAGAATCTTTGACTTGTCACATCAAGTCACATGTGACAAACTCCCACCTTTTGGGAACATTGTCTTATCCACTAGATTCTTCCAATCATTGTGAATTTAAAATTCACTTTTATTCACCCAAGATTCTCCCCATCTCCCAATATATTTGGAAGGTACTTGTCCTTCCTCCACCTCATGTACGTTTGGCCACCTCATTTACACCTCACCTCCTCTTAGCCATCTCACAATCCACATGTCAAGATGTGAGGGCTTGTGAGTCCTACACTCACCTTAACCCTTCATCTTGGCCTTGTTGGATAAATCCCAACCATTGAATTCTCTAGAGAATTCAAGTTTCTTTATAAATACCCCTTTCTCTAAGGCATTTAGGGGACTTAGCCATTTTGCAACTAAATGCTGCCATTTTGTGCACTCATTTAGCCATCAATTTCATCCATTTTCATTTGCATCCAAGCACATAGTCAATTTCTCCACTTAGCCACATCAAGAGCCATCAAGTAGCATACAAATCAATCCAAATCAAGGGCCAACCAAGGAGTTTCAGCTGCAAGAAGGAAGGTATAACCATTTATCTTCATTTAACACTTTCCTCCTTGCATTTTACAAATTCCTTAGGCTAATCTTGAGGTGTTTCATTATGTTTTCCATTGCATTTTAATTGCTTAGAATAGGTTAAACATTTTGATATCACATTTCTGGCACGCCCGGTGGGACCCACAAACGGGTTCCTGTATTTTACGTTTGCTGTTGTTGAGATTTTTGCAGGAACACGTCACAGTGGGGTGATTACGCCCCTGATTTTTCTGCACTAGGGCAACTGCGCCCCTTATTTTCCATAGTGGGGTGACTGCACCCCTGATTTTCCGTAGTGGGGCGACTGCATCCCTGATTTTTTGTAGTGAGGCGATTACGCCCCTGATTTTCCACAGTGAGGTGATTACGCCCCTAATTTTCTGTAGTGAGGCGATTATGCCCCTGATTTACTGCAGTGAGGTGATTACACCCCCCTTTGGCTGAAAATTATTTTCTGTGCTAACACTTTACTGCAGTGAGGCGATTACTCCCCCCTTTGGTTGAAAATTATTTTATGTGCTAACACTTTAATGCAGTGAGGTGATTATGCCCCTGATTTACTGCAGTGAGGTGATTACACCCCCCTTTGGCTGAAAATTATTTTCTGTGCTAACACTTTACTGTAGTGAGGCGATTACTCCCCCCTTTGGTTGAAAATTATTTTCTGTGCTAACACTTTACTGCAGTGAGGCGATTACGCCCCCCTTTGGCTGAAAATTATTTTCTATGCTAACACTTTACTGCAATGAGGTGATTATGCCCCACTTTGGCTGAAAATTATTTTCTATGCTAACACTTTACTGCAGTGAGGCGATTACGCCCCCTTTGGTGGAAAATTATTTTCTGTGCTAACACTTTATTCCAGTGAGGTGACTACGCCCCCTAGGATAAAAATATTTTTTGGCTAACACCTTTTCTACAGTGAGGCGACTACGCCCCCCTGGGCTAAAATTTGTGCTAACACTTTTCTACAGTGGGGCGACTACGCCCCTAATTTTCCGTAGTGGGGCAACTACGCCCCTGATTTTCCGCAGTGAGGCGATTACACCCTTGATTTTCCGCAGTGAGGCGATTACACCCCTAATTTGCTGCAGAAGGGCGACTGCGCCCCCTGGAAGGTAAAACTATTATCTTGACTTCGATTTTCTTTGCTATTTTCTCCCTAACATTGTTCTTGCAAGGATACATGTATTTTTTTTTGCTAACTTTTTGTAGCATATTCTTGTGAAGTTGATGAAGAAAGCGGGATAAAACATCTAACATTTGCTTGTAGGGCTATCCATTCGCTCAAACTTTTTAAACTATCCTTGCTATTTGCATTAATCTAAGAACATAGTTTAATTAGAGGGAGTAATATTCATTGCTTGTTGTGCTTGTCTTTTTGTGTTACCCAAAGGGAACATTAGCTTGTTTTCGCTTTCCCCTTGCACTTCGTGTGAGCCTGGGGAGTAGTTGGAGACGGTTAGTGCTTTCTTTATAGTGGGACCTGCTTGGGGATTTCATTACTCTAAGGGATGATTCCAACCACGCGTACCGGCGGGGTATATAATGGGGGGAGAGCGAAAGCTGTACCCCAATCTAGTCACATCGTAATTGGTGGAGTGTCGAAGCTAGGGTGATACCTAGATAGACGTGAAGAGTTGGTCTGAGCCCTTCAGTATCTCACTGGGGTTCCCGACTCACGCTTGTGATGGGCTAGTGTTCACGTTTGTGCCTCACGTACCGAGAGTATATCGAGGACTCCCTAGACACCTTGTGCATCCTAGATTAAGACCTCTTTCGCCATACCCTTAACACTAATCATAGGGTTGTGTTTGCTTAAGAGTGTTTTCTTATGAGAAACTAGTGAAATTTTTGACAAATTGGCCTTATCATTGTCATTTTAAAGTCTTTGCCATAGTCATTTTCATCAAACCAAACCCCTATTTTACTATAGTGAGACGACTGTGCCCCTAATTTACCGCAGTGAGGCGACTGTGCCCCTAATTTGCCGCTATGAGGTGATTACGCCCCTAATTTACCACAGTGAGGTGATTACGCCCTTGATTTACCGCAGTGGGGTGATTACGCCCTTGATTTACCACAATGAGGCGACTGCGCCCTTGATTTACCGCAGAGGGGCGAATTTGCCCTCTTGAACACCCGAAATTACCCCATTTGGATTTGTTTGGCCTCTAAACCATCATATAACCATTCCCAACCATTATCTCATCATCCCAAGCCTCCGTTTTGTCACTCTAAACCTCCAAAAACCTCCATTTGACCATTTTAAACTTCCATCTCATCATTCCAAACTTTTGTTTAACTATTCTAAATCCCCATTCACTCTCCACAATCACCCTCAATCCACCCGCTCATTTTAAATTTCCCCATAATCCATTCAAAATTCCATACCATCACCTAGCAAACATCAACGTTTTACCATTTACATCACCAAACACCAGCCATGATCTAACCGCCTTAACCTTGTGTTACAAAGTGATTACCCAAATTGACCATAGCACTTGAATTTGATTATTAGTCTTTAACTTCGACCTAAATCAATTTGCTTCCATCTTGAGGTGAATTCGGTGTCGTAACTTATCATCCTCAGCCTAATCAATCCATTCCTATCTTAAGGTGGATTCGGTGTCATGATCATCCTCTTAATCAATTAAAGCTCTTGGTCACTAAGGGTAACTTCCTTTGATTAAACTCAAGGTCTCTCTCACATCTTTAATCATCCAATCATCCAAATCTATCAAACCCAATCGTTTAGTCAAATCATCCAATTACCCAGTCAATCAAATCACATTCGTTCTATCACCACAAATCCAATCCAATCCAATCCAATCCAATCCAATCTAATCACATCCCCATCCAATCACTTTCGACCCAATCAATCTACTTCTATCTTGAAACAATCCCATCACATCCTCCAATCATTCTAAGCTTCAACCCAATCCTAATCGGAGCTTTAATCTAATCCCAATATGAGCTTAACCAAAACCCTAATATGAGGTTTAGTCATTTCAACCTTTCATTCATCCATTCTGAACAGTTATTCTCCCTTTTCGATCATTCATTTCCCCATTCCGAGTAAACACTCATATATTTCAAACCTTCATCTATCATCTCAAACTCTAGTTTAGTCATTCTGATCATTCATTTACTCATTTCGAGTAAACATTCATCCCTTTCACACCTCCTTTCATCATTCTGAACTCTCGTTCTATCGTTTCGATCATCCGTTTACTTGTTCCGAGCAAACATTCATCCATTTCACACCTCCTTTTGTCATTCTGAACTCTCGTTCTATCGTTCTGATCATTCGTTTACTCGTTCTGAGTAAACATTCATCCATTTCACACCACCTTCAATCATTTCGAATTCTTATTCTACAATCTCGATCAATCATCTACTCGCTTTGAGTAATCTATCATTCATTCTACGCTTTCATCTTCTCGTTATGAGAATCATTCATCTATTCTTAGCAGTCATTTACTCGTTCCAAATAATCATTCATCCATCTTGATCAATCATTTACTCATTTTGAGTATTTGTTCATCCACTTTCATCCATTTCTCCAATCGAATCATCATTTCCCCCATCCAAATCCCTTGAACTTCATCTCGAGTTATTATCCAAATTGACCTAAGTGTCTGATCTGATCATCCTCATCAACAATTGCTTAGGATTGTCATCCCTCCTAAGTTAATCATCATTGTTGGCCCAATCAATTCACCTTCAATCTCAAGGTGGATTTGGTGCTACAATCATCCATTTATCCTTTAATCTGATCAATCAACATCCTAAGTCACCTAGGATAATCTCCGAATGGGGTTTTTCAATCCCTCTCATCATCCTATCTGATCCATCAGTTGATCTTATCAATCATCAATCAACCCTCTCCAATCTAATCCAATCCAATCCAATCACATCACCTTCGACCCAATCAATCTACTTCTATCTTGAAGTAGATTCAGTGTCGATCGTTAGAATCAATCCCATCACATCATCCAATCATCCTAATCTGAGCTTTAATCCAATCCAAATCCGAGCTTAACCTAAATCTCGATCTAAGCTTTAGTACATTTCCATCCCAAGTCGTTGACCCATCCTCTTTATCCTTCCACCATCATGAATCCTTATCCTCCATCAATAGTGGTCAAGGGAAACCCTAATCACATTGACAATGATAACGAAAGTCTTGTCGATCAAGAGGAATATGACATAGATTCCCTTGACACTATCATTGCTAGTAAGCTTTCTCCATCCACTTTCCAAAATCTAATCACCCTTTTGAGTTATCCCATTATGTCTTCATCCATGCCTAATCATGTTGCTTATGCTACCTTTGAAGAGGGATATCCATCATACCCTTCATCTACATCATCCTCTTATCCAACACCCGCATCCTCTTATCCTAGTCTACCATCTCAATACCCCTATCTTAATCCCCCATCCACATCCTCCTATCTAAATCCTTCATCCGCATATACCCACTACCCTAATCTTCCATGCCAATTTGTTCACTCTAATCCTACATTCATACCTCTATATCCTAATCCAACATCCACATCAACTTATCCTAATTCAACATCCGCAGTTCAATATCTCCATCTGCCACCTCAATCTTCCCATCCTAATCCACCATCCCCATACCTGTACTACAATCCACCACCTGCACCCTCATGTCCTAATTCACCATTTCTTAACCCTTCATCTAATCTTAATCCCCCATCTATTCCAAGTCTTGCATCCAATCCCATTCCCCCATCCAATCCTAGTCCACCAATCCATAATCCTTCATCCACTCCTACCATGCCATCTCAGCCTAGAGTATTCAAATTTCTCATTCCAGAAGTTCTCCAAGGACTTATAGCAAAGAAGACATCTCCCACTCCACACCTTGAAGTTATGGAATTATGCCATCCCAACCCATCATCCACAAACATTAGCGACGAGACTCTTCTCCACCCAACACCTATCATTGATGATACCACCCCTAGCACCACTCAAACCCTCGAAACCATCACATCCTCTAAATCCACTAGGCCCCCATCTCCTACCATCACACCCTCTGAATCCAATGAGCTCCCATCTCCTACCATCACATCCTTCAAATCCATTGAGCCCACTGAACACCCACTTCCTTCTCCAAGAGTCGTCGAACCCATCGATGAAACCCTAATCCAATCAACTTCTTGCACTCCTAGTGTCACTAAAATCCATTCCCATGAATGTTTTGAATTTTCCATACCTCCATCTTCCCCACTTGAAGAGTCCCACCAAGACTCCATTATCATGCCTCTCGCACACGATGAGTCATGCCAAGAGTCTAATCCAATTCATGTCAACATATCCCCTTCTCTAGATCAAGATCCTACCGTCCCATCTAGTTCACCTCAAGATCATAGTCCCCCATCCATTCCACCCCATGATCCCCTTGTCTCCACCGCTCCATCTTCATCTCCATCGCATGAGCTCACTACCACAAATCTAGATCCTATCATATCCCCTAATCCCTCTCCTGATACCACCCATCCAAATGTTGCTATCCCATCATCTCCCTCTCATGATCCCCCATCATCGCCTAAAAATGCTATCCCCACATTGCTTGCATATCCCCTTGGTACTCTCACATTCTTCCATGGTGGCCTCCTCATAGAAGAAAAACATAGTGTATATACTGCCCATCATCCTCCACCTAATAATGGACTCGCATCATGTTTCTAGAATAACACAAATCCTATCATGGATCGCATGCTCAAGAAAATGAACTATCAAGGAAAAGGTCTTGGCCTTCATGAGCAAGGTATTTTAGAGCCCATCCAAGTCAAAGAACAAGTCTGCATGCAAGGTCTTGGACCTATTGCCCAAGACTCACAATCTAAAGATGTTGGTACAACCTCTAGACGTCCTCAACGAGCCTTTTTCACAAGAAATGTTGGCTCTTCCCATCGCCCCACCAGATCATATGTTGCCATCCCTCCTCCTCTATCGTATCACCTCAAAACCATCATCCATATCCCTCCTTCATCTGCTCCAACCATTTTGGGTCCTTATATCCCTCCATCTACCATCTCCAATCCTCCATCTACCATGCCCATGTTTCCTCCAAGTCCTATGTCTATTCTGGGCTCCTATATCCTAAAATCACCTCCTCCATCTCGTCCTATCCATCCTTTCATCCATTCATCACCTATCCATCTCATCCATCATAAACATCCCTCTCACATGTCCCCTAATTAGGATCAACAAAGGCACATACCCGCACATCCTCTATCTACACATAATCCCCATACTCCTACCTTCGTCTCTCCACATCATCCATCTCCTCACACCCATCCCATTGCTACTAAACACACTTTGGCTATTAAAGAAAACATGCATAAATTCAAACATCCACATGAATCTAAGGCTCCCCATGTCCCCTCCAAAATACATGGTGAAGAGAAGAAAAATCTAAATCTAAATCAAATCCGTAGGCCACAAAGGCCCACCAAAGCAAAGATCAAAACCATGTGGATCCCAAAGAAAAAATATGCAATGCAATCAAATGAAAAATCTATAAGAACATCCAAAGTTGCTAATCCAAAAGCTAGTCATACACCCCTTTCATCTCCTAAGTCTGTTTTGGGTCCTTATGTTCCAAATTTCACCACCTCATCTCCTCCATTATCCACACATTCTCCATCCCTTAATCCTCTTATCTTTTCACATCCACCACCACATGTGCCAATGTTGGTCCTGAACACATATCCCCATCACATATCCCCCCCATCATTCCATCCATACCCTTTGTAGCATCCCATCCATTATCCCATGTATCTCCCCTCTCAAATCCCTCTAATTCATCCTCTTGCATAATCCATTTATCCTAATAAGGTTGTACCAACATCCAACAGTCACTTCAAACATGGGCTCTTAATACCTCATATAGAACTTGATGCTTGAGTCCTTCATCCATATCCTTATCATGTATCTTCTAAATTCCCTTATCCACATCCCTATCCTTATCCATTTTCATCCCCCTACTATCCAAAAAAATCCAAAAAAATAAAATAGCAAAGAGAAAAAATTCATCCAATGGTGAAAACTTGGCAAATAAGCGCCTTATATACTTACCATGATGAAAACTTGGCAAACAGGTGTCATGCGTAAATCCCCATTTGCACTTGGGTGCAACTTTCTGATATGCATTCCCTCCATCTGCTATGCTTCCTTCTATGCTTCCAGCTATGCTCCCATAATCCCCTCCATCCCACCTATCTTCCACATCCTACCATCATATCCTATTTATCTCCCATCCCTCCATCCTTCTTGTGATCTTGATCAAACAGGGGCACCTATCTATACATGCTTTGGCCAGCTCTTGGTATACATTCCCTTCATCCATGCTCTGTTGTATTCCTTGGTCACCCATCCTATCCTCCTCTAGTTATCTCCTTTTCCCATCCACTCGTCTTCCATCCCTCATGCCTCATCATATATGACATATCTAGAGTGGAGGCATTTGTTTCCTTTGTGATATGGTCCTTGGAGACATCATCTATCATAACATCCCTTCATCTCCCTATCCATCTATCACAGCCTCCCTTCCATCTCCCCATCCTTATCTTCATATCCATCTATCCTAGCATCTTTTTTCTCTCCCGATCCTTATATCCCTACCCATCTATCACAACATCTCTTCCATCTCCCCATCCTTATCTTTGTATCCATCTATCCTAGCATCCCTTTCATCTCTCAATCCTTATATCCCTATCCATCTATCACAGCATTCCTTCCATCTCCCCATCCTTATCTTCCTATCTATCTATCCTAGCATCCCTTTCATCTCCCAATCCTTATATTCTTATCCATCCAAAAAATCCCTCCCATCCCCCATCCCTATATCTCTATCCATTCTTCCATCTTTATCCTCATCCCATCTCATCTCATCTCACAATCCCTTGTCATTGGTATCTAGCTATAGGCCTCCCTCCATGCCACCCAATGCCGTTTATCTAATCGTCATCACTCCTGCTTCTCTTCCTTACACATCTTTCCAATCCCCTATCACTTTTCATCACTCATCTATCTATCATATCATCCTCCCAAGTCATTTTAATGATTTGGATAACTATCACATTCCTGAGCTTTATGTAATCATCATCATCCTATCCAATCCACTAGGTCTATCCTATCTCATCATATCGGTCCCATATTTTTATCCACTCATCTTATCATCCTTTATCCATCATTTGTCATTGGTCATTGGTCGAACTACATTGCCCCTGCACTTTCACGTAGGCAAGGTCGATCACTTGATCAGCCCCCGGGGCTCCTTTATAATCTATCCTCTATCATCTCTCATCGATCGCAATTGTCCACTTTACTCCTTTTGTCCCTCCTATCTTTACCATCCATCAAGGTCTCCATCTTGGTCAGTCGTCAGCCTTTTATCGAACTATGAGGGCTCTGCGCTTTCATGTAGGCAAGGCTAATCTTTGATCAGCCCCCTAGACCCTAGGTCTTTAGGGTGTGTCAGTCTCATGTATTGTCTCCCTTGTGTCGTGTCATCAAGCTATGCCCTTATCTAGCTGGTTCTTAACAAACAAGATCCACTCGTATCAGCAGATCCAATTGGTGTTGAATATCCTGCGTCATATCGATCATGTAGTTTAGTATCCATCATCTTTGGTCTCAACAGGATACATCCTTCCTAATAGACCTCATGAACCCCATCCATCCCTTTTGATCCTATGGAAAATGACATTTTCAATTGATTGCGATCTTTTGATGCTTTTGGCTTTTGTTTATCATTTGAGCTCCCTATCATCACTTGTCAAGGCCCCCATGATCCATCATATTATGGCATTTTTTGATTGGTCCACATAGGGGCATATCTTGATCTTTTGTTTGATTGTGTTTTCTTGGTTCTCCCACGTAGTACCCACCAAGATCCTCGAGGTCTTGTGTTATGCGGGGGCATCCTTTTGTGCTTGTGGTTATCTCAATACTTGGCCCAACCAAGGTCTTTGTGACCTTGGGGTGTTGGGATAGCCTTCTTATCTGTTGTGTTTATTTCATGCATTGGACACTATTACGGCTTGATACCCTGGCACTTGGTGCCTTATGCTATAGCAAAAATCAGTGCTCCGAAGATGGAAAATTGCATTAGGATTGCATTTCATTCTCCATTCCATCATCTTGCATATATCCCCCATCCTCTTATATATCACAAATCCCCCCATCCATTCATCCTTCATCCTTATCTCACATCTCTATCCAATCCCCGTCCATTCCCTTTAGCCTAAATCATCTAATCATATCCTTGGTCTTGTTCCCAGTCTTGTTACAAGCCTTGATCCAATCATCCTCATCATTTTCATCATCATCATCATCATCCCATTTTATTCTTCCATATCCCTTCCGTGTTGTTTGGGATGTATCCTTCCCTTGTCAACATCACTTTCATCATCCTCATCGGGAGGTACTCTTCCCTATCCTTTAGTGGTGTTTTGGGATGTATCCTTCCCTCATCAATACCATTCATTGGGATGTATCCTTCCCTATCCTCATTGACAACACTCCATCCATCCTCAACCCCTTTTGGCTTGTACCTTGAATGGGGCAACATCATCTTCGTCTTTGCATCCATTTTTGTTTCCCAACCTTCTGACGCCTTTTCATTCTTTCATATCCATCCCTTTTCATCCTCTTCCCCATCTCCCATTTCACCATCTCATCCATTTCAAGAGCACATCTGTGTTCTCTTGAACCCGCATGTCCTATCGAGGGGGCATCCTTATCCCTAATCTTCATCTTCGCCTCCATCATATTTCTTCCTAGTCATCTGTTTGATGACTGGGGCATCCTTCTCAATCTAACCATCTCCTTCTAGGTTCTATATTTTAATATTATTTGAAATGATGCTACTTCGTAACACCATCTCAAAGAGGGGTAAAATGTAGACATCCAAATTTATCATTTTTCATATAAACATCCTCTTATCCAAGTTAATTAAGTAATATTACTATTATTTAATTAATATCGTTAATTCTACCAAATCCCTAAGATATTTAATTAATAATTAAATATTAAATACCTTACCCTCCTTAATCCTCTTTTTATCAAATGAATTAAATAAATATTACATTTATTTAATCCCTCACATGTCATTTTCATCTAATCCTAATCCATCTCCTAATCTCTTCATTAAGGATGTGCACATGCCTAATCCTTGATTAGGATGTGTCACATCCTCCAACTTTTGCAAGTTGGCTTCTAATCCACATTAACCCCTAATTATCCTCTAATTACTAATTAGTTAAACCTAATTAGTACCTTAGTCAACTCTCCCCATTTCCCAAGGAATTTTTAATTCTTTTTTATTCACCCTAGGCTCCTCTCTTCCCCATGTGAATTTTTAATTCACTTTTATTATTCCTAGAATCCCTTTTTCCCATGCATCTTCTAGAATCTTTGACTTGTCACATCAAGTCACATGTGACAAACTCCCACCTTTTGGGAACATTGTCTTATCCACTAGATTCTTCCAATCATTGTGAATTTAAAATTCACTTTTATTCACCCAAGATTCTTCCCATCTCCCAATGTACTTGGAAGGTACTTGTCCTTCCTCCACCTCATGTACCTTTTGACTACCTCATTTACACCTCACCTCCTTTTAGCCATCTCACAATCCACATGTCAATATGTGAGGGCTTATGAGTCCTCAACTCACCTTAGCCCTTCATTTTGGCCTTGTTGGATAAATCCCAACCATTGAATTCTCTACAGAATTCAAGTTTCTCTATAAATACCCCTTTCTAAGACATTTAGGGGACTTAGCCATTTTGCAACTAAATGCTACCATTTTGTGCACTCATTTAGCCATCAATTTCATCCATTTTTATTTGCATCCAAACACATAGTCAATTTCTCCACTTAGCCACATCAAGAGTCATCAAGGAGCATACAAATAAATCCAAATCAAGGGCCAACCAAGGAGTTTTAGCTGCAAGAAGGAAGGTATAACCATTTATCTTCATTTAACACTTTCCTCTTTGCATTTTACAAATTCCTTAGGCTAATCTTGAGGTGTTTCATTATGTTTTCCATTGCATTTTAATTGTTTAGAATAGGTTAAACATTTTGATATCACAGTAGCAATATAAGACAAAGAGAGAAATATTATTTTTTTAATGATTTGTGTATTTTGATTCAAAGTTTTCTAATATATGTGTTATTATCAGTCATGCATTTGAAAATAATGTTACTCCATACACAAATAAATTTAAGCAAAGGCATAGATTTGAAAACTGACAACTTTTATCAATACAAAGGGAATGTTTACAGTGATAGAGCAAAAGCTCCTGTGCTCATTGAATGAACACCAAGAGATGAGTTAGTCAAGGTAACAAATTGCTACTTTTATTTATTTTGCTTCATTTTATCCCAGAAATGCAACTTGGGTTTCACAATGTATCAAAACACATTTGTGCAAACAACTCCCAAAAATTATAATTGCAATGGATAACAGTGATAGTGTAATGGATACTAATAGTCAAAACACCAAAAAACACCAGCAAGTGTTTTTTTAGATTCAATAGAAACAAGTATTAATTGAAAACAGATTAACCTAGCAGACTATTTATCATAGTTTCTTGAATTCCAAATGTACAAGTGTGAGCATGGTTCTCTACAGGCTTTTGCTATGCATTTTAACTATATTTTTGTTTTGCATCGAGCCTAAAGAACCACTGTAAGTATGGTTTCCAAACAGATTTAAATCAATCAATTTAAATCAAGAAAGGTTTCCAATTACACTTAATACTTGAACCATAAAGCATCATTGCTTCAAGCTGTAGCAAAAGTGCAGACAGGCACACAAAAGAAAATTCAACTATGACATCATCTAACAAGGATTTTTTTGCTATTACTATGATTAACTATTGAACTCAATTGGCCCATCAGTCAGACAGCTTGATTGATCACTGACCTAACTTGCTTGAAAGTTATCTTGTTAAGTTGATTAGTTAATTTCATTATTGAGTAAAAGATAGAATTGACTTAATTTGCATGAGTCAAGTGTAAGATTGACTTATTTGTTAATTGACGTTGATTAATGTATCAGAGAGAGATGAGACAAACTAAATTGTCATAAGCGAAATGTGAGATGGACTTATTAGCTAATACACCACATATACTATGGCATTTGAGCTTTCATGAAATAATAGCGAAAGCAATAGAATAAACAGATGGCTTGACCATAGACAAAGGAATACAATTAATATGGACAGTTATAGCTTGTTGAATATTTGTAGCATAAGAAACACAAAGGAAGATGTTGGTGAAGGTTTTGCAATTTCGGTTTGCACCTAGCAATTGCATTTGCTTCCTTGTCTATAAAGCCTTTTCAAGAAATTCCTTCTTTGCATATGAATGGCCATGATTGGTTTCATTGATTTGGTGAATAAAGATGATTTATAATTAACTATAATTAACTATTCAAGAAAACTGATCTATCAATGAACTAGTTTCATTGACTGGTCAAGTAACTTGATTCACAGTTAACTTGATCAGCTATCTAGCTAATTTTCTTGAAAGTTTGTAAAAAGTTTTTTCGACAAATAATTGTCTGCATAACTTGCAGTCATTACACACCAAGAGCCAACATTTCTTTGTGAAATTCTATCAAACAGTTTACATGTTTTTCTTATGCTTCCATATTTTGTATGCATATTCATGACAGCATTTCAAACCATAATATCTGTCAGAAATCCACGTCTTATCATGCTTAGATGAATGTACATATTCTGTTCTAAAGCTCCTATTTTATTAAAAGCAGGCAAAATGGTCAGAAAGATTGTGTATCTGTGAATGTGAATAGAGAAAGATTGTGTATCTGTGAATGTGAATAGGCAAGATTGATTTAACTGATTTAGAGGATAAAGATGACTAACCACTCAACACAATTAATTCATCAGCCAATTAGCTTGATTGATTGTTGAATTAACTTGTTTGAAAGCTATCATGTTAAGCCAATTAGCTAATATGCCACATACAGTATGAAATTTGAGATTCAAATAAGTCTCATGGCCGCAAATATACTATCATGTTAAAGCCACGTAAACATTGATGTTCCAATTCCATGGGGTCATTCTATTTCCATTTTCCCAAGTTCATTTCATTCCATTATCTAACACTAATTATTAAATGTTTAAACCAGCTACATGCAAACAGAAATCACAATTCATAGCATCCATATACACCTATGCATGAGTACATGTTATCCAACATATTAGCACACACATGGTTTTCTAGTGCTAGTTTGTTAATTTCCTTTGATCAACAGTTCAAATGTACACAAGGATAATTGTAATTATTTATTTGTTTTAATCATTATGTACTTAAAGACTAATTAGCAGCTGCCTAATTATTTAACTATCCTTGTACACATTTGACCCATCAATCATAGTCAATCAATAAATTTGATTCCACCTATTTTCTAATAGTATTGGCATGTAATTTTCTTGACAAGTCTTAAAAAAGAGCATTAGTCACACACCAATAAGGTTTCTCATTTGTAACCTCCCTATCCAAATCATCTTCATTCAATAAGATGTTGTGACATACATTAATTGGATGTATCTCATCATCTTTCTTATCAAGATGCCAACAACCTTGATTTGTATTTGTCCTTGAGTGTATCTGGATGCCATGAACTATGAATTATACTTGCATGTGACTTGGCTGTACAAGTAATAGTAAGCGCTACATAATGGTAGAAATCACAACTCATAGCATCCATATACACCTATGCACAAATACATGTTATCTAACACATTAACACGCACATGGTTTTCTAGTGCTAGTTTGTTAATTGCCTTTGATTAATAGTTAAAATGTACATAAGGATAATTGTAATTATTTCTTTCTTTTAATTGTTGTGCTTAAAGGCTAATTAGTAGTTGCCTAATTATTTAGATATGAGATGATACAAGGGTAAATGAGAAATATGAACTTGCCTAAATTGACATGAATGAAATGTGAGATAGAACTATTGGGTAATATGCTACATATAGTGTGGCATTTAAGCTTCAAAGAAGTCTCATGGCTGCAAGCCTGTTATCATGTAAAAGCCACATAAACATTCATTTTACAATTGGATAGGGTCATTCTATTTCCATTTACCAAAGTTAATTTCATTTGGCTGTCTGGCACTAACTATCAATTGTTTAATCAAACTTCATTCAAGCAGAAATCACAATGCATGGTATCCTTATAAAATTATGCACAAATACATATTGTCTACCATATTAAGATGGACATAGTTTTCTGTTGCTGCTTTGTTAATTGGCTTTGAATTATAGATGTAATGTGCACAAGGATAATTATAATTATTTCTTCCTTTTAAATTTTATGGATTTAAACACTAATTAACTATTACCTAATTAATTAGATATAAGATGATAGAAGAGTAAATGAGAACTAGACACTAGATAAAAATGACAAAGTTAACATGTGAATATCAAGGTATGCAGACTAAATACTCAGTGCATTCCAGGGGACCACATTTCACCAAAAAATTTTGTCAAACAGTTCACTTGCTCTGTATATTGATTGGATAATAATTACATTTCTAATGTCATGTTATTGTAACAAAGATCTACTTTTGAACCCCAATTGCTTAATTTTTATGAACCATATAGCATATGCCACTCACAATACCCATTTGTAAAGATTGTCCTTGTAACAAAAAGCAACGATATGACTACAAGTACAATCAATATAGTGAGAATTTTGAATTAACCTTTTTCTTTGTCTACTCTATGCAATTGTAAACAAAGGAGAAGGTTCATTCTAGAATCTCACCTTGTACTCTTTTCTTGAAGAATTTGTTACAGTTGGACTACTACACCACCTCTCTTCTTCCAATCAAAAGCATTGCACCATGTAATAAGCTTTGATTAGAAAACGAAGACCATTTGTTTATTTTTCTAAAAGAATAGCAATAAAGCTCATGGAAATGACCAAAATGCAAACAACTCCCAAAATTACAATTTCAATATATAATACTCCTATTGTGATAGATACTAATAGCCAAAACCATTAAAACACTGGCAAGCATTTTTTAGATTCAAGAGACACAAGTATAAATGTAAATCAGATTAACTACACAAACTAGTTGCCATAGGTTCTTATACCACAAATCTTCTAGCAATGAATTTAACTGCTCTTTTGCACAAAGTCTAAAATTATTTTATCAAGCAATATTACTTAACTGCTCTATGGCAACATTGCAATTTGAATTCTAAAACATATTTGACATAGTTTTTTTTTAACCCCAAGATACAATTTTCTAACTTCCTAAGCATTAAGTCTAAGTTTTCCAATTACAAAATCTCAAATTTCTATTTGCTTCATATGTTTGTTCCTTGAATTTGATCACCAGGTAAAATGTACACAAGGATAATTGTAATTTTTTCTTTCTCTTAATTACTATGTATTTAAAGACTAATTAGCAGCTACCTAATTAATTAGTTATCTAATGATACAAGGATAAGTGTCACATGGACCTATTAGCTAACACGCTACATATACTGTGACTTTTGAGTGCTTAATCCATCTACATGCAAGTACAAATCACAACCCATAATTAAAATGTCCACAAGGATATTTATAATTATTTCTTTCTTTTTATTATTATGTATTTAAAGACTAATTAACAACCACCTAATTAATTAGATATCAGATGAAAAAAGAGTAAATGAGAGCTACCAACTCCATAAAAATGTCAAAGTTAACATGTGAATATCAAGGTGTCCGGATTTAATACTCATTGCATTCCCCGAAAGCCCATTTTCCTGAGGAGTTTTCTAAAACAGTTCACTTGCCTTATAAATGCTTTCGTATTTTACATGTCTACCTATGAGAATAGTAACCATGACATCTGACAGAATTTAAATGCTTGCTGGCAGAAAATAGGTTTCTACTGCATTATTTTGTCTATCTTTGTGCAAATGAAAATTTGTATTCTGCTATGGTAAATTCTCTAGTGCATTAGGTACTTTAAAGCGCGATTTTTTGGATGTTGCTCTTGTTCCAGGTTTGATTCCTTTTGGGGGTTATAACTCCCCACTGTTGTATTAGTTTCCCATTTTTTCTTCTACAAATGCATGAATATATGAACTAATCATATATAATAGTTTTTCTTTCACAAGTTTTGTCAAACAGTTCACCTGTTCCCTGTATGCTCCCATTGTTTGCATTTATGCCTACAGGGACAATAACCATGACTTTTAACAAAATCCCTCTACTCTTTATGCTTTGATGACAACGGAAAAACTCAAAGCAACACACTGTCAAGTCATTGTTTGAAAGCTCTCATTATCACACACGTTGACATAATTTTGCTTCCAAAACCCTCTCTATGGGACCGCTTTGCAGTAATAAAAAATATATAAATTTTACAGGGCTCACATGCATGAAGTAAAAGTAGTTTAAAATACGAAACCTTCACATTTCAACAAGAAATTTGAATAGATAATACTAAAAGTTGTTTAAAATACAAATTTATAATCAAAGTATAAGAATGCCTTAAAGCACTATGAAACCCTACTTGCATTTCTCGTATCAAATAGAAGAAATCAACAAAAACTTACCTCTTCTAACCTCAAGCAATTCATCTCTCGCTGTCCAGTGTGCAACTCTACAACTACAAAATCCCCTGCTCAGCCACACAATAGAGCACTATGAATTACAGCTTCGTTATGCACTTTAATGTAATGAAACTCTAAAAATTAACAAATTATCACTTCAAGTAACTCGTTTCTGGGTCTAGACTCTGTAACTATAACATCTCCTGCTCAGTTGCTACAAACTCTTTCTCAGAACACGCGCTTACAGAACACAAAAACAACACACGCAAAGTAATAGAGATGCATAGCAAGTAGCTTAACTCTATATTAAATGACCAAAGTACCCTGGCCACGCGTGGCCACCAAGCCATTCCAGCACCTTCACCTCGAACTAGATGCCATTTAATGTATTTAATTTGTATTCATGCATTACGTACATCTACCTGCCAGTTTTTATAAACTATACCTTTGGTTAAATTTATTTAATCACTTTATGCGCTCGCATTTTCTTGATATTTTAATGTATTTAATCTGCATTCATGGATTATGTACCTCTAACCGCCAACTTTTACACTATGTCTTTGCTTAAATTTATTTAATTAATTTATGCGTTCACATTTTTCCGAATTTTTAAAACAAAAATGATTTATAAAGCTACTCGGACGAATAGAAAAATAGATAAATGCTAATTTTCTAATATTAAAAATAGCTCTCCAAATTCAAACTATACAAAAAAATAAGTAATATGTTCTATGCTGAAATGTGATTGACCTATGCTACCGGTTAAAAGCATTCTGAGTGAATGCATAAATATTTCTCCCTGGCGGCAGGAACTAATAATAGCTGTTAACAAATAGTCCTAAATAGATTAAAATAAATTTAGATGAAAATGTTGCAAAACTTGAACTAAATGTGAGAGACTCAACTCAGAGAAATATTGAAAAGATAGTGACAGTTGTTAGACAAACAGACGTGAACCATGCGTTTCAAACTGCCGTGAGACATACGTTTAAAACAGGCGTGAGTGAAGCAGACCATATACCTACTTTCGCACACTTTTCTCATCGCTTTTTATGTTGTTGCGAAACAGGCGTGAATAGCGCGTTTAAAACTTGAGCGTAGACTTGACAGGCTTGGCGTATAGAAATAAAAAGAAGATAATGACATGCGCTTTAAATTGCCGTGAGCCCTGCGTTTCAAACAGGCGTGAGTGAAGGGTTATATTTTCGCTTACTTTTCTCATTGCTTTCTATAAAACTTAGAACGAATTATTGCCAGACTTGCCCCGTTACAATTGGTCTGCAGATTTTCATCTTTGCATTCTACAAAATCGGGACTAAGTGTTCCAGTTTGTGCAACGAAATGAGGTGTTTACTCGGGGTCGCAATTATGAAACAGGGAGGAAAATGCCAGCGTATAAAGTAGAACCAAGACCACATGTTTGATTAAATTAATTGTAAGTTATATTTTTTAAACAATTGAGTAGTTTTTCCTAATATACTTAGTTTGATGGATGTTTTAAGTTATTAATTGAGATGATTATATTTTTGTTATGTCATTTAACATGTATATTTGCGTAAATAATTGGATAATGATTTATTACAAATGATCTTTTTAGAATGAAGATTTAAAAATAATGTTGCTTTTCTATATTTTTTATAGTTGTGAAGAAAAATATAATATCTTTATGTGTAATCTAGACTAAATTAATAGAATGCATATAAATAAGTATGAATTAACTTAAATCTAATAAATTATTAGTTGTGAGCCAATGTATTATGAAAAAATATCATGCTAATAAAGTATTGAAAATAAATGTGAACAATAAATATGCGCAACTATGTGATCAAGGAATGAATGGCCGACATGAAAATTATGAAACTTGTAAAACATTATATGACAATTTCTAAATCACATCAAAATCCAAATAGTATGTCTAAACTACAAAGGGTTGAGTCTCCACTTAAAGATGCCTTGTACTTACAAAAAAGATCCAACACAACTTTTCGTTTTATATTTCCCTATTTGCCTATGCTTCTTTTACCTCTATCTTTTTTAATATCTAAAGACAAATTATATTTATAAAAGCCTTAAAATGGTTATTGTATCACAAGGAGACATTCTCTTGGATCAACTCACATAAATGTGTATAAAATATTAAACATGACAGACTACGAAAATGTGTGTAAGATCAAATAATGTAGACAAGGGTTATAGAATCATGTATGCAGATCTGATACTCTCTTTTATGCACTAAAAACAAATGCTTCAATATTAATTTCTACTTTTAATGCTCTCATTATTTTTATTTTAGTTAAAAAGAATTCTATCATTTTTTTTTAGTTTTTTAATATTTTTAAAATTATTTTTCTATTATCTTAAAGTGTGAAATCTACCATAATACATAACATTTGCTACAAATAAAATATTTCTATGATTTCTTGGAATTAGATCATTAAATCTAATATCTAGTGTGCAAATTTTTTTACAATTTTTTATTAAATATTTTATTTATTGTTAGTTTTTAAATTATTTTTAACAAAAATTTAGACCTACATTATACCGTAATATATTTCTCTTTGTTTATTTAGTGAAATTGTTTTTTTCCATTGAAACAAATACACCAATATAGAGTGGTATAATTTTAAAAATCCTTTTGACTTTTTTTTCTATTTTTTGAAATGGAGGTCTTTCTTTTTGTAATGGACCTATTTTGGTTATAATATAAATACAAATATAATATTAAAAATAATATTATAAATTAATCTTTTTCAAAATATATTTTTTATGTTTGCATACTCATAAACTCTCTTGTCTAGGTGACTTTCATTTGGCCCGTGTATTCATGACATGAACTGGACTACTCCATCCTCTAAAATTTTAGCATGTTCATGGCAGGGGAAAATGCCATTAATGACACCGCATAAGAAAGTTTAATCAAATCCCTTTGATATAACCCCTTTTCTACATTTCTAACGCTACCTCCACCTTACATATATTTTTTAAAAGTGATCAATCTAATGGAGTTTGATTAAACCCTGTCCTACTTAGGGGTGTTATGCAGTACCATACAATTATTGATTATATTTCATTTATGGGAATATGATTTAATTTCCCTTGATTCAAATCTTATTGATTATGGGTGTGACTTTTAGTTGCATTTTTTTTTTTTCCTTAAAAGTGGGACTCACTATTGTGCTTCCACCTAATAAAGATTTGATATCTAAAATCTAGAAATTGATTTTGTATTAGATAACTTAGATTATTAAAACATGAAAATTTGAGGATATGGGATAAGATTGTTCTTGTGATCTACCCCACTTAGTAGATTTTTTCCTATTGGCATAGTTTCATCCTAGGTAAAAATAGACCTTTGTTACTTATAGAAAATACAAGTGCCTAGATGATGTTTGCATAAGGAAAACTCTATGGTACCAAGAATCACTAATGATATTCGTTATGATAAAAGGAGATGGTTTAACTCCCTTGCTTGTACTCAAGCCCCTTCAAAATAGAGAAATGAAGAATGTTGGATGTTGAGTAATTTTTCCTAATGTAAATTGAGATTGAGCATGTGTTAGGAATTGTGAATAAGATCTGACAATAATTTTTCTTTTTGATATTCAATGAGGGTATCTTTTTCTCTTTTGATATATTAAAATGAACTAAGATGATTCCTTTAAATAACCATAGACACACAACTTTGGGTCTTTAAGGACTTGAGACCATTCAAGAACATTAACATCTATGAAAATTGGTTAACTCTAGGAGAGGTCTTTAAGAACATAAATATGTGTACCAAGTGGTATAAAATGAAAGGAAAGTAAGAAAAAGTATGCATTTTACTCCTCTTTATTTTACCCAAAGTTTAGCGTGCATGCAAAAATAGGTGGGAAAGCATGCTAAAGTAAAATATATATGATAATAAAATGATATAAAATTTGAATATAGAAATCTAAGAAACTAAAATAAGTGCAAGCCCTCTTTGTCCATAATATGTCATAATCATTCATTGGACCTATCATAGCTATTAGGAATAAGGTGTCTCAACCTTTGATTTCCTAACATTGATTTAATTGTTAATATTGTTATTATGTTGATAATTTTCCTATGTAATTAAATTGTGTGTGCATTGAATGATGTCATTTGTGGGAGTGAAACTTTGAGTTGTTAGCCTACATGTGAAGTGCCATGGCTGGCATAGTTCTTATTTTTTAGGAGATAGACATCCCACTTTGAATGAGTTGACTAGAGTCATAGTTGATAGTTAACTCATGTAGGATTGTCAGTTACTTTAATGGTAGATTCTATTTTTTAGGAGTAAATGTTTGGAAGTGGATTTATGCATGCAAGAACATTCATTGAAATTTGTGAGTGGTATATTGAGTGGATTCCTTAGAGGTTTTTTCATATTTCACAAGTTGTAGTTAAATGCATTTGAAGTTGTTATGATAGTTGGAAATTTTTTTTTGCATGTGTAGTTTTTGGTGCCTTGCTTATTCATCTTTAGTCTTAGGAATACCATTGGTATCATATATTTTATGCATTGAAAACTGGACTATATAGAGGACTTGTATTTTAGAGTTCTATTGATTATTTTCATAGGTACCATGATTATACTATCAAAATTACTCCATAATCTTGATGAAGTGTGAAGATTCATGCAAGAGCATATCTATGTAATTGTATTGTAAGATCTAATTACTGCTAATATATTGGGTTGTGTTTTGGAGTGTGGGTTTTTTTCTCTCTAAAGGTTTTTCCCCACAAATATGTTGTTTTTTTCATTATTCTATTAAATTATTTATGTTATATCAAATGTGTTTTCTCTTGAAATGGTTTTCTCCATGTATATGATTGTAATCATGATTTTGAATTTTATGAATATTGCATGTATGAAAAACAAAAAAATGTTAAGTTTTACTCTAATTTTCATGAATATTCTAGGGAACCTTTTAGACTATGTTCATTTTGATGTGTTTGGTCATGTTCACATTCCTTTTATTTTAAAAATCTATCTAATTTTGTTTCATTTATTGATGACTACAATAGAAAGACAATTGTATATTTCCCCAAAAGTAAGTTCAATAAGTATTTAGTTAGTTTAAGGAGTTTAAGACATTGGTTGAAAACTAGACTATTAAAAAGCATTGGTTGAAAATTAGACTAACAAAAAGATTAAGTGTTTGAGGACTAATAATAGTGGTGAGTTTTATTTGATAGAATTTCACAAGCTCTATAAAGATAATGAGATTGAAATTAATAATACAACACCATGAACCCCTCGATAGAAAGGAGTTCCAAAGATGATGAACATGACATTGATGGAGAGGGCTAGGAGTATGATTAGTGGTGCTAGCCTTGAATATAAGTTTTGGGTTGAAGTTGTAGCCACTACATGTTATCTAGGAAATATATCTCATACATCATCTATTGTTGAAAAGACACCCATGGAGTCATGGTCTAGCAACAATCCTTCAATAAGAAATCTCAAAGTATTTGGTTGTGAGGCATATGCACAAGCTTCAAGTGAGAAAAGGTATAAGTTAGATAACAAGGAAGTAAAATGTATCTTCATCAGTTATGGTGTTGGTGTGAAGGGGTACAAACTTTGCGATTTAGTGGCCAATAAGGTTCTCTGCAAAAAATATTAATTTTCAGAGAGATGAAACCTTCCTCTATTGAATTGCAACTAGGTTAAAAAAAGATAAACAAAAGGAGGTATTTCAAGTTCCACCTACTCCGATAAAATATGAACTATGCACTCTTGTAGGACTTGATGATGAGGAGAGCTCTAGTAGCTCTAGAATTTTTGAAGTAGAAGATTAACCTCAACCTCAAACATTGAGGAGGTCTACATGAGTTATTTTGTAACATGATAACCTATGATATTCATCAAAAAGGTTTTGTTATTCCTTATTGAATTCCAATTGTATTTTTGCTTTGATTTCGAATGTTAATGAGCTTGGGAATATGAAAGAGGCTATGGGTTTGAGTGATGTATATTCTTGAATAAAATACATGGATGAAGAGATGGTTACATTGAAGAAAAATAATACATGGATATGAAATCTTTTATTTAAGAACGTTAACATGTTGACCTTATAAATGGGTGTTCAAAAAATATTGTGGTCATGATAATATTGTTGAAAATCATAAAACATGATTGGCTGCAAAGGGGTATTCAAAAGTGGAGGGAATTGACTATGGTGAAATATTCTCTTCTATAGTAAAGTTTGAATCCATTCATTTCATGTTATCACTTACAACAACTCATGATTTGGAATTTGAGTTGATGGATGTGAAGACAACATTCCTTCATGGTTACTTGGAGGAAGATATTTACATGTCACAACTAGATAGTTTAATGGTAAAAGGTAAAGAAAATATGGTTTGTAAGTTAAATAAATATTTGCATGGTATGAAACAATCTCCTAGGACATGGTAACAAAAGTTTGACACCTTTGTGTTGAGTTTGAGATTTCAAAGATCTAAAATCATTATCTTTAATAAAAATATTAAAATTAATTAGGAATTTTGCTAAAACCACAAATAATTTAAAAGATTAAAATATTAGTTCAAATTATATGATGTTCATCTAAATTTTTGAATAGTATTCTCTAACTTCAATGAAAAATCTATAATTTAATCAATAAAATAAAATCCAATCAATAGAAGAGTTCTATCTTCATGGTTGTTTTGAAATGTATGGCTCATGTCTATTAGTTGACCCAGACTCACACCTACCCTTCATTGACCCCAATCTTCACTCCCTTCTTTATAGTCAGTTTCCCTCTCTTTACTAGCCAACTCACCCAAACTCATGGTGCCCACAACCAATTTATTCTTCTTTACACTTATTCCCCTATTTCTCCTATGCTTATGCTCTGGATGTATTCATAGGGAAGGGGAAGCTCTTCTTCAATTCAAAGACACCTTAAATTAAATTCTTCTTGTAAATGTGGAAAATGTAAACTAAATACAATTAAATACACCTCTTAATGAAACATTGTATCAAGATTAATCAGAAATTAAACTAATTTAAAACACCGAAAATCCTGAAAGCATCTCATTGTCTCCTATCTCCAAAGATTTATCAAATTACAGAATCTCTCAAATTTATAAGCACCGTAACTATTTAAAATGCCTATCTAGAGAATGGAATGGATGCTAAATGCAATGATGTGATGATTGCTGATGAATTCTAGATGATATGATGCTACTATAAACTATCTCGATGTGAAACCTGCTAAATGGAAGCTATAGTAAAAACTAATGATGTTGTCGTGATATGAAATATAATAATGCCATGATGTTATGATGATACTAAAATGCTAATGCTATTGCTTATGATTGCTTGGTTGCTTGAGTACTAATTCCTACAGAGTAAGTTTGCATAAAAGATGATAATTCTCAGGTTTTTTTTAAGCTTCAGAAGGTTGTATATATAGATTTATGGCAACAGTTTTGCACAGGGGTAACACAATAGAGGTTGAGATTAAATCTGGAGATTTGAATGGTACGAGATGAGAAGGTGGAGCCGATCATGGAGGATTGTTCCTCCCCATGAAAACACTAGGCAAGATGAGAGGAAATATTTGAGGTAGAAGATTGAGAGGATTGTCTCCAGGTTTGTCCCCAAGGCTTTTCCCGTGAATGATAGTTAAATTAATTAGATTTGAAGAATCTAATTTTATTGGTGAGTGAATAGAGGGATTTGATTTATTCCTTTATTTAAATATTTTTGGTTTACTTAAATTAGCAAAAAGAGATAAATAATTTAATAAAACAAACTATAGAAGTTGTTTATTAAATTAAAATAGAAGGAATATGATAATTAAATTAAAGATTTTAGGATATCTTTATTTAATTAAGAAGAAATGTGATGAGATAGAAAAATTAATAGTGAACTTAATATAAATAAATATTTCTATTTATTTACTAAGTAGATGAATTTAGGATTAATTAATCAAATAAATCATATTTAATTAATTAGATTCTCCTGACCATTTTTAGGTGTCTAAATTTTTCCCCTCTTTGAAGTGATGTGTTTACACATTGCTTCAAAGACAATTTTGTGCTGATACTACTAGTATCAATGAGAAATTTTTTAGAATTCCCCAGACATGTTTTCAGGTGATTGATGGATATATGCCCCCTCGGGAGATAAATTAATGAATTTTTTATTTTTTTGATTTTTTGATGATTTGATATAGATTCGATGAAGATTTGATGATGAAATAATTTATCTCCTGATAATTGATGTAGAAAGTTCCTCTGAATGAGGTTTGAATTAAGCCTCCTTATGTTTGACGATTTTCGATCGTGTCATCCTTTGATTCGATATTGATTGATGCTCCTAATCAAGTAGATGATGTTCAACCTCATGATAGGCGAGGTTTGATGATTAAGTGATGATAATTATCCTCATGATAGGTGAGGAATAATTATAGTTTGATTGATGAACCTCATAATAGGAGAAGTTGTTTTGATGTATTGATGATTGACCCCATGATAGGCAAGGTTGATTTGATGTATTGACCTCATGATAGGCATATATCAATGATAGTTTGATGATTGTCCTCATAATAGGTTGATGATTGATTGACCTCATGATAGGCGAGGTTCAATGATAGTCACTCATGAGATTTGATCAAAGTATCACTAGAGTCAAATAGATTGATAGGCTGATTGATTTTTGATTGATTGATAATATTGTTGATTTGCAATATGTTATGATCATAAGAGGATTTTAGAGTTCTTCCCAAAGACATGGGACATGATTCTACATCTAGTGCAGGTCGATATAGATATCATCAATTGATGTGGAAAATCTATAATGCAGATGCAAAACTAATATGAATGCAATCTAATTTAACCATGCAAATCTACATATGCAAGCGGTGGCATCTTAATAGTCCATTTATCATGATTTTTATCATCATTGAACTTTTAAAATGTTGAAAGTGAGTACAAGCATCAATGGTATGAGAGACCATGATGACCTGAGTACTACTTCCTTGATTTTTGATATTGCAAATGAACACAAGAATCAAGGTATAATTAAACCAAGATGACTTGAGCATTTATTGCATAAACAAACAAGAATTAACCACTTTCCTATGTGAATTCAAGGAATGTCATCAGTGATACTTCGTAGAGCATGTCTCATGACAATTCACATAGTAATGATGATTAAATCACAAACAACAGACAAAGACAAATACCATTCTTCTTCCTAGCTTCTCTAGTTCAATACATCATTGAGTTGCTCCAAAGAAATGATAATAATGATAAAAAGTAAAAAATATCTTGCATTTGCTTATAGTATTCAATCATTATTTAGATTATATCATCCATCCTGATTTTATAATGTTTTTGTGTTTTCAAGATTTTGGATCAAACTAACCTAAAGACTTGTCCTAGGGGCCTCGGGGGCTGATCAAAGATTAGCTTTTCCTACGTTATACACGCAGAGACCACGTAGTTCAACTAACACATACTCATGTTTTTGACTTTATTTTGGATTTTTTGTTATGATATGGATGTCTAATGTGTTTTTGATGGTGATTGATGTTTGATGTTGGGTTGTGTTTCAATCATTGTTTTTGTTTTGTATGTCTTCCCATTTTTTTTTCATTTCATTAAGCTCAATGTTTGATTGCCCCCAGTGAGGTTGAGATGTTGCTCCCAAACTAGGGTGAGACACAACTATATTGCCAGGTTATGTACATGAGGTTTTCTTGCACTTTTTCATATTTTATAATTTTTTTGTTTGTTTGTTTGTTTTTTTTGGATTTTTCAAGAAATTTAAGATGAAATGAGATGATATGACTAATTTAAGGAACAAGATGCCCCACAATAGGGGTAATGCAACCATGGATAAATGATAGATCAAAATAAAAGGTTCACTACAAAACATGTCACACAAGCAACATATCTCTTGTCAAAAGATGATGATGGTTGATTGATTAAGATTCTAGGAATGATTGATTCCATAAGGCATGCTGATGATAAGTACTCAGGATCACCAATTTCCTCTAAGTACGATAAGATTGATGATTTTTGATGATTGATTGACAAAATATATGAGGATTGGATAATGTTTTGTAGCTAGGCTCAAATATGATGTGCATGATAAGATTCAAGGTTGCAAAGGGACATGATGACATGGATTTTGATAAGCTAGGAGATATGGAATGGAAGAAAGGAAGGATAAATATAATGAATGGTGATGATCAAGATCAACTAGATAAGATACAGACACAAGGCCCAAGTATTTTTCCCCTATTCCTCATCAAGACCAAGGAAAGGAAGAAAGGATGTATTTAGTAAGAATGATGGAATATGGATAAGATGAAAGATATGGTATGGAAGATATGGATAAAGCATATAGGATAAGATAAATGATGTTCAAGAAGATCCTTAACCTTGTCAAGATCAAAGGTGGAAATGTAAGGAATGAGCATAGAAAGGATAATGACCATGAATGATAAGATGAACGAAACTTGTCCCTAAGTGTAGAGTGCAAGAGGAATATAGAAGATAGGATATGGATGATAGGGAAATGGAGGAAGGACTTAAGCATCAAGTTTCACAACCAAATATCCCTCAATAAACCATGGTAATGAGAATTAGACTCCTAGATGTTGGAAGATTAATGATATGATGGAAGAATCTAAGGACTTATGCAAAGGTTTGGATTAAAGGAGAATGATGGGGAATGAATGTTGGATAATGGATAGGAGGTTGGAAGGCCTATTGATGGATAGATGGAAAGTATGGAAAGATCAACATTGGAAGAAGCCTTGAAGGGTGGTGGAGTGATGGAGAAAAAATGGAATTGGAAGGGGTATGTGCATGATCCTCATGGAAAAAATAGGCCCTTAAGTGGCAAAAAATTTAGAAAAATCAGAGTTAGGCAACTTGATGTAAAAATTTGAATAAGTTATCTATATTATTTAAAAAATATGTAAGAATAAAATCTATAGAAAATTGAATGTAGTTTCTAAACTACTAGGTTTATTTTAAAAAATAAAAATCTATTTGGTGAAAATTTGAAATTTCAATGCAGTTCTTAAATTTGGAAAAAATAAGAAGTGGGTGTTTGTGACCACCCTAATCATAATAAAATGATAGTATGTTTTTATAAGATTTTAGATATAAGTAGAGGACTCATGTCTAGATGTGATGCATATTAGTTTGTAATTTTTTTCCAAGTAAATAATTAATTATAATTTGTTTATTACAACTTCTAAAAATATAAAAACCGTATGTCGGCCACCTTAACTTGGTCAAAACTTCATGAATTTTTTTTAATCCTATAGTATGCAAAGTATAGAATGTGACGCATGTTTCAGATTCAAAAAATATGATACCGTTTGAAAGCTATAGATGTTTTTCAATCAACCTATCAATTAGGGATTTAGTCGTAATTCAAATAGAAAATGAATAATAATTATTTATTAAATTCAAAGTAAAGTATAATTTATATTGGTGGAAAGCTAAGAATCTCCTTTAAAAACCCTTTTCATTTCATCAATTTTGGGTTAAAAAAGAGTTGTCAGCCACATACCCTACAAATATCCATCATATTGCCACTTTTTGGCCCATCATCATCCTACACATACCTGAAGGTGATAGGTTATTTGATGGAAAATTGGAGGAAGCTTTTGGATTAGCAAATTTGGATACCAATTTAGATTTTATTGCTTCTATGAGACTTTTAGGAATCCACATGAATTTTGACTTTGATTTTTTCTTTGTGGGCCTTTGTCGCCTTTGAAATTTTTCTTTTTGATTTATGGACCTTTGTGCTCTTTGAAAATTTCCTTTTTGCTTTGATGGGCCTTTGTGGCCTTTTAGATTTTTCTTTTGATTTTGGATCAAATTTTCTTTTATTTTTGCATGTCTCTTCGAGGAAACATGTTGATCCTTTGATACATGTGGATTTTGATATAGAAGCTTTTGATATTTGGCACCCAAATTGCTTCCAAGAGTAATGGGAGGGGTGGATTGAGATGGATGATATGGAGGTATTATGGATGAGTTAATGTGGGTATAATTTTGAAAGGGCGTCAGGGATGTGTGCCTTTTTTGTTCTTGAGAAATAGGATATGGACCTAGGATAGAGGGAAGGTTTGATGGACTAGGATGAGGACCTAGGACAGATGGAATGTTTGGTGGATTAGGATGAGGACCTAAGATAGATGGTAGGTTTGATGGAATAGGACAATTAGGTGTGTAACAAAGGTCATGGTGATGTGGGTTTCTTTGAACAGAAAGGGGTTCTAGGATACCTTGCTCATGAAGGCCTAATCCTCATACTTTGAGACATTCATTTACCAATGGGATATGTATTGTTTGTGAAACAAGACATGAGTCCATTTTGAGGATGATTTGATATGGATGAGAGGATAGGTGTTGGAAGTAAACCAGAATGGATAAAGGTGGAGGATCCCAATTTATAGGTGTGATAGGCTCTTGACATGGGGATGATGGGGTGTTTTGATCTTGACTTGGAAAAGGATTATGAAGTGGTATGAAAGGAATATCTTGATCATGAGAAGGATAATCATCTTCATGGGATGAAAGGGTATCCTTGAATGAAAGCATATCTTGATCTTGATGAGGAAGGGAATCATGATATTTTGTAGAAAGCATGTATTGATATATAGTTGGTAGGAAATCATTAGATAGGATGGAAGACCTAGCATTCTCTTGTGATGCAATAGAATCATGAGATGGTATGGATTGATTAGATGATGTGGAAGAAAAACTTGGAAGGATACTTGTCTCTTGAGATGGAAGGGAATTATTTTGGATGAAAAGTGAAAGGAGGGGATTGCCATAAGATTCTTGAGAAATGGGATCTTGATCAAAGATTGGAAGAATTTGTGGAATGTTGATATCATTGGATGGAGTGGAAAGAATATTTTTATCTTGATATGTAGGGGAGTCTATGCTAGCATGCTTTGGATTGAGAGATTGACAAGAATCATTGGATGTTGAAGATATGATAGAAGAGGATGATTGGATGGAATTGTTACCTTGAGTGAAAGAATTTTGAGGTTTATTTTGGCTTATGGTGGATGGAGATAAATGCATGACATGACAAGATTGCTCAATATCATTTGTTTTTGAGTATTTAGATTTGGGCTTATTGAACTTTTGCAAAAATTCAATGACATTGAACTTGGATGATGTAGCTCTGTCTGAAGAAGGTCTCATGTTCATTTTTTGGTCAAGAGGATATGGGTAGATGTCTGGCAACAAATATCTTTCTGTGGTTGTTTCCCTTTGCATATCCCATATTTTTTGTTGAAGTTTTTTAATTTTATGAGATAAAGCATTCAATTAATCCTCATCTATTTTAGCCATGGTGGCTTGAGTTTCAATTTCATGTTCTTTGGATTTTTGACTCTTGTTGTGAGGGATTTCTTGACAAACGTTGTGGATTTCCAATCCCTAATAATAAATTTCACTGTTTGATTTTGTCCAAGTTGTTTGTATTTTTCAGGATGATCTTTTATCTGAATTTTAATGATTTTGGAATACACAACACTCAAATGAAGATAGTTTTTTTTAAGAGTTTGTAATCTAAACAGATAGTGTATGTTCAAAAGAACCACGCATGGTCCTATTTTCACTAGTTTGATAACAATAAAGAACTTTAGACAAACTCACTCTTAATAGTCAAAAGGTCATCATTATACTCAACAACCCACAACTTAAAATTGCGTCGACTCACATAGCCGTGTCAGCCCCTAGAGGGCGCTTGTGTTTTTTTCTTTTCCAGGTGCGTACTCAAGGTTAGATTTCTTGATCCCCTAAGCAAACAAACCTTGATAATTTTCTTGGGGTAAGATTCTTCCCTCCCCTTGCACTATGAGTATTACAATGTCTAGTTACTGACTCAACTGGATACTACACTATGCTTCTTAGAAAGGGTTTTCGTTCAGAGCGGCAAGTGATAAACTCCCTCAGGAGACCTCCCAACTTTTAGAACAAAGGTTTTGGGGATGGTTATCTTGCACACTTTCAAAAAAAGTGGGTTTCTCTAGATTTTCTTTAAATTTTATAGTGGGGTGGAAAAACTTGGCTTTGGTTTGAACCCACTTAGGTCATTCCCATAGGGTGAATACTTTTTCCCACTATGATAGGCCTTCTAAAGGATGTAATAAAATTTGAAGAATGGATAAAAAGGATGATTCTAGCTTTTTGGATCACCCAATTAAGGGGAGAGCATATGCCTATCAACACACAAACACAAAAATCAAGTTCAATTTTTAGAGCCCAAACTACAAATTTCTATCTATGTGAAGATGTTGCTTCACAAAAATACATGGTGTAAATTTTAAATCCACATTGAAAAATTTGGTGACTACCCTAGATTGATAAATTTTAATCCAATTGAAAATATGACTATCCTAGGATTGATTCATTTTAAAACCAACTGAAGAAGTTTCTATCCTAGATTGATTCATTTTAAGTCCAAATCCAAAAACTAATGAGTTTCTAATGTTCTTTTTAACCAACTTTTACAAATCTTGTGTAGATGGTTAATTTTAAGCCCAAATAATGCTAGTTGGTCCTAAAGCATGAATGAAAAATAACATACGAGGGTAAGTGCACCAAGATGGTTCCCAAAAAGGGGGCTTAAGTGGCCACTTTTTTTTTCTGAATTTAGGAACTGCTAACCTTGGACGTGAAATTGAAGATAGTTATACTCATAATTTTGAGATGGAACAAAAACAAAGATCAGAGTGCTCTAAGTCTATTTTCTAAACTACTAATTTATTTTTAAAATAGTTGAGATTAAGGGGTTCAACAAAGGGATGTACACAAATTGGTGTTGTTTTTGTCAGAAAAACATAACATAGCAACTCACGACTTCATGACCTTTTTTTAGTATTTTAAAAATCGCTATGGTCAAAAGTTAGCTAATAGTATCTAGTTGGTGCACAATTTTTTTGATAATTTTTTAATGAATATTTGATTTTTTACTAATTTTCTAAGTGGGCACTTCCTAAAAAGCAGAATTTTGGCTGTGCTCCCCCTACAAATTTTGGAAAGTAATAGATTTTTTTTTAAAATTATTTTTTAAAATTTGTATAATGGAGTCTAGTTTCTAAAAGTGTAATTTATTTGAAATTTTGATGAATGGTTAATTTATAATGAAAAAAAAACCAACCACTACTTTTTGAAAAAAAAGACATACAAACAAAAGAAATTATGGATGAAAGCCCTCACATTGTCAGAAAGTGAAAAAAATTATATCGTTGGAAAGCTAAGAGAGAACTTAACATTACCCATGTGTTCAATTTCGTCAAAATTAAACCAAATGCAATCCTGATGGTGAGCACGAACTCGATTATGTGAAAAATTGTAGAATTTTCAAAAAACATGTCTCTGGTGGTTGGGAATGCCCTCCAAACCTTTGGGTTGGTATTCCAAGGAAAATATCAAAGCCAAGGCTCGAGGATTCCCAAAGAAAAATATAACGCGAGTGCATTATTTACTAGTTTTCACTTTTTCTTCTCCGTGGAACATTTCTAACAACAAATAATGCACTCACGTTATTTATTTCTTTAGTTAAATGCTAGTTTTTTCATATCTTTGTATGTATATGTATGCTCATGTGTCATGTATGTATGCCTATATGTATGTATTTATGCTTATGGGAGAGAAGGTGAGAGAGTGTGGGAGTGGAAGAGAGAGGGTGGGAGAGTGAGAGAGGGTGGGAG
>VDFB02271358.1:80223230-80282435 GCA_007258455.2 Sequoia sempervirens | reverse complement strand
GGGAGAGGGTGGGAGAGGGTAGGAGAAAGTGGGAGAGAGGGTGGGAGATGGTGGGAGAGAATGGGAGAGTGTGGGAGAGAGTGGGAGAGAGTCAGAGAGCGTGGGAGAGGGTGGGAGAGATTTGGACAAAGAGGGAGATTGGGAGAGTGGGAGACAGAGTGGGAGAGGGTAGGAAAGGGTGAGAGAGGGTGGAAGAGAGTTGGAGAGAGTGGAAGAGGGTGGAAGAGGGTGGAAGAGAGTTATTTAAGTGGGAGACAATGGGAGAGGGTGGGAGAGAGTATTGACAAAGAGAGAAAATAAATGTATAAAAAAACCAACTTTCTCATAACATGAGCGCATTTTGAAGAAGTAGAGATATGACTATTTTAGCAAGAAGGAGAGATTGGGAGAGATTGGGAGAGGGTGGAAGAGGGTGAGAGAGTGTGGAAGAGGGTGGTAGAATGTGGGAGAGAGTGGGAGAGAGTGGGAGAAGGTGGGATAGAGTGGGAGAAGGTGGGAGAGGGTGGGAGAGAGTGGGAGAAGGTGGTCCAGAGAGTGGGAGAGAATGGGTGAAGGTGGGAGAGAGTGGGAGATGGTGGGAGAAGGTGGGAGAGAGGGTGTGAGAAGGTTGGAGAGGGTGCAAGAAGGTGGGAGAGGGTGGGAGAGGGTGAGAGAGAGTGGGAGAGGGTGGGAGAAGGTGGGAGAGGGTTGGAGAGATTGGGAGAAGGTGGGAGAGGGTGGGAGAAGGTGGGAGAGGGTGGGAGGGATTGGGAGAAGGTGGGAGAGGGTGGGAGAGGCATGTGGTGCACAGGTGAGAGAGAGGTGAGAGAGGCTGGGAGAGGGTTAGGAGGGTTAAAGAAGGTGGGAGGGTGGGAGGAGGGGAGAAGGTGGGAGAGGGGTGGGCCAGGGAGTGCCAGAAGGTGGGACAGAGGGTGGGAGGAAGGCACGTAGAGAGTGAGAGGTGGGAGAGAGTAAGAGAGTTGTAGAGAGGGTGGGATAGGGTGAGAGAGTGGGAGAGAGGAGGGGTGAAGAGGGTGGGAGAGAGTAAGAGAGAGGGGAGAGGGTGTGAGACAGGGTGAGAGATAGGGTGGGAGAGAGTCAGAGAGGGAGGGCGGGTAGGAGGGAGAGAGAGAGTGGGAGAGGGGGAGAGCGTGGGAGAGAGTGGGAGAGGGTGGAAGAGAGGGTGGAAGAGAGTGGGAGAGAGTGTGAGATGGTGGGAGAGAGTGGGGGAGAGAGGGAGGGAGTGGGAAGAGAGTGGGAGAGGGAGATATTGGGAGAGGGAGGGAGAGAGTAAGAGGGAGTGTGAGAGAGTGTGAGAGGGTGGGAGAGAGTGGGAGAGAGAGGGAGGAAGAAAGTGGGAGAGAGTAGGAGGGAGGGAGGAAGAAGGTGGGAGAGAGTGGGAGAGGGTGGGAGAGAGTGGGAGAGTGAGGGAGTGAGGAAGAGAGTGGGAGAGAGTGGGAGAGGGTGGGAGAGGGTGTGAGAGAGTGGGAGAGTGGGAGAGAGGGAGGAGAGAGTAGAAGAGAGTGAGGTGGAGAGTGGAGAGTTGGAGAGAGTTTGGGAGGGAGAGGAGATAGGGAGGGAGAGTGGGAGGTGGGGAGAGAGTGGAGAGTGAGAGGAGAGTGGGAGAGAGTGGGAGAGGCTGGGAGAGAGTGGGAGAGTGGGAGAGGGTGGGAGAGAGTGGGAGATGGTGTGAGATAGTGGGAGAGAGTAAGAAAGAGTGGGAGAGGGTTGGAGAGAGGGTGGGCGAGAGTGGGAAAGAGTGGGAGAGAATATAGACAAAGAGAGATAATAAATCTATAAAAAAAACCAACTTTTTCATAACGCGAGCACATTTTGAAGATGTATAGACATGACCATTTTAGCAAGAATGAATGAGTTTCACTTTTTTTTCTTTTAATATGTAATAACGCGAGCACGTTATAACACACTCGCGTTATTGGCTCGTTGTGGTCGAGCCTTAGGCTCAGCACACAAAGCCATAACGCATGAACATTATAATGCGTGCATGTTATAATGCGCTCACGTTATAACTCTCTCACGTTATAGTGCATTTGTGTTATGACTTTTCAAAACATTTTTTTGAAAGTGGCCACAAATTTGCTACCCATCTCCATGCACCCGCCCATGATGAGTTATTTTCCCATGAGTGTTTGAAAATACTATTACAATGGATATCAAATGCTTTCTTTCACTTCAATGCTCCATGTTCTTCTTAAAACCTGCAATAAATGCTCAAATATGTTAGATGAGATCAAGAAATAAGAAGATATAAGGGTTAGATGAATGATTAAGCATAAAAACCCTAAAACTTAGACCAAGTTACAATGTGATTTGACTTTAATGTAGAATTGAAAATTTTAACTCTAAAAAAAGTTATAAATACCTACACCATTGCATAGCTTATGAAATTCTATCCCATTTCAAAAAAAAAGTTTCAAAAAGACCTTCGTATGACCAAGATATGGTCATTTTAAGATTGACTGTAAAAGTGCTAAAACAGAGGTGAGAAGCGCTACATAATTCATTAGAAGCGCTAAAACAAAGTTGTGTTTTTCTTTTAAACTTTTTGTTGGATGTGCTAAAAGAAGTATCAAAAGAGTTATAGTTTTTGTCAGAAGCACTATAGAATTAGGCATAAGTGCTATAGAAATATCCTGAAGCGCTATAGGATTTTACAAACCCGCTAAAACAAATGCTGGGTGTGAACTATTGGTCTGTGCTGGAAGGTAAGATTGAAGGGCTAAAATAGTCTTTGAAAGCGCTATACTTTTCCCCATAAGCGTTAGAATAGTCCTTCAAAGTGCTATAATTTTCCTCAGAAGCCTTATAGAATATTCTGATCATGCTAAAATAGATTATGCCAGATTCCTGTATAAAAAAAATTAAAAAAAAGTTGTTAAAAACATGGGGTACGACCCCACGGTGGGTGCCAAAATGTAAGTGTGGAAAATGTAAACTAAATACAATTAAATACACCTCTTAATGAAACATTGTATCAAGATTAATTAGCAATTAAACTAATTTAAAACACCGAAAAGCCTGAAAGCGTCTCATTGTCTCCTATCTCTAAAGATTTATCAAATTACAGAAGCTCTCAGATTTGTAAGCACCGTAACTATTTAAAATGCCTATCTAGAGAACGGAATGGATGCTAAATGCAATGATGTGATGATTGCTAATGAATTCTAGATGATATGATGCTACTATAAACTATCTCGATGTGAAACCTACCAAATGGAAGCTACGGTAAAAAATAATGATGTTTCCGTGATATGAAATCTAATAATGCCATGATGCTATGATGATACTAAAATTCTAATGCTAATGCTTATGATTGCTTGGTTGCTTGAGTACTAATTCCTACAGAGTAAGTTTGCATAAAAGATGATAATTCTCAGGTTTTTTTGATGCTTCAGAAGGATGTATATATAGATTTCTGACAACAGTTTTGCAAAGGGGTAACACAATAGAGGCTGAGATTAAATCTGGAGATTTGAATAGTACAATATGAGAAGGTGGAGTCGATCATGGAGGATTGTTCCTCCCCATGAAAACACTAGGCAAGATGAAAGGAAATATTTGAGGCAGAAGATTGAGAGGATTGTCTGCAAGTTTGTCCCCAAGGCTTTTCCCGTGAATGATAGTTAAATTAATTAGATTTGAAGAATCTAATTTTATTGGTGAGTGAATAGAGGGATTTGATTTATGCCTTGATTTAAATATTTTTGGTTTACTTAAATTAGAAAAAAGAGAGATAAATAATTTAATAAAATAAACTATAGAAGTTGTTTATTAAATTAAATAGAAGGAATATGATAATTAAATTAAAGATTTTAGGATATCTTTATTTAATTAAGAAGAAATGTGATGAGATAGAAAAATTAATAGTGAACTTAATATAAATAAATATTTCTATTTATTTACTAAGTAGATGAATTTAGGATTAATTAATCAAATAAATCATATTTAATTAATTAGATTCTCTAGACCATTTTTAGGTGTCTACACTTCTCATCCTCATTTGATATTTTGGGAGAAAGAAATAGATTGTTTCCTCTGGGAGGGCATATCCTTCCATAACACCACCCATCATGTAGTCCATGTTGAAATGGAGGGTGGTATTGGAATGGAGGGAGATGTCATATCTGAGAGCTTGTGCACCCTCACATTTATTGCAAACATTCACCTACCTTCAATGGGATTAACAAGTACTCTTCCTCCATGCTTGGGAGAACTCTCTTCTCTCACGGAATTGGATATATCTTCTAATATGTTGAGTGGAAACATTACATTGTCCTTTGCAAACATGTCTTCTCTTTTTTTCCTTGATTTAGCATATAAAATTTTGGAAGGTGAAACTCTCCTCAATACTATTTGTCTGCTCAGTAACCTTAGTGAGTTTGATCTTTCTTACAACCAGCTAAATGGAAGCTTACCATCTTGTCTATGTAATATATCTTCTTTGATTAGGATTGATATTCATGGAAATCACTTGAGTGGTAATTTTCCATATTCTTTAGGCAACATTTCCTCACTGAAACATTTTGATGTTTAGATAATAGTTCCTTAAGTGGTTGTAACCCAAATTTGTTAGTCTCTCTTTGCTAGAAACCTTGGATCTCTTTAACAACCAACTGAATAGAACTCTTCCCTCCTCATTTCAAAGGCTCTACTCACATTTTGTGCTTCATATTTATGGGAATTCATTTTCAAGGCTCTCCTTAGCGCTACCCTCTTCACTTCAAAATCTTGGTCTCTCACTAGATGACCAATAGATAATTTTAGAGGCTTTCTTTCAAAACCTTAGCAAATTGGAATGTTTGTTCTTGTAAAATTATCTACTTAATAAATTAGTGCCACCTAGATTCCCTCATTCCAATTATTCTTCTCATGTCTAATATCATGTAAGGTGGATGGTAAAATTCTATTGTGGATTTCAACTCAATCCTCACTTGAAAAGTTGGAATTGTTTGACAAAAATCTTGTTGGAGAAATTCCTTTGTGGCTACTAGATATGAATCTTGTCTACATCAATCTCATAAAAAATCATCTCTAAGGTTTCCTTTTTCTAAATACTTCAGTGCTAGATTGGAATCCATTAGTAGTCTTAGATGTGTTGAGAAATGCATTGCATGGTCAGATACCATAAGTTTGGCCTCCTCATATAAAATTATTATTGCTCAACGATAATTTGCTAATAGTAAATATTCCACCACACTTACATGGAATCTCTTCACTACTAATTGTAAATTTGGAAAATAACCATTTGAATGGAATCATCCCTCCTGAAAGGAGGTTGGGTGAGTGGAAGCAACTTCCTACACTAATCTAAGTAGGAGAGAGTTGGAAAATTTTCTTAAACACCTTTAACTGTTACAGATTAAGATGCACATACATATCATAAACAAATAAACAATGAACTCATATCACATAATTTTTACGTGGGGAAAACCCTTTTGGGAGAAAACCCCCACACTCCAAAGCACAACTCAATTATATTATTCAACAATTAAATAGTTACAATATAATCATCGAGCTATGCTCTTCCATGAGTCTTCACACTTCTCAATTTTGGAGTAATTTTGGTAGCATAACAGTACTTCAATAAAACAACAACATATAACTCCAAAATACAAGTGCTCAATATACAAGAGCTTACAATGCATAAAATAAATATTTCTAGATAAACTGCCAAAGGTTGAACGTGCAACATGTAAAGCACCAAAAAAATTGCACACGCACAACAATAAGTTTCCAATTGTCACCACATGCCAATCTACAAAATCTGGAATTGCCAAAATAAATGCACCTCGAAAACTCACATTCCATGTAAACTCAACACAAAAATTAAAAAAACCATTTATGCACTAGTCTACCTATAAAATCAACTTACTAACTTGACTCCTCATCCAAATAGAAATTGGAAGTTGTAACTCACAAAAAAAAGTGAGAAAATTAGCAGTATTTAATATTATGGAAAATTCAAAGGTTGAGACACCTTCTTTTTCCAACATTCTCCAACTTGTTGAACACCTTTGAAGAGCCAATGAAAGTAACAAGATTTAACTATAAGAGGTCATGAGGCCCACAGACTCTAAACACCATAAAAAAAAATTTGTGCTCATTAGCTTTGTCAATGCATCTACAAGATTAGATAGGGTGTCAAACTTCTCCAACTTCACCTTTCCATATTCCACCATATCAAAAATAAAATGAAATTGAACATCAATGTGCTTTTTTTTGGCATGGAAAGTAGGATTCTTTGCTAGGAAAATAACATTCTAACTATCACACAAGATAGTACTCTACCTTGTATCAAAACCAATATCAAAACATAAATTCTTAAGCCAAATGGCTTCCTTACAAGCATGAGTAGCTACCATGTACTCTACTTCTGTCATGGAAAAAATGACTACAACTTATCACTTACTCATCCAACTGATTGCATCACCATACATCATGAACACATAGCCACTAATGGATCTTCTGTTGTCAATGTCACCTACCCAATATGAGTCCACATATCCATGAATACTCACTGAGTGTCGAGGTCTAGTAGGATAACCATGAAAACATAAGGAATACTCAAAAGAACCCCACAAATATTTGAACACTCTCTTCACTGCATCCCAATGTATCCATCTAGGATTAGCCATAAACTGATTAACCCACTACTTGGGAAATGTCTAGCCTCATACAGACCATATCATACTTAAGATTTCCAACAACACTTACATATGGTACTCTTTTCATGTCCTCCATCTTAGTAGAAGACTTTGGACAATCCTCCATAGAAAGCTTCATCCCTTGCATTACAGGAACAACTAACTATCTACAAGTTGTCATGTTGAACCTCTCCAGCATAGTATTCACATACTCTCTCTAGCTTAATTAAATCTTTTTGTTAGCTTTGTCTCTTATGATCTCCATCCCCAAAATATACCTCGCTACACCTAGATCCATCATCTCAAACCGTGTTAACAATTGAGACTTCAAATCTAAAATCAAACTTTTACCATTCCCAAAAAACATATCATCTACATACAATGCAATTATGAGAATGTGACCATTATTAGATTCTTAATAAACACAATGGTAGGATTTAGATCTCAAAAATACCAATGACAACACATAGGTATTGAACTTCTAGTACCACATTCTAGGAGACTGCTTAAGACCATACAAAGAATTTTTCAACTTGCAAAGTAGATTTTCTTTACCTTTAACCATGAAATTCTCTAGCTATGACATATAAATCTCTTCCTACAAGTCACCATGAAGGAACATTGTCTTCACATCCATCTATTCCACTTCTAGATCAAATGATGTTGCAAGTGATAACAAGAACTAGATAAATGTCAACTTTGCAACATGAGAAAAATATCACCATATTCAATTCCCTCCACTTGAGAATATCCCTTAGTGACCAACTCTTCCTTATGCTTCTCAACATTTCCATCTAGACCATATTTTATCTTGAACACCCATTTACATCCAACAAGTTTTCATCCTTCAAGAAAAGGTACCAAATCCCATGTATCATTTTTCTTCAATTCAACCATTTCTTCATCCATGGCTTTCATCCAGGAATTTACATTACTCACACCCATAGCCTCTCTAATAGTCCTAGGCTCATCAGTGTTATCAATCAAAACAAAAATGCAACTAGAATCAAACAAAGAAACACCAAATCTTTTAGGTGAATATCCAAACCTATCAGGTTGTCGCCTATCTCTGGTAGACCTCTTGGATTACTAAGGTTGAGGTTCTTCTTCTTCTTCAGAACTTTTAGAGCTTCTAAAACTCTCCTCATCACTAGGTTCAATAGGAGTACATAGTTCTTCTTTCATCAGATTAAATGGAACTTGAACTACCTCCTTATGTTTCTCCTCTTTCTCTAGTTACAGCTCAACTATGGAAGGTTTCATCTCTTGAAAAATCACACTTCTATTATAGAGAACCTTTTGGGCCACTAGATCACAAAGCTTGTACCCATTCACACTAATACAATAGCTTATGAAGATACACTTAACTGGTTTGTTCTCCAACTTAGACCCCTTCTCAAACAAAACATGAGCATAAGCTTGACAACCAAATACTCTGAGATGTCTCATCGAAGGCTCTTACCGGACCATGCCTCCATGGGTTTCTTGTCAACAAGAGTTGATGTAGGAGATCTATTTACTAAATAACATGCAATGGCTACAAATTCAACCCAAAACTTATGCACAAGGCCAACACCACTCAACATACTCCTAGCCCTCTCCATTAATGTCTTGTTCATCCTCTTTGCAACTCCATTTTTTTGTGGGGTGTATGGAGTTGTCTTATGTCTCTCAATCCCATGCTCTTTACAAAACTTGTCCAAATTTGCTGAAAAAAACTCACCACCATTGTCAATCCTCAAACATTTAATCTTTCTACTAGTCTAATTTTCTACTAAGGCTTTAAACTCCTTAAATCGACTAAAGACTTCAACTTTTCTTCTAAGAAAATAAAAAATGTCCAACTATAATCATCTATGAAAGAAATAAAATATAAAAAATTTGACAATGAAGGAACATTCACATGACCAAACATATCTACATGAACATAGTCCAAAACTCTAGAATACTTGTGATAACTATAGTGAAAAGTGACATGGTTTTTTTTCTCCATAAAAACAATATTCAAAAAAGTCAAACTCGAGATTACAATCATGAAGGCCTTCAATAAGGGTCTTATATTTCAGGGCTCTAAGAGCCTTCTCACTGATGTGACCAAGTCGTTGATGCCAAGCATTGTCTTCTCTACAGGAAGCTTCATTTCCAAGGAATGAGCACCCTTAGGTACCCAAAATGCACGACCATCAGATGTAGCTACTATAGATTTCTCTACTCGATTTGACAATTAGGATGACGAATCTAGATATTTCTTCTTTGGTTTGTCAGAAAAACTATTGCACTAAACATTGCATGCATCCAACTTGAACAAGGTGTTGATCCAAACACCCTTAGCAAACACCATAGATCCTCTCTTCATCTTGCGTCCTCCACTTGAGAAAACAACTTGCACTCCAACATCATTTAATTTACTCACAGAAAGTAGGTTTGGTGCCAAACCCAAGATATGCAAGACACCATCAATCCCCTTTACTCTTCCATCAAGGAATCTTATTTTTACTGTTCCATGACCAAAAATATTTAGGTGAGAGTCATCACCCAGATGCACCTTCCCACCATCATATTCTTCATACTTCAAAAACCAACCTCTGTGAGAAGTCATGTGGAAAGAAGCACCTGAGTCTATTAGCCACACATCTTCTAACTCATGCATTGCCAAAGCTGTAACAAAGGCATTTGCATCATCTTGAGAGGATTTATCAGAGTTAGAATGTAAGAAACTCTTTTTTTCTTTTTCCTTCTTCTCTTCCTTGCACTCTTTTCTAAAATGACCAAATTTGTTGTGATTTAAACACTCAATGTTTGCACCATTAAAATTTTCCATTTTGGTTCTCCTAGATGTGCTTGCCATCTCTTTCCTACAACAAGGTCATGAAATACCCTTCTACAAAACTCCTAGTAAAGTAGAGATCAACTAGAAAAACCCTTCAAACCCAACAGTAGAATCAAAGCTGGCCAGGCTCTGATACCAATTGAAAAGAATTTGAGTAAGTAGAAGTAGCTTCCTACACTAATCTAAGTAGGAGAGAGTTGCAAAAATGTCTTAAACACCTCTAACTATTATAGATTAATATGAACATATATATCATAAACAAATTAACAATGAACTCATAACAAAAAAAATTACATGGGAAAAACCCTTTTGGGAGAAAAACCCCACACTCCAAAACACAACTCAATTATATTATTTAGCAGCAATTAACCAATTAAAATGTAATCACAGAGCTATACTCTTGTAGGATTCTTCACACTTCTCAATTCTGGAGTAATTTCGGTAGCATAATGGTACTTCAATAAAACAACATACAACTCAAAAATGGGTATGTGCAGGATCATGAGGGGCCAAAAAGTGGCAATATTATGGATATTTGTAGGGTATGTGGCTGACGACTTTATTTTTATCCAAAATTGATGAAACGAAAAGGGTTTTTAGAGGAGATTCTCAGCTTTCCACCAATATAAATTATGCTTTAATTTGAATTTAATAAGTAATTATTATTTATTTTCTATTAGAATTACGACTAAAGTCCTGACCGATAGGCTGATTGAAAAACATCTATAAATTTCAAACGGTATCAAATTTCTTGAATCCAAAACATATGTCACATTCTATGCTTCACATAGTATAGGATTAAAAAAGAAAAATTAAATTTCATGAAGTTTTGACAAAGTTAAGGTGGTTAGACATACGATTTTTTATATTTTTTAAAAGTTGTAATAAAAAATCATAATTAATTATTTACTTGGAAAAAATTACAAAAATATGCATCACATCGGACATGAGTCCTCTACTTACATATAAAATCTTATAATAAATAATTATAATTTTATTATGGTTAGGGTGGTCAAAGACACCTACTTCTTATTTTTTCCCTGAAATTTAAGTACTATGCATTGAAATTTGAAATTTTCACCAAATAGATTTTATTTATTTTTAAATAAACCTAGTAGTTTAGAAACTACATTCAATTTTCTACAGATTCTATTCTTACATATTTTTGAAATAATATAGATAACTTATTCAAATTTTTACATCAAGTTTCCTAACACTGATTTTTCTAATTTTTTTGCCACTTAAGGGCCTGTTTTTTCCATGATGATCCTGCACATACCCAAATACAAGTGCTCAATATATAAGCGCTTATAATTGAAAAGTGAAGAAATAAAAGGTTGAGACACCTTCTTTTTCCAACACATCCAAGCTTAGCCAATTCGTCCAAGCTTCAAATGCTGAATTCAAAGGATAACAATTTGAGGGGAATGGTTTCATACGAGTTTGGTTAGCTAAGTGAACTGAAGTCACTATTGTTAAAGAATAACTAGCTGAGTGGATCATTCCATCCATCCATATCAAACTATACAAAATAATATTTTCTAGATGTTGGTAAAAACTTCTTGAATGGCCAAATTCCAAAGTCAATAGGAAACCTTTCAAATATTAAAGTGTTGGCAATGAGGAAGAATAATTTTGAAGGTAGTATTCTTGCAAAAATGGGCAGCAAAAGAATCTGCAAATCTTGGACCTTTCTTTAAATTGACTATCAATTTTTATACTAGACATCATTTTTAGTTTACAAGCAATGTTGGTAGAAACTCATTGGTAATTTAGTAGGGTTCAACTTCAAATATTTCGAGGAGAATCCTCCTCAATATACCCCTACCCCTCCAGTGCATACACATATAAGAATGGATTGATTATGAATTCCAAAGGCAAAGATGACCACTACACATATATTTTCCCCACCATGGTGGCCATAGACCTCTCAAACAATCAATTGAATAGGGATCTTCCTTCCTATTTAGGAAAATTGAAGGGATTGAATGTACTTAACCTTTCAATGAACATTTCAATGGTGTTATTCCAAATAGTATCATACAAATATTTTTGCTAGTCATTGGACCTTTATACAAATAATTTTTCTAGATGAATTCCTCTAGATCTTGGTTCTTTAAGTTCTTGGGAGCTTTCAAATTTTCCAACAATCAACTTTTAGGGAGTATACAACAAGGGGGTCATAAGACATTTAATGAATCATCAAATTTTTAGGCAATCCAAATTTATGGGGGTGTCCACTTCCAATGAAATGTTCTTGGCCAAAACTTGCTACTAGCACTCCTCCCATTTCTACATCTATTAATGAAGAAGAGGAAAGTGAGGAAAGTGTGGGGTATGAGGTTGGAGTGGGACTATCACACTTAGTAGGTTTTACAGTAGTGTTGGTATTTATTGTGTTGAAAAAAGAGTGGGGACATAAATACTTTGAGGAAGTTGATTTGGTTTTGAAATTTATTCTTCCATTGAGACATGTTATAAAAGTTTATTTCTTTTGTAAAGATTATCTAATATAAATATCTATACTATAACTTTTATCAATTCATTAATTTATCATTTATTTTTAAAAATTATTATGTTTATATTTGTGTTTTGTAGATCTTGAAATTATTGTAAATTTTTCTTTTATATTAATATTGTTTGGATTGACTAAAAGAAGCAATTATTAATCATTTTAATAAAAAATTCATTCTAGTAGTTGATTAAATTTATAGTTTTTAAGTGTTGAATAATTATTATAAAATAAAATCAGAAGTAATATATTTTTGTGATTGTTAATTCAAACAAATGTGCAAACTTTTCATTTATTTAAACCTTTTCTTTCTTTTTTCTATTTTTATAGATGTATTGTATTCAAAGTCTACACTTTATTTCTAAATATTTTATCTAAAATAAAATGATAAAATCATTTCAAACAAAACATAAACAATATTTGGTGGCAATTAAGGAAGATTTTTTTAAATTGTTAATGTAAATTTATTTTTTAAAGAAAAATTGCATAGAATAATGTTTGTTTACTAATATGAATTACATAATATAACATTATATACAATATGATCAAATTGTATTACCATGATTAAATAAAATTATCTATTTGTAATTTATAAGATTCTAAGTATTATGTATATAATCATCTAGCCTAAAGATTCAAGTGAAAATTTATGTAACATAAGATTGCTAATTTTTTAAATGAAAACCCTCTTTTACTGGCTCCGGTATACTTTTCTAATTAATAGATTTGAATTCATCATGTTCTCTAGTTTAAATTCATTAAGGAACACAATGCTATCTATTAGAATTAGGAAGGTCTAGGAGATAGAAGACAAACACATGAACAATGCATAAGATTGTATTTAGTTGACCCAAGAGATAACGAGTACAAAGCTTGCCTATATAGGCAATGAGATGAAGGTGGTCATGTGAAACACAATGACTGACTAACCCTTCATAGATTGAACACTTGTTAACTCCAATGGCATGTGTTGTAGTGAGTGGCAAGTGATCATGCAAGAGGTGTAAAGGTGTCTCACAAAGTGAGAACACTTGTCTCAACTACATGAGGTGAGACAAACCTCTAGATGTTCTCAAGTGAGCTTAAGTGTAGTGTGAATAGGAATCTACTAAGTAGGCTAATAGATAACTAGATTGAAAATCTCTCTTTTCACACTAACACTATCATATTACCATAATTGTCAACAATAATAATATTATATTGGTAATTCATTTACAACTATTTTACATTTCTAGTCTATCTTAAATAATTCTAAAAATTTACGTCTTGATTATGACTATATTCTTACAACAATTTTGTCTTCTTTAAATTTTCATTGGTACACTCTATTTACCTTTCATGTATCTCCAAAACAATGCGAGACATAAAAAAAAAATCATTGTGATTTTTCTATTTTAAAACAAAATTCTATTAAAAAATATTATGATTTCAAGAGTGAGATTTTCACATCTAAAATTTGGATGCCCATATAATTTCTCAAATTGAAAGGAAGGTAGAATATGCACACTTTTTATAATTATAGCATGATAAGGCCCCCCTATATTGATATTAAAGGGTCGTCTTATATATGCTATATTTACTTTGTAATATAGTCAAACCCTCAAACATCATGGACCTTAAGCATGAACTTAACTTTCTTTCATATGTATTAAATTTCTTTGTAACTTTAAATCTTCACGAGTAACTTCAAAGTATATATCTGTGTATGTATATGCATATATACATACATGCACATATGCATACATACACATATATGTATATACATATACATATACTATGATACTATAGTAAAGTAAAAATTCACCTATTCCGTAATCTTTATTTTATATTTTTGCACTCAATTTAGTGTATGTTCTCATAGATTTTTTATAGGGATAATTTTCTATATTTCTAATCCTTCTCTTGACATTAGATTTTAATTTTTAATGACCTTCAAACATATTTTTACTTTTAAAATCAGCTCGATAGTTTTAAATTCATAACTCAAAATTGGACATGCAAACAACAAATGTTGGTGTCCTAAACACCTAGATATTGGGACAATAGTGTCCACTTCAATGTTTTTAATATTAAAAATCCCTTTTGGCCATAACTCTAACCCTAGGCTTACCCTAATGCATTCTAAAATGATCATATTAACTTTAACTCAAAATAAAGCCACTATCATGCTCATTTAGAAGGGTCAACTAATTCAGTGTTTATCTCACTCATGGTTGTCTCTTGTCATACTAATTTTTCTTCTCTCATTACATTACCATAGGATTTTGAGGCTAATTCAATGAAGAAATATTATGTTGTATGATTTGGAAGAAGAAATTGGTTCTCTTATCAACATCTTACAACCATTGTAGACGGGCTCTCAATGTTGACATAGAATTAGTGGAATTCTCTCTTCCTTCCTTTTAATAATTTAATTCATTTTTTAATTATAGTTATTTTTTTTTATATAATTTTATTTTGTTTAGGATATGATAAAGAATAGAGAGTTATAGATTTATAAACTAACAATTTGAAAAAAAAAACAAAAAAAAATAAAATTGAAAAATATTTTAATATTTTTATGAAATTAATGGACACAAATAAATTTATTTGATATAAATTAGTTATGAATATTGTATTTTTAATAATTAGTCTTCTTTTATCTTTCATATATATTATATATGGGTATGTGCAGGATCATGATGGGCCAAAAAGTGGCAATATTATGGGTATTTGTAGGGTATGTGGCTGACAACTTTTTTTTTTTCCCAAAATTGATGAAACAAAAAGGATTTTAGAGGAGATTCTTAGCTTTCCACCAATATAAATTATGCTTTAATTTTAATTTAATAAATTATTGTTATTCATTTTCTATTAGAATTACTAAAGTCCGATCGATAGGTGATTGAAAAACATCTATAACTTTAAAATGGTATCACATTTTTTGAATATGAAACATGCATCACATTCTATGATTCACATACTATAGGATTAAAAAAAATAAAAAAAAATTTCATGAAGTTTTGACCAAGTGAAGGTGGTCAGACATACAAGTTTTTATATTTTTTAAAAGTTGTAATAAAAAATCATAATTAATCATTTACTTGGAAAAAATTATAAAAAATATGCATCACATCCAGACATGAGTCCTCTAATTATATATAAAATCTTATAAAAAAATATTATCATTTTATTACGGTTAGGATGGTCAGACAGACACCTACTTATTTTTCCCCTGAAATTTAAGTACTACTGCATTGAAATTTCCAATTTTCACCAAATAAATTTTATTTATTTTTAAATAAACCTAGTAGTTTAGAAACTACATTCAATTTTCTACAGATTATATTTTTACATATTTTTGAAATAATATAGATAACTTATTCAAATTTTTATGTCAAGTTGCCTAACACTGATTTTTCTGAATTTTTTGCCACTTAAGAGCCTGTTTTTTCCATGATGATCCTGCACATACCCATATGACACGCAAAAATTTGTTAAAATTAGATGTTATACCACTTGTAAAATCTTAAGAATAATTAAAATTATTTAATAATATGTTAAAGCTCTTCTTAAATGATACACCTCTCAAAAAGAATCTAGAGAATCCCATGTATTACATACTCCTAACACTTATCTAAGTGATTGTGAGAGATTAAATATAACGTGTGAGGGGGTTATAAAATAGCCTTAAAGAGCATCTTGGACTGCCTTTCACATCTCCTCTTCTTTATTCTAACATGTGTGTCACGAGTCTTTCGGAACATATGGCTTGTGGTTGTTAATTGACCCTAGACTCATATTGCCCTTCATTGACCCGGTCAACAACCCCTTATTTATAGTTAGTTTCCCTCTCTTTACCCGCCGAATTACCTAAACTCATGGCGCCCACAACCAAGTTATTTTTGCTTACTGTTATTCCCCTATTTCTCCTTTGCTTTTGCTGTGGATGTATTCATAGGAAAGAGGAATCTCTTCTTCGCCTCAAAGCCAGTTTCAATTACTCTTATGATTCTTGTCCGAATTTGTGGGAGAAGGGGTGGGATTGCTATTGTAGACACACAAAATTGACATCATGCATAATCATATTTGCTCATCAATTAAATAAACCAAGGTATTTAAATTGAATAAATTAACTTTATTTCATTTAAGCCTATTATCATCCTTTTAATTAAATAAATCAAACCTTTATTTAATTAAATCTAAAATCATCATTCATATCCCTTTGATTTAGCTTAAATCCCTAAATCTAAGTCAAAACTTGGGTCAAAATCACTTAAAAATCACCTTAGTTAATCTATTCCTGATTAATCTAATCTAACCAGCCATCACATCCTCTAGCTTTTCCCACTTGCACCAATAAAGCATTTTAATTGATTTATTAAAATCATCATTTTCTCTCAACAAGGCATCTTTGAAATAATATTCCTCAAGTTTGAATATGAAGGAAAGTTGACTTGTCCCTTCCAACATGACAATAACTTCTCTCTTACATGTCCCCCACTTAGCATTTAACTCTCAAATTCAAATTTGAATCTACCCCTCTTTGGCACATTGACCAAAACTTGCACATCCTCCAGCCACTCAGATTTGGACAAATGGCACTTTCCCATTGGCTAAATATTTGTCCCACATTCATCCATTTGGCTATTTATCTCATCAAAATATTCTATAAATGGAAGGCTTATTCTTCATCTTAGCATCCACAATCCTCATGCAAAGTTACTATCTTCAATGGAGAGCTAATTTTGTCCACTCCACAATATTTAGATCTTTCTCCAAAACTTATCATCTTCATCATGGAGCTTAGCAAAGGATTGGGAAAGGGCTTCTTTCCACATTGAAGAAGCACCAATCCACTATAAGATGTTGGTTTGATCACTAGAATAATGTTTCCTTATGCTTTGCTTGATTTTTTGCATCTTTTCCACTATTGTTGTGTTCAAATGAATCTTATAGCAAATCTTTTGTTTGCTTTGGTTCACTAACAATGCTAAGGGCTTTTTTGTTTTTGAGCAAATGCTGATTTAAGGTTCATACAAAAGGCGTTAGAAGGATGGCTTGAAATTTCATGTGCATTAACTTTCTAATATGAATCTGTATAGCTTTTTGTTGATGCTAATATTGTTTGCTTTTATGCTTTCATACTAATATTGTATAAATTTATGCATTAAGTCCAATAGCATATTGGGTGAGCAAATCTTTTTCGCCATTAGATAGATAGACACACTGTCTTTTATGTGTTATTCCATGGTTTTAGGTTAGGTTGGTTAAGGGAGAAAGTCAAATGGTGTTACTCTTAAACACCCATGTTATTTTCTAAAATTGGGGGAAATCTTTCATATTGGCATTACTTTTTGCCTCCTATATGCATTATAGAATCCATCCATGTATATGGCCTATGATTATTATTGGATGCAATTATGATATGCCATTTTTCTTAACTTTCATAATCTAAGGAATATTTAACGCATAATGCTAATGCTTTCCTTTTTTCATTTATCCCACATTGAATGCTTCAACTCATTAGCTAACTGGGATTTGATATGGAATAGGTTTTTTCCTTCCTTAGTTTCCCCCATCGTGTGAAGCTAGTTGGGAACTAGGCAAAAAGGAAACGAAGTTTTTAAAGATCGAAAGAGATGTCCACCAAGAGAAGAGAACGACATAACAACACTAAGAGGATTTCTTACCATGAAGTCACCTTATCTCCCATGCACTTGTTCTTTGGTGAATATGGTTACTCTCATCACTTTAATATGCACGTAGTGCCCTTAAGACAATAACTTTGTTTGTTCACAACTTCTAAACTTGGACTCATATTCTTTGCGCTCTGCGTATGGTGTTGTTTGCTAAATATTATTTTGAAGAGTAGTATTTATGACAGCAACTATGTAGGAAAATTGAAAAGCGATGGCTTGAAGGAATATTAAAGTCCAATACAAATTTATTACTTATATTTTCAAATTTCTATACATTTTGACATCCATGTTAAATGCAGATTAATAAGGATGCTGGTAAAGGTTGTCAGATTTGGCTTTACGCCTACTAATCACTTTTGTTTAAATTTTATACCTATAGTTTGTTTAAAAGTGCTAAAGGAGTCTTAAATCTGTATTTCTTTTAGGCATTCTGTCAAAAAACTCTATGTACCCTCTCTATGCTTCCATCTTGGCATGATGACTCAACTATTTTAATGTGCTATTCCCTGTGGCTCCTTCCAGAGAAAGAAAAATGTGCATTTCCCAATCCATAGTCTATGCTTTTATCTCACATAGGCTATGGAATTTTGCAATCCATGAGACCATATCACTTTGAGGCAATCTGCCAAATAGTTCACACCGGTGCCTTGTCCTTTTTGCATACATTTCTACCAAAGCAACAAAATTTTGCCATGTTTTATGCTTTTCATGGATGTCCATGCCCTGTTTCAAACATCCCATTCTTGGTGCAGGTAGTAAAGATGCTGGTAAAGGTTGGAAAATCGGCTTTACACCTATCAAACGCGTTTCCTTGAAACTTCCTTTCCTTTTAAGCTTTGCACCTACCAGTTGCATTAGCTCGAAAGTTTCTAAAGCATTTTCAACAAGTTAATGTGCCTGCCTTTTACACCTAAAAAAATATTTTCTTATGCTTTGATATCTTTATCTATTTCCAAAACTCCCACTTGCACGCAGGTAGAAGGGACGGGGATGTGATGTTTCACCTACCAATCGCATTATCTTGGTTTGCAAAAGTGGATAGTTTTGGTTCTCACACCTACGAGGGACTTTGAATGGTGCTATGGATGCTACGGTGACTATGGATGAAATCAAATTGAACTTAATTCTTCCGGTCATTTCATCTGCCCAAGACACTATTTTTAAATCCTTTTTAAAATCCATTATGCATGTGTGCTGCAAGATAACTTTGTCAAAACACATTAATTTGAAAGCTCTTTTTCTTATTGTCATAGGGGCATCGCTATACGTCAAACAAAGGCATGTATTCGAAGGATTTTATTCATTGTTTCTTATGCCAATTCATAGGTAGTAGCTAGAAAGTTTTTTAGGAGCCTTCGTTTTCCTTTCAACGTAAATAGAGACTATAAAATTCTAGTTGTGTGCAACTTCATTTAATACAAATAGAGGTCATGCAGCTTTAGTTCTTTTTTATCGCACCTTGTTCCCTTTATGGCGATTAAACTATTTTTGCAAGGATGGAACACAACGCATTTATGACTAACACATCCTCATCGATCTTCACAATCCGTCAAGTTACGTTTTGAGGGATTCCATTAATTGTTTGCATCAGAGTTAGTCACTTTTGTTAGTTGAGAATTGATGGCTACACTTGTTGTATTCATTAGATGAGCCCATAGGTTATGCCGTTGGGTCTCTGACCCCTAGCTAAGGTCCCATGAGTTGCTAAATTAAAACCATGAGTAACATTTGTATCACATAAAGTGTATGTCAAAAGGTATAACATCAAAATCAAAGGTCTTCATCTTATCAATAAATAAAGGGTGAGTTTTGGTGAATTCGATGGTGGAGATGGTGCATTATAGTTGTATCAAGTATTGTGTTGTTTAATGATGCTTTGCCAATTACACTCTTTTTTTTTTAGTGTGTACCTTAAAGAACACCACATGGTAGTTTTATACAGCAGAAGACATTGATCTCCCTCTACAATTTGTAGTGAGTTTTATACATACATGATCAAAATCTGATTGTCAAAATCTACCTTCGTGCATGATCAAATTGTTACTCTATTCTTTTGTAAGATTTATGCTAGAAATCTTATGTGTTGCTGCTAGATTGGCTTGAATAATAGGAATAAATAGATAAGCCTTGTTTTTTGTACCAGTTTCCAAGGCAGACTATACCTTATGATCTTGTGATTGAGTGATATCCATGAGTTGGGAAGGTGTATGGTCTTTCAATTGATTTTGATTTTACACATCAAATGATTTTTCAATATTTTTTCCCACAAATGGTATCATATGTGTCTGTTAAGACTTGAGGCAATTATTTCTACTACCAACTTGTAGATTTTTGCTTTGATATTGGTGTGTACTAGATTTGATAGGTCGATTGTGGACTTCAAGATTTAGGGATTGGCTTCCAAATTAGATTACATTCAATCTGCTCATCATTTATTTTTCCTAGCTGCATTCAATTTACTCAAGGTCATTTTGTTGGAAGAAAGGGAATTTGACCGAAAACTCATGTTGTAGCATGAAGTTTCCTCGCATCCTTGAATATTGCAAAATGTACTTTATGTTATGTATGATCTCTTGTGTAGGTTGAATGCTAATACAAAAATCTTGGGGACTTCACCTTTGGACTGCCAACATTAGTTTTCTGAATCAATATTTTGGTTGATGTATTTTGATCTAAACTTGATAGTAGTGATTGAGTAAAAGCAAAGAAAATTGGATTTGTTGTTTTCATTTTTTATAGGGGGGGATAAGGTTGGAGTAGATAAAACACAACCAAAATTGAGCTAGAAATTGGACATTGAATTTGAGACTTGAAAAAGCATTTTTAAGTGCTTAGAGATTTCATTTTCTACTTTCATTTTATGTTTTAGGCCAAGTATATCAATTTGGGTATAAAATTAACCATTGATTTTTTTTTTTCAAAGTTAGTTAAAATTGAACTTACAAACTTACTAGATTTCGATTTGGTCTAAAATTAAACAAGACAACTTCAAAAATTTCTTCTTGGTGCTTAAAAACAAACTCATCATTGCTTTGAGGCTAAAATGAACAAATGCTTGATTTGAGTGATTTTGTCTTTGGTGCATTTTGAGTGTGTATCCTCTCCCCTTGCGCTTCGTGTGATCTAGGGTGCAAGAGAAACACTCAAAATGTATTTTATTGCTTTGAGTCACCTTTAAGAGAGGGCTTACTATGAGAAACACCTCGTAACAGGAAACTCATAGGAAACTTCTTGCAAGCACATTTACCAACAAGCTATATCAAAGGGTGTGAAAACATGAGAAATTAGCACCAATCTGTGCCAACAATAGATTGCACCTAATCCCATGCCTTAAGTGGAATGGGAATAGTTGAAGAGCCTTAAGTGGCCAAGTGGGTTAGTGTTGGTTCTAGTGTTCACTGTTTGTTGTCATTAAGAACCTTGTTTGTAGTAGCCAACCAGTCCATCCAACGAGTTTATCAAAGTGGTGCATTGGGACTTAGATTCCAAGAAGTTACTTGCCATGTCTGATCTTGGTTAAAATATGGAGGTTAAGACTTCATTCTTAACATACCTTTATATTTTTTCCTTGGTTGCATGTAAAATCAGCTCTTCTACTACGAAGGGCATGAGGCAATCCCACCAAGTAAAACATACCAATTGAGCTACCTGATGTTATATTTCTTGTGAGTTAGTTTGAAAACATAGTGCTTGGATCCAAAACATTGAGACAAACATTAAACAAATCATTCAAATTTCAAACCCCTTAGGAGAACCAAATATCCTTGAAGGAATTTGCATGCCCTTGCTTGCCCTTGGGATTCATATCCTTAGAGGTTTCTAGGCATTTGGATTTCATCTCAATTTGTTGTAGGACTAAAGTCAACAATAGGAAACTATGCTCTTGAAACCTTGATTTTCACATAATGGACATTGTAGAATGAAAATGGAATTGAGACATAGACATTTTGTTTGAAAACTAAGCAAGAAGTGTGTTTGTGGTAAAAACAAGTCATTAACCAAAATTAACTCAAATTGAACCCCACACATGTGCTTGTTCATCTTTTTATCATCTTTCGAGAAAACATTGGTCTCTTGGTTTGAACTGCTCTTAGAGAAAAGCACGTTCTTCACTATCTTGGTCTAGTAAACAAGTCCTTCTTAGGTGCATTTAGGATCAAATCAAACACTTCATTCATTCAAACATTTATCATCCCATCCCACCAAACAACCTTAGAACTTTGGAAACATCGTTATCTAGACTTGGGTATATACTTAAATTGAATCAAAATCATTTGTTTAGTCAGGTGTGTTTGGATGAATCCTTCCTCACACACTTAATTAAATCATCACATCTTTGAACAAGTTTATCCTAAAGATTACATCTAACATCTTAGGGTTTACAAGTTCATTATCCAAATCAAATAAAACCAATCCAATCAAATCCTAAGTCTAGCATTGATCCAAAGTTCCTAAAAGTTTGACATCCATATCATTCATCCCCTTCGTCCTTCATCTCATCATTGGTACTAAAACCCTTAGAGGTCAACAAGGTCAAAACACAAGAGGAACATGGAATATAAACTTGATCCATACATCATGATCAGTCTAAACCAACCAAACTATCAAAGCCTTACAAAGCTGATTGATTATCAACACTCACATTTATACAATCCATACATGGGATCGTTATCTCCCACAAACCTCAATGGTACAAAAAATGTGAGTATTCCTAGTCATGGAAATATTGGAACACCTTTCCCAATGGTAGATCTAAATCAAAAACCAAACACCCAATGCATGAGTCTTCAAGCAAACAACATCATTCCATCAAATCCCTACTTGCTAAATGTGAATGTACCAAGTACAACTTTTCTAAACATGAACATTTCAAATCCACACTTGGAAAACTTTGGGATGGATATGTTTGCAAATCATACAAATGTTGTTCAAAGTCCAAAAAATATGTTAAAAAATCCATGTATTAATCCAATTCAAGGTAACACCATGCAAAATCAAAGCTACCTAAATCGAGGCAATGTGATTCCTGACACCAACAATGTTCAATTTCAACCTATCATGTCAAATTTGAACATCATCCCAAATCAGAACATTGTCCAAAATTAATTTGTCCATGATCCCATTCAAAAACCACAAGTATGCATCCCAAATCTACTTGAACAAAAACCAAATCAACTATATCAAGGGAGTCAAGATCAAAATCAAGATCAAATTTGGCGAGATCAAATTGTTAAACTTACCAAAATAGTTGAGTCATTGCGCTAAGAGACATCTCCACCACCATTACCCATATCAACATCATTCCTTGGTTTAGGGCTTCCCCCTTTACCTAGCACCAATCACTCCATCCAAATCAATTCACCTAACACCAATCAATCCATCACATCAAATCCTTTGAATATACCATCGACATCACACCAACATATGGTATCTAATTAAATGACAACATCAATCTTGACAAATCAAAATATGGTATCCCAAGGATCTATCACCTTGGTCATTCTGACCATTCCTATCACCTCGATCACTCCAACCACCCCTATCACACCCATCATATCTCAAACTCTCATGATCACTCCAAATGTATCTCAACGATGTGTCACTACATCCAACACATTCCCAAAACCACCATTTCCATCATCACCCACACCACTCCTTGGATTAGGGCTTCCCCCTTTACCAAGTATCAATCAAACCAACATCCTGAACATCAATCAAAACATCACGCCAAACTTTCAGAACTTGTTGTCGACATTGCAACAATAGACAAAAAATGCACAGGCAATCACAATATCATCAACCATCCCCATAATATCTCAAAACATGGTCTCTCAAGGGCCAATCACATCAATTACACCATCCACCACTCAAATACCAATCATCAATATGATGACACCTCTTATCACCACAACAAGCACTATTCCAACACCACCTCTACCACCACCACCCCCCAAACCAAACACATCAAACCAATATAGTATTACATTTCAAGTCGCTCAGTAGGCTGCTTATCAGAAGGCACACCAACAAAACCAAAACTAATAAGCTGCATAACTAGCTGCTCAACAAACTACACAAGCTACTCAAGTTTCCCAAGCCACACTACAAGCCCAACAAGCACAAGCCTAGGCTGAAGTGCAAGTGCAAGCTAAAGCCCAATACCAAGCCCAACAAGAAAATGTTGTTTAAAATCCAACAAAAATGTTAACGACTCCATGTATCAATCCAATTCAATGATCACATGATCAAGACCTATCCATCAATGAAAACATGGAAGATGTTTCTGCCTCATCCTAAGATCAAATCAACATACATCAAGAGTCACTTTTTGATCATGATAAAAATCCTTCAACAATATTTGACAATGATCCATTTCAAGGAGTGTTAACATTATTTGATCCTGTAATCAACAATCCATTGACCAATGATCATGTTGAAAATGTCTCTACATCATCTAATAAGTTAGAGGACATATCTCAAGAATTTATTCCAAAGCATGATCAACATCTTTCACCAAGGTCTAGCAATGGTCCTTTCCAAGACATGTTTTTAGATATCAAAGGAATCTTCAACTCAACATTTGATCCAAATCCACTTAATGATCCAGAGGATGTTGAGCCACTTCCCATTCCTAATAAAGATATCTAAGGATCCTTTGAAACTAACCCATGTCAAGAACTTGATCCAAAGCATGACAAAAGCAATCCCAAAATAATTCAAAATCAAGAATTTGTATCTCCAGGATACTACAATGATCTAATGGAAACTCTCCTATCTATACAAGATGTCACAAAATATGATCACATCCACATAGCACATACTCCTCCATCTACCCATGAGATGCTTTCTATGGATGGACACATAGATGATCTTCATTCAGAACAAGACTCTTTTACTCCTGACATTATTACACAAAAAGAGCAGGTTATTGAGTTGTCAACACCAGTATCAAATATATCCCAAATTCAGACTAAGGACATTAGGTATGTGGATATCCAACATTATCCGCTCAAGGAAACAAGTTAGATAGAATAGTATAATTTAGAGTTAGTGGAGTAGCAAATTGAAACATCACCTACGGTGGTCATTTATCAGAGAATGCATTATAAACAAGAGCTCTCAGAATAGGTAGAATCAAAGCATGAAGGTACTACTACCACCATACTGGGGGAAACTTTGTCTCAAGAAAATGTCAACATAGGGAGCATGAAGAATCCTTATGATGAAACTGATGCCAATACTACAACCAACCACGTCATGAATCTTCATCCACCCATCACCCCATACATGAATTAGGACCGACATAAAATGAAGGATGTGAATCAAAGCACAAAGAAAGTTATCAAAGCAAAAGAAGCTGAGAAGCATGAAGGACAAATTAAATATAAGTGGATACCAAAAAAAACAAAGAAAAATTATCCCTATCAAACTCCATCAATCAAAGAAACTATGGGGAAAAATAAAAAAGGGAAAAGTATCCATCAAATATGTCCACAAAAGAAAAAGTAGGATTTTCAAGCGACATACAAGGTATATCAAGCAGTTGGTCCTAATTTCATGCACACTTTCGTATCCACCCATCATTGCTCATCTTCCCAAGTTTGGAGAGTCAAAGATTCCAAACTGTCAACCAATCCATCTCTTATCCCTAAACAAACTCCATCCACACCTCCATGCATGATATCCAATTCTCAGATTAACCATGTATTGGAAACAACCCTTCATCATAAGGATTCTAAAGGCACTCTATCGCGATGTGCACACAAAGACAAAGTCAACTCTGATATCAATAAAGCAAATCAAGAATCCCAAAAGTTGCATTCAAGTGCATGTATCTTAGCAAAGAAACTTCTTTAGGAAGGATATCGATGCCACATTATGATAGGGGCGTCCACATCAACAACACCTTGTGATTCAGCATGAGCTTAAAATCTTTCAAAAAAATAAAAAATGGCAAAAAATATGAAAATCCAAAAAAATTAGAAAAAGGATTGAAAATAGTAAAGAGAAAAATCGTCATCTAGTGAAAATCGCATGGGTAACGCTTTGGGCAGGTACCATGATGAAAACCTGGCAAATAGGCATCATGTGTAGAATCGAGCATCTGTGTGCACTATTTCAAGTGAAAGCATCTCATCCCATCATAATAAATCTAGCATTCCATCCATCTTATCCATAATAAATCCATTTATCCATGAACCATTTACCCAATCCATTTTCATACATCTAGATCCATAGTCTGAGTTATCTTGATCTTGATGAAACTTTGGGGCACACTTTACACTTGCTTATGGTAAACATCTTGACATGGGTTGTTTCATTGATCCTATCCTACTCAGTATTATCTGAGCCATGAAGCATTATCCAATTGAGCATACTCTATTCAAACACCTTATCTTATCGCAAGACAATCCTTGGAATCCTTTGCGTGCTTACCATATCCATCCATCCATACACCTATCCAAGCATCCATCCACAACATTCCATACCTTGCTAGACACTGGGGGTAGATATTTACATCTTTCTTCAGGAATAAATCTTGATCTATACCCTCCAACTTATGTTGTGATCCGAACATTGGAAAACGTGAAATAAAATTGGTCAAAACACTTATGAGAAAAAAATCCAAATCACTAGCCCATGGCATATTGTGACAAGAAGATGCTCCTTATCAAGCTTCATCTTTCATTGAACATCAATCTAAGTAATCACTATCAGTTGAATCTAAGCTGCACTTCAAGCGTCACATCAAATCATTCAAACACTTTTGTTCCAAATCAAGCTTCATCAATCATGATCAATCAAATCCAATCAAAAAATCATCATCTTGGGATATCCTTGTGTTGCTTAACACTATCCTTGCATTGTTGTGTATCCTCGACAATGTTATCATCATCAATCCCTCATCATCTTGGGATATTCATCCTAATCCTTGTGTTGCGTAACACTATCCTTGTGTTGTTGTGTATCCTTAACAATGTTATCATAATCAATTCATCAATGAGATCAATCAACCTTAGCTTGGTTTTTAACAAAATCCCAAAACAGAGTACTGATATCATCACACACATCCATACCCAAATTGTCACAATCATGCAAAAAATCAAAAAACATCGAAAATCATATCAAAATCCAAAAACACTCAAAAAGTCAGAAAATGTCAAAAACATGGCATCTGAACTACATTGTCTTTGAGCTTAAATGTAGGCAAGGCTAATCTTTGATTAGCCCCCAAGACACAAAATCCAAAAACATTCATAAAATATTAGAAAACCCTAAAACATTCAAAAAATCAAAAATCAAAACATTTGTAAAATCTTGAAAATACCAAAAACAACCTCAAAACATTCCAAAAACGTCAAAAACATCCAAATATTTGAAAAAATCCATCTGTCCCATCTCACTATCATCCACAATAATCAATCATCCATAATAAATCAATCGTCACCTTCATCCTTTAGCAACACAAATAGAAAACAATCACAACAATCAACAAAAGCAAGCTTCAAACATAAAATCAAAATCGAAGCAACAAACTTTTAAATGTAAAATCAAACTCTTGATCATTTTCAGACATGTCAATCAACCTTATATCAACAGCCTATCAATCAACTTATCAAACCATCATCATCCTATACAATGCATGTCCTAGGATATATCATTCCGACAATGGACATCATTTTGGATATCATTTGGATCAAAACAAATCCCTTTAGCTAGAGGTATGAAGAACATTGACTTGTTTGCGTACTTGATCTTTTCTTTTGATTTATCTTTTCTTTTGATGTATCTTATTGCGCTCATTCAAAGGACCTCTCAATGATATATGAACGAAGGATTTAGAGAGATAGGAATGGGGCAACAATCATTATCATTTTGTCTGTTGTGCTTGTTGGACATTCTTGTAAAATAACTTGGCGAATATTTGCTTTGTTAGATATGTATAGAGGGTGTTTTGGAAAGCTTTTTGAGTATTGCATTGATTGGTTATACCTTTCCATGTTTTGGTCTGAGATTTTTGAAACTTCTAAAGTGCATCCTAGCAAGGTTTCTGTATGTCAGGTGTGAACAAGAATACACCTATCTATTTGTCGAGTCAAAGTCCATCACACTAAGTACAATGCCATCTTGTTCCTTCATACCTTGATGCATCGTGCTTATGCGTGTTATCAAACATAAGGTAAGTGACCCTTTTTAAAATCCCAATCCTTGATAAGCAAATCATCCATTTCTCATCATCATTTCTCATCATCATCTCTCATAAAGTTGGCTTGTTGGATCCTCTTGTCATCATCTAATTTCTTCTTTTCCACACTAACATCACCTCATGAATAGATCATCATCATCACTAGTGCATCCATCCTACATCCACAAACCATCAACACTTAGCATATCATCTCACATACATAGTCATCATCATAATATAGATTTGTTAGTCTAAGCATCTCATAAAATCATATATTTGCACAAAACATTCATTCCAAATCATATAGGCATCATTGCATCATCCATCTCACATGCATCATATCATCATTTAAGTTGTTTAGGATAATATAGATTGGCTATTCTAACCATCTTAGAATCATCTCATTTTCATCATCATCATAACCATCCATACATCCATCTTGAACCTCTTTATCGAGAGATCAACCCTAAAATTGAATCTTTTTCCTCGATCTCTCGAGGGGACAATGTACCAGTGTTCTTTCCGCTGGGGCATCCAAAAAAATCAGAAATGTTTTGAATTTTGATCGTGGCAAGTTTATTCTTTGAACCAACACAAGTACATTGCTTCAAAGAGGGGAAAAATGTAGACACACAAAATTGACATCATGCATAATCATATTTGCTCGTCAATTAAATAAACCAAGGTATTTAAATTGAATAAATTAACTTTATTTCATTTAAGCCTATTATCATCCTTTTAATTAAATAAATCAAACCTTTATTTAATTAAATCTGAAATCATCATTCATCTCCCTTTGATTTAGCTTAAATCCCTAAATCTAAGTCAAAAGGGTCAAAATCACCTAAACATCATCTAAGTTAATCTAATCCTGATTAATCTAATCTAACCACCCATCACATCCTCTAGCTTTTTCCACTTGCACCAATAAAGCATTTTAATTAGTTTATTAAAATCATCATTTTCTCTCAACAAGGCATCTTTGAAAGAATATTCCTAAAGTTTGAATATGAAGGAAAGTTGACTTGTCCCTTCCAACATGACAATAACTTCTCTCTTACATGTCCCCCACTTAGCATTTAACTCTCAAATTCAAATTTGAATCTCCCCCTCTTTGGCACATTGACCAAAACTTGCACATCCTCCATCCACTCATATTTGGACAAATCAAACTTTCCCATTGGCTAAATATTTTTCCCACATTCATCCATTTGGCTATTTCTCTCATCAAAATATTCTATAAATGGAAGGCTTATTCTTCATTTTAGTATCCACAATCCTCATGCAAAGTTACTCTCTTAAATGGAGAGCTAAGTTTGTCCACTCCACAATATTTAGATCTTTCTCCACAACTTACCATCTTCATCATGGAGCTTAGCAAAGGATTGGGAAAGGGCTTCTTTCCACATTGAAGAAGCACCAATCCACTATAAGATGTTGGTTTGATCACTAGATTAATGTTTCCTTATGTTTTGCTTGATTTTTTGCAGCTTTTCCACTATTTTTGTGTTCAAATGAATCTTATAGCGAATCTTTTGTTTTCTTTGGTTCACTAACAATGCTAAGGGCTTTTTTGTTTTCAAGAAAATGCTGATTTAAGGTTCATACAACTATCTTTGGGAGGGCATATCTTGCCATAACACCACCCATCATGTAGTTAGTGTTGAAATATACGATTTTGAAATGGAGGGTGGCATCATATCTGAGAGCTTGTGCACCCTCACTTTTGTTGCAACCATACACCTATCCTACATGGGATTAATAGGTACTCTTCTTTTGTGCTTGGGATAACTCTCTTCTCTCAGACAACTCGATTTATCTGGTAATAGTTTGAGTGGGAATATTCCATTGTCATTTGCAAACATGTCTTCTCTTGATGTCCTTGATTTAGGAAAAAAAATTTAGAAGGTGAAAATGTCCTCACTACTATTTTTATGCTCACCAACCTTAGTTTTGTTCGTCTTTATGACAATCAGCTGAATGGAAGCTTACCATCCTGTCTAGGAGTCTCTCTTCACTAATGGAACTACATTTATTTTGTAAAGGTTGAGTGGGAATATTCCATTGTCTTCTTCTCTTGTTGTCCCGCTTTTAGGAGATAACCTTTTGGAAGGTGAAACTATCCTCAGTACTATTTGTATGCTCAACAACCTTAGCATGGTTGATTTGTCAGATAATCAGCTAGATGGAAGCTTACTATCATGTCTTGGTAATCTCTCTTTTCTAGTTACACTAGATATTTGTGGAAATCACTTGAGTGGTAATATTCCATATTCTTTAGGCAACATTTCCTCCCTCATATATTTTTATGTTTATAATAATTCTTTAAGTGGTTCTATCCTAGATTCCTTGGGCAGTCTCTCTTTGTTGGTATCTTTGGATTGATCTTACAACCAACTAAATGGAAGTATCCCAGATTCCCTAGGTAGTCTTTCTTTGCTCAAAATCTTGGATCTATCTTACAACCAATTAAATGGAACTCTTCCCTCATTTTCAAGGCTCTCGTCCCTAGTTGAGCTCTATGCTGATGGGATTGCATTCAACCAAAGTATTGCTTCCTTAGTGCTACCCTCTTCACTTGAATCTCTTGGTCTCTCCCTAGGTGGCCAACAAGTAATTTCAGATGCTTTCTTTCACAACCTTAGCCATTTGTACACTCTGAAATTGTCAAATTGTGTACTTAGTATCAACACCACCTAGATTCCCTCATTCCAGTTGTTCTTCTTATCTATGAATTCATGTAAGATGGATGGTCATATCCCATTGTGGATTTCGACTTAGTTCTCACTTGAATATTTGGAATTAACTAACAACAATCTTCTTGGAGAAATTCCTTTGTGACTATCAGATATGTGTCTTGTCTACATCAATCTCACAACAAACCATCTTGAAGGTCACCTTTTGCTAAATACTTCAGCTTGCAATCCATTGGAGATATTGGATGTGTCTAGCAATGAATTATGTGGTCAGATACCATCAATCTAGCCTCTCAATATAAAATTATTGCTGCTCAACAACAATTTTCTAATAGAAAATATTCCTCCACACTTATAGGGTATCTCTTTTGTGGAGATTCTAAATTTGGAAAATAACCATTTGAATGGAATTATACCTCCAAACATAGCCAATTTTTCTTGGCTTCAAATGTTGAATTTGGGGGACAATAATTTGATGGGAATGATTCCATATGAGTTTGGTAAGCTAAGTGAACTGAAGTCACTAGTATTAAAGAATAACTATCTGAGTGGATCATTCCCTCCCTCCATATCAAACTGCACAAAATTACAATTTTTAGATGTTGGACAAAATTTCTTGGAAGGCCACATTCCAAAGTCAATAGGAAACCTTTTAGAGCTAAAAGTGTTAGCAATGAGGAAGAATGATTTTGAAGGCAGTATTCCTACAAAAATTGGGTAGCTAAAGAACCTACACATCTTAGACCTTTCATCAAATCGACTATCAGGTCTTATACCACACAACATTTTTAGTTTACTAGCAATGTTGATAGAAACACATCAGAAATTTTCTAGGAATCTATGATTCATAATCACACATAAGAATATATTGTCTATGGACTCCAAAGATAGACATGAGAACTACACATTTCAGAATGAATTGACTATGCATTCCAAAGGTAGAGATGAGAACTACACATATATTTTCTCCTCAATGATAGCCATAGACCTCTTAGAAAATCAATTGAATGGGGATCTTCCTTCTAATTTAGGAATTTTGAAGGGATTGAAGCTTCTCAACCTTTCCATGAACAATTTCAGTGGTGTTATTCCAAATAGCATTGTACAAATGACTTGGCTGGAAACATTAGACCTTTCTACAAATCATTTTTCTGGAAAAATTCCTCCAGATCTTGGTTCTTTGAGCTATTTGGGAGCCCTTAACTTTTCCAACAACAACCTTTCAAGGAGTATACCACAAGGTGGACATATGACAACATTTAAGGAACCATCATATTCAGGCAATCCAAATTTATGGGGGTGTCCACTTCTAAAGAAATGTTCTTGGCCAAAATTTGCTATTGGTCCTCCTCCCATTTCTACATCTACTAATGAAGAAGAGTAGAGTGGGGAAAGTGTGGGGTATGATATTGGAGTGGGACTATCATTTGTAGCAAGTTTTACAGCAGTGATTGTATTTATTGTGGTGAAAAAGAAATACTTCAAGGGAGTCGATTTGGTTTTGATTTTTTTTCCCATGGCTCCGAAATTTGACATTGTAAAAAAATTATTTCTTTTGTTAACATGATTGAATATAAATATATTATAAGTTTTATTAGTACATTTAATTTATCATTTATTTTTTAAAATTATTTTAAATTTTATTTTGTTTATATTAATGTCTAGTACATCTTAAAATTATTGTAAAGATTTATTTTATGTTAATATTTCATCAATTCAAAACAAAGCCAAGGTGGGGGAGAAGAAAAAGCGGGGTCCAAAATCCAACAGGGTAAAGTTGGAAATGGCGGGCAATGCAGCCGGCCAAAGTAAATTGAGATCGAGAAAAGGCTATTCCTTTTCCTGAAAGCAATGAGGACCCTATCATGGAATGTTAGGGGCTGCAATGCCCTTGACAAGATTCACTTGATCAAGAGGTGTCTTGATCAAGCAAGACCAGATATTGTTTTGCTTCAAGAAACAAAGATTAAGTCAGTTGATTTTGGTTTTTTCTCAAGAAGTTTTCAGCAGTGGAATTGCAAGTTTGTTGAGGCTTAGGGAGCCTCAGGGGGCCTTGCTATCTTATGGTGGGTTTCTGTGGTTGAGGTGGAAGTGGTTAGACAAGAAAAATGGAGGCAGTTGTTGGAAGTATTCTCAAAACAGTTACATATAAAAATTTTTGTCTTAAATGTATATGGCCCTAATAAGCCGACACTAAAGAAACTATTATGGCAAGATTTATCTAAAATTTTGAAACAAGACAATGAAAACATGTTTATTATTAGTGGGGATTTTAATACACTTTTATGACCTTCTGACGAAATGGGGGGTGTGGGATGGAATAGTCAAAGTCACAGGGACTTTAGTGCCTTTGTGTTGGAAAATGGTCTAATTGAGCTCCCCTTCAAATCGAAAGTATTTACCTGGACTAATAGAGTGGCTATTAAAACATTGCTGAGAGGTTAGATCGCTTCTTCATTGTTGGGGACTGGACTGACTCTTGTTGGACTTGTGTGGCTGAGATTTTACCGATTACTAGCTCTAATCACTACCTGATTTGTGTTAGGATTCAAGATGACATAGCCCCAGATAGATGCCCTTTCAAGTTCGAGGCAATGTGGTTGAGGGATAGCAATTTCAAATCTCTTGTGGAGAGCTAGTGGCGTCATTCTCCAGGTTTCACTAGTAATAAAGCTTTTATTTTTTTCAAAAAGTTGCAGCATTTGAAAGAACAAATTAAAAAATGGAATAGAGAGTCCTTTAAGAATATTTTCAATGAGAAATTAAGGTTAGAAGGGGAGTTAAAAGTGCTACATAACCAAATTATATCTCAAGGGATGGATGAAGAAGCCTTTAGGTGTGAGAAGGTTTTAAATAAACAATATGTAGAAACGCTTGCTAGGGAGGAATCTTTTTGGAAATAGAAATCCTGGGAGACATGGCTAAAGGAAGGTGACAGAAACACTAAATTTTTCCACACCTTGGTAAAAGTAAGGACTGATAACAAGATTTTCTCTATTAAAAACAAAAATGGTGTTTTGATTACAGAGACTGATCAGATTAATAAGGAGGTGGTGAGGTTCTTCTCTAATGTGTTTAATGGTGATGCTGGCTATTTTAATGACTCTCATCCAATTCTCAATGTTATTCCCCCTTGTGTGGCTGAAAACCATAATAAAATGCTCATGGATCCAACCTCTTTGGAGGAGGTGAGGAAGGTTGTTTTTGGTTTAGGTGCAAACAAATCTCTGGGGTCAGATGGGTTCCTATCTCTTTTCTATCAAAAGTTTTGGAATGTTTTAGCGGATGGTATTCTGGGTGTGGTTGAAGAGTCAAGAAGAGGGGGGTTCATCCTTAAAGACTTTAACAACATGTTCATAGCCTTGATCCCTAAGAAGGCTGTTGTATCTTCTTTTGATGAGTTCAGACCGATCTCTCTCTACAACACAATATACAAGGTAATTTCTAAGGTTATAGCAAATAGGCTCAAAGTGGTTTTGGATTCAGTGATATCCAATGAGCAGAGTGGTTTTGCCCCTAGGAGATCCATATATGAAGGCATCATTATAGCTCACGAGGCTGTCCACTCCATCTGGTTGGCGAAAATTGAAAGAATGATGGTGAAGATAGATATTAACAAAGTGTATGATGAGGTAAATCAAGGCTTTCTTCTTTAGGTGTTCTCAAAATTTGGGTTTAAGTCTGATTTGATTTCTTGGGTTAGTAGCTGTATTAGTTCTCCTCACTTCTCAGTAATTTTTAACGGAAGCCCACATGGATTTCTTGACTCTAATAAGGGGATTAGATAGGGGGATTCTCTGTCCCCCTTTCTTTTTATTATTCTGGTGGAAGTTCTTGGAAGGTTGATCTCAAAAAAATGCGGTGAGGGGCAATGGAAGGGCATCAAGATAGTTGATGGGATTGAGCCTTTGTCACATTTGTAATTTGTAGATGATACCTTCTTAGCTGGAGAGGCCTCTGTAAGGGAAGCTAGGGTGATTAAAAAAACATTAGATGAATATGAAGAGGCTTTGGGGCAGCGCGTTAATTGGCACAAATCAGAAATATATTTCTTTAATTTTGCCCCTGCGAATCAAAGAGAGATTTGTAGAGTCCTTGCTATGAGGGTGGGTAACCTCCCAAGCAAGTACTTGGGCATCCCACTCTTTGGTGGAGCTAATAAATCAGTGTTATGGAAGAGTCTGGTGGATAGTTGTTTATCTAAAATGGATGGTTGGAAAAGCAGGTGGCTCACCTTTGTAGGTAGGATTTTGATGCTAAGATCAGTAATCTCAGCTATCCTGACCTTTTCAATGACATGTTTGAAGATCCATAGCAAGGTTATAAAGGCAATTAATCAGCGAATGAGGAATTCTTTTGGAATGGAGCTAGTGAACAAGCTAAAATCCCTTTATTGGCTTGGGAGAAAATTTGTTTATCAAAAGGTAAGGGAGGGGCAGGCTTAAGGGATTGGCACAAAAAGAATGAAGCCCTCGGAGCAAAATTAGTTTGGAACCTATACACTAACCCGAACCAGATATGGGTTAGAGTAATGAGAGCTAAATATTTGGACTCTATGGAAAATCATAGAATTTTAACAATTAGAAATCCACCCAAAGGATCAGCTGTCTGGAATTTCATATCTAGTTGTAGAAAGGTAATCATTGATCATGTTACATGGTAGAATGGAAACGGGGAAAAAGCTAAATTTTGGGATGATTCTTGGGCTGGGTTTCTAGCATTAAAAGAGAAGGAGGTATGTTGGAGATCGGAGATACACTTGTGCCCCTTTGGGGTGATAGAGTCTGAGACTATTTGATGGCAAGGCAAAGGGTTTGGGGGAAGATTGGGGTTGGAAAGATTTGTCTGGAGTAGGGCTGTCTGAACAACAACAAAGGCTTTTAAAAGAGGTTCTTGATAAACGAAAAAATTCTAATCATGGGAGGAGAGGACATAGTCATCTGGTGCAGGGCTCGGGATGGGGTTTATTCTATCAAACTGGGCTATCAATTTTTAGAAGGCAGGGAAAATTAGCCATTAAGGAGAAGTGATCTGTTTTGGAGTAAGAATTGTCTCCCCAAGGCTGGTGCTTTTGCATGGCTAGCCGTGAAAGGAAGGATTCTAACTGGAGAAAGAAGGAAACGTCTTGGTTTTTTTGGTCCTTCTAAGTGTGTAATGTGTGGGGCTGTAGAGGAGTCAATGGATCATCTTCTCCTTCAATGTGAGGTAGCCTCAAAGTGTTGGTCATTTTTAAAAGTGAATTTGAACTGGATCGGGCCAATGCAAAACTCTCTAAGTGGGGTTTTTGAAAGCTGGCCATTGCCTCCAAGGAAATCAGCTTTATCAAGTATATGGATCTCAAGTCCATCATTGTTAGTTTGGGAATTATGGTAAGAGAGAAACTGTAGGATCTTTATGGATAAATGGGAAGTTGAAAGAAGAATTTTAGGCAGGTTTAATCAGGCTATAGAGGAGGTGGTTGGAGCAACTACATCCCAATCTAGCTTGGCGTCCCTTCCTTTCATAATGGAGGATGGAAGGATTCAGAAGCTATGGCCTGGTATAAAGATTAGGCATGGGGCGTGGGCAAATAATTATGTTAGAAAGAAGGAAAATCATAGTTCAATATGGGAACCCCCGGTTGAAAGGTGGCATAAGGAAAATTTTGATGGTGCTGCTCAATTAAACCCGGGGCCCTCTGGGGCAGGGTTTGTGATTAGGAATGAGAAAGGAGACATGGTAAAGTGTGGTGCAAAGAGATTAAATATAGGCACCAATAATGAGGCTGAAGTTGTTGCTGCACTACTTGCGGTTAGATTGGATCGATGCTTAGGCATTAAAAAGTTACATTTGGAGGGTGATTCACTTGTTATTATTCAAGCTATTAAAAATGGTGGGATCAATGCATGGCATCTACAGGGTTTTATTTCCTTGATAGTAGGTGAAATAAACTCTTTTGAGAACTTTATGGTTAGCCATATTAGGCGAGAGGGCAATAGAGTGGCAGATAAACTTTCAAAGTGGGCACTCAATTTTGAGTAGGAAGGGGATTTGTGTCTAGAAGATTTTCAATGATTGGAGAATCTAGACAGTGCATGTTCAGATACTTTTGTTCCTGGAAATGAGGGAAGGGGGGAATCCATGGGGTTAAATGGGTTCATTGGAAGTCCTGTGGGAGTTTAATCCAGAGCAAATAGGTGTAAGGGAAGGTAGTTGTTAGCTCGAGCAACACTCTCAACAAAGAATTCTACATTGGTATATGGCGAGGATCCTCATGTTTTTTCATGAAGAATGGTGATGTCTGGGCTCGGCAGTTGGGAGAGGGTCTCTACAAAATGACCCATATAGATAAACAGATTGTGTGGGAGTGTTTTGGACATTCTAGCTTTTGAGTGATGCCAGGTGTTCCTTCGAAAGGCGACAACACAACTGAGAAAATCTTTGTATTTTATATCTTTTGTATAAGGATGTTGATGCCTTTTTGAAATGAGAGGTGCGATGGTATAGTGCTGGCGAAAAGTTAGAGGCATCCTTTGGTTTGTGTGTAAGCTGTAGCAGAGTAAAGAGAGCTATAAGAAAGGGATCCTGGAGGCGTTTGTAGTGAAACGAGTTGTTAGTGTTTTCTTTTCATGGTGGTTTTTTGCTGTGTAATGGTTGTTTAAGGGGGGGTTTCTGATAATTCTCTGTATGATAGCTTTTACATTCTCTATTGAGACATGAAGGGTCTTTTGAATTTATTGGCGGCTGGGTTTGGGGGTGTTGATTTTAATCCTTAGAGGGGTATTTTGAAGGGAAATGTCAAGGACTTGAGTAGTTGTTGGAGCTCTGAAACTATTACTATATGTATTGCATTTTATATATTAATAAATCAAAACATATTACCGACCAAAAAAAAATAATGTTTGGCTTGATTAAAAGAATTCACATTATTATTATAAAACTTTCATTTTTATAGTTAATTATATCTATAGTTTTTTAGTCAAAAAATTTGTTATGTTAGAAATCTATACTTTATTTCTAAACAAATGGTAAAATCCTTTCAAACAAAAAAATTACAGTGTAATATGGTTGTATTCAAGGATATCTTTTTTACATTATTCACATGATTTTATTTTTAAAGAAAATTCTCCTAAAATAATGTTTGTTTATTAAAATGATATAATATAAACATTAAATGTAGAATATGGTCAAATTTTAAGTGCAATGCAAGGCCACAAAAAGTAGAGTATTTTATCACCACAAAAATGTTAGAATTTTAATTTTAATGTATAAGATTCCAAGTATTATGTACATCTAAATGTTCAAGTGATAATTTATATAGCTTTAAGACTTTGATGCTCTAGTGTACTTTTCTAATTAATAGATTTAAATTCATCATATTATCCAGTTTAAATTCATTAAAGAACACAATACTATCATATCAAATCTTAATTTTCAACAATAATATTAGATTGATTGTTCACTTTACAACTTTTTTACATTTTTAGTCTATTCTAAATAATTCTAAAACTTTACATCTTGATTATGATTACATCACTTTTCTCCATTAAAATTTAATTGGTACACTCTATTCACCTTTCATTTATCTTAAAAATATTGTGAGACATAAGAGAGTATTTAATTGTGATTTAAAAAAATAAAATAAAATCCCATTAAAAAATATTAAGATTTTAAGAGATAATTTCATAACTAAAATTTGGATGTCCATATAGTTTCTCAAATTGAAAGGAAGGTAAGATATGTGACCTTTTTATGAATATAGCATGGTAATGTCCCCCCGTATTAGTATCAAGGGATTGTCGTGTATATGCTACTATTACTTTGTAATGTAGTCAAAGCTCCAAACATCATGGACCTTAAGAATGCAAACTTTTCTTCCATGTGTATCAAATTTCTTGTAGCTTTAAAACTTCAAGAGTAACTTCAAAGAATATATGGATGTATATGTATATGCATATATATACCTATACATATACTATATATATTAGAGTAAAGTAAAATACTACCGATTTTGTAATCTTTGCCTTTATTTTTTCTCTCAATTTAGTTTATGTTATAAAAAATTTATAAGGATCATTCTTCATATTTCTAAGCCTTCTCTTGACATAACTACCTTCAAACCTATTTTGATGCCTAAAATCAAACAAAAGGTTTCAATTCATAATTCAAATTTTGACACTCAAACAACAAACATTGGTGTCCTATACACATGGATAGTGGGATGCTAGTGTCCACTTTGAATTTTTAAATATTCAAAATCACATATGACCATATTTACTCTAACTCATTCTTAAATGGTTATATTAAATTAAACTCAAAATAAGACCACCATCATGCTCATTTAGAAGGGTTAACTAATTCCCTATTTCCCTCACTCATAGTTCTCAATTATCATCTATTTTTTGTTCTCAATACATTACTATAGGGTTTTGAGACTAATAAATTGATAAAATATATAAAGGGTCAACCCACAATATTGTATTCCACTTTTTAACCAATGATGGAAATTAATATCAATATTTTTTACAAAATTTCACTTTATGAAACCTATAGCAACTAAACTATTAATAATTTGGAGATGTTTTGAACTAGTGATTTATGAGGATTTGTGCATAGATTCTAAATATATATATTTTTAAAATTAGAAATAAATTGTGAATTTTTTTACCTAAATTTCAATAACTTATTTTTATAGTAAACAATATTTTAAAAAATGTTGTTTATGTCATCATGCATAAATGTTTTATTGAAAGGATAAAATTATAATTTTTAAAATATAGATTATTAACATAAATATTAGTGCATGGATTTATTTTCATATTTTTTATTGATTTGTAAGTTGTGGGATGAGGTCCCACACCCTTTCATTAAAACATAAAGAAAATCCAATACAACAAACCTACCACATAGGAAACTAAGAAACACCAGCTTGAGACGAGAGAGAAAAAGATTTATAGAGACAACCTAAAAGGAACTACCAAAGGAAGAAAGATAGAGATAAACCTACAAATGACACCTTCCCCAACTAAATACAAGTTACAACATAGCCATAACGTCAAATCCAAAACAAACTAATTTTTTTTGAGAGAGGAAAGTCTCCATTGTCCACTGAGATCCCTCATCAACCACTTCTTTTCCTTCAATAGAGAGTTTTTTTACCTCTTAATTCCTCCCTTTTTTCCTCTTTGATTCACCACAATTAAGTTTTAATTTGCTACACGCGGTCTGAGAAATCCTGAGTTTCAAAGGGGGAGCCACCACAATATCCTAGTCATAAAGATCTGGGTACATGTCATCCAAATCTTCCATGAAAGGAAATGTTCCATTTGACTCAGAACCATCCTCAACCACCATAGTAGGAAATTCAATATTTTTATTAAGGGTGAGAGAAGCAGGGGGATAATCGTCTCGATGCAAGTGTGAAGGTAAATTTCATAATGTTATCATTGATGGAGGTAGCATTGATAATCATGTATTAGAGGAAATTATTACTGAATTCCAATTGGAGAGGAGAAGGAATCCAAAACCATACTAGATTGCATGGTTGTTGAAAGATCATAGGGCACTAGTCAATGACCAATGTTTCCAGTAAAGTTTAAGATTGGTAACTATCAGGATGAAGTTTTGTGTGATATTATACCTATGGATGTTTGTCACATGTTGTGAGGCAGACCATGGAAATTTGATTAGCGAGTGGTTCATGATGGACATGCTAACACTTATTCCTTGACAAAGGATGACATTCATCATAAGTTGAAACCCCTGAAGGAGGCATAAAAAAAGGTATGGAACAATATGAGGATTTATTTGGTTGATTGAAGAAAGTTCCTAGAAGGCATGTGACACAAGCATATGTGTTTCAATTTGATCCCTAGAGTTGATAAAAAAGATACAAGTAAGGAACCTATAGAGGTTTCAAATTTTTTGAATGAGTTTCATAATATTGTTTATGATAATGTACCTGAAGGTTTTCCCCTCGTAAGGAAGATTAGCCACTAGATGGACCTGATTCATGGAGCCAGATTACTAAATAAGGTAGCTCATCATATGACTCCAACAAAGAGTGAAGAGTTGAACAAACAATTACAATATTTGTTGTGAAAGGGATTGATCAAAGAGAGTTTGAGTCCATGTGTGGTACCTACGGTACTAGCACCAATGGAGGATTGGAAATGGTGGATGTGTATAGATTCTAGAGCCATCAACAAGATCACCATCAAGTATAGAATTCCCTTGTCGAGGATGGATGACATCATGGATTGTTTGAGTGGAGCTAAGTACTTTACAAAGATAGATCTAAAGAGTGGTTATCACTAGATCTGCATTAGAGAAGGATATGAATGGAAGACAACCTTCAAAACCAAAGAGAGCTTGTACAAGTGGTTAGTCATGCCTTTTAGGCTAACCAATGTGCATCAAGTAAATTCATGCGGCTCATGAATGAGGCGTTGAAAGAATTTTTGGGTAAATTTGTCATGTTTATTTGGATGAAATTTAAATTTTTAGCAAGACATTAGAGGAGCATTTGATGCATATCAGAAATTTCTTTGAGAAGCTAATAGAGGAGAAGTTGTTGATCAATTTGAAGAAGTGCAATTTTGTGAAGAGAGAGTTGGTGTACCTTAGATTTGTTATCTCAAAAAAGGGTCTTAAGATGGATTCAAAGAAGGTGAAATCTATTATTGAATGGCCTACACCAAGGAGTGCTACATAGGTGAAATATTTTCATGGTTTGACAAGTTTTTATAGAAAGTTTATTAAAGGTTTTAGTAGTATTTATGCACCTCTAATTGAAACAATGAGAGGGGATAGAAAAGAGTCTAAAAGGACTACAGGAGTAGTAAAAATCTTTAATATGTTGAAGAAGAAAGTTATAGAGCAACCTATTTTGGCACTTCCATATTTCAACAAGGTATTTTAGGTAGATTGTGATGCTAGTGACAATGTTGGATTGGAGCTATTTTGAGTCAAGAAGGTAAACCCATTTCCTATTTAGTGAAAATTTCAATGATGCAAAGAAGAAGTATTTGGTTTATGATTAGAATTTTTATGCTATAGTTCAGGCTTTGAAAGTAATGGAGACAATATTTTTTCCGAAAGAGTTTTTTTTTATTTACTGATCATCAAAATTTACAATATTTGAATAGTCAAGGGAAGTTGAATCAAAGACATTTGAAATGGGTTGAATTTTTACAAAGTTATAATACATTTTTTTTTAAGCATAGAAGTGGAAGATCTAACAGAGTTATAGATGCCTTAAGTAGGAGGAAAAATTTGTTAATAGAAATATAGATTGAAGTTGTTGGGTTTAATGAGTAGAGCTTGTATCATGAGGATCCTAATTTTGCAGAGGCTTAGAAAGTTTGCAAGAAGCCTATCACTTTGGATAGGATGAGATGGTTGAATTTTACAATCCAAGATGGTATTTTTTTATAGGGAATTAATTGTGCATTCCAAAGAGTTCCATGAGAGAGAACCTAATCAAGGAGAAACACAATAGAGGATTAGCTAGAAACTTTGGTCATGATAAGACCATTGCTATTACTGGTGAGTGATACTATTGGCCATAGTTGCAATAGGATGTGAAGAAGTTTGTGTAGAGTTGTAGAGTATGTCAAATGGAAAAAGGAACAAGTCAGAATACTAGATTGTATCATACATTCCTTGTACTTGGCAGGCAATGGGAGGAAATTAATATGGATTTTGTTCTTGGTTTTGCAAGGACACAAAGAGGGCATGATTCCATATTTGTAGTGGTGGATATATTTTCGAAGATGGCACACTTCATTCCATTCCATAATATTAGTGATGATGTTCATGTTGAAGAATTATTTTTCAGAGAGGTGGTGAGACTACATTCTCTACCCAAGAGCATAGTTTTAGATTGAGATACCAAGTTTTTCAGGTATTTCTGGAGAAAATTGTGGAAGAAGATGAAGACTAATTTGAATTTTAGTTTTGCACACCATCCATAGATAGATGGAAAAGTGGAGGTGGTGAATAGGAGTTTGGGTAACTTGTTCAGATGCTTACTAGGAGACAAACAAAATGGATGGGATTTCATTTTACCATAGGTAGAATTTTCTTACATCAATTTTATCAACAAGAGCACTTGTAAATAACCATTCTATATTGTGAATAGGAGTACTCCAAGAGTTGCTTCTAAATTGAGAATGATGGATAAGGAGGAGAAGAGTAGTGTTGAGGTTGAAGATTTTTTTGAGAACCTAAAAAATTTGCAAGAAGAGGTGAAGAAATATATTAATTAGATGAACTCATAGTATAAGGCTAAGGTATATCAAAAAAGTAGGTATAAGGAGTTCCAAGTAGGAGATGAAGTCATGGTTCATTTGTGAAAGGAGATGTTTTAAGTTGGTACATACAAAAAATTAAAGATGAAGATGTTTGGACCATATAAAATCATGAATAAACATGATTCAAAAAATGCATATGAGGTAGAGTTGCCAAGTGAGATTCATGTTTTACTTTTGTTTAACATTATTGAGTTGATAGAATATCATGGAGTTAAGGAGAACGAATTGAAAAAGGAATGGTGGAAATTTTTAGCACCTACTTCTAAGAAGGAAGAAAGGAAGAAATTTTGGATAGTCGTGTGGGTAGAAGAATAAGAAACTAGCAATATGCAAAGTACTTGTTGAAATGGAGAGGAAGGCCAATTGAACATACATCATGGTTATATGAGACTAAGATTAACTTTCTTAGTTTCCCTCTAACTCCTTAGAAGTGACAGGGTCGCTTTTCAATTTACCTCAAGTTTTTGATGTAGGCACATCCAAGGTGTCAGAGAAATCTTACATCACCAAAAAAATATAACATTTCTTTTCAATAAGGGCTAAATTTGGTAGGGTTACTATTTTTAGTAAGTTTTCATTTATGCATGGTTTGGCACAAAATCTTACACATACCTCTAGAATGGTAAATTGAAGCCAATGACAAAGAAATCACTTCAATATCATTTATCATTTGAGAGATATTAAAATTTCAATTTTTGAAAGTCCTATCAAAATATTCAAAATCAATTTTGAGGCACTTAGATGGGCCTAAAAATTGGCAAAAAATGAAAGTAGTCTAGCTATTAATACTAATTTTTTGGGATGCACCTTCTCAAGAGCTTTGCGAAAAAGGTATTATAATTGAAAATTTGATGGTTAGATCAAAATTTATGACCCCACAAAGTTGTACTAACAAACTTAATATAATTTCAAAATATCTTATTGATGAAGTTACACTTTCCAAAAGATTCTAGGACAATTACACCTTCCAAATAAAGGATACGAATTGGGGTTATAGAGAGAGGGCAGAGCAGAGTGGATTGTGACTCTAATTTTTAGATTTATGTAATTAGAGCACCCATACATGATGACAATTTTAATGTTGTAATTTAATTTTTATTTCAGCGATAACAAAAAATATTTTCTTCCTTCTTGCATATTATTTGTGCAATTCTCTGTTATTGTTGTTGAGAGTTTCAGATTGTAAGGGAGGTACCCTTCATCACTCTTTCAAACCTCAAACATTTGATGTTAAAATCCATTTCATTCTCAACCATAACTTTAAATGCTTTCAATCTATCTAGAGGTTCAAATTTTTCTCTAATAAAAGTAACCCATGTCATTGTAAAATAATCATCAATCAAAAGCATGAAATACATGTCACCTTGAAGACTTCTTACTCTTGTAGGACCATAAAAATCTTTACGCACCAATTCCAACAATAAAATAGAATATTTTTCTTTACCCTTGAAACTTCTTGTTTGCTTTCCAATCTGACACTCCTTGTAGAAAACATTGATGGCTTTGTAATCCTTGGAAAATATCTTACTACTTGAACTAAAATAATTCTAACCATGTTGTCAAAATTGATGTGACACATCCTCCTATGTCATAGCCAACATTCATTAATCTGAGCCATAAAGCAATGATCATTAGAACCCTTGAGCTAATAAAAATTTCCATCTATCCTCTTTCCAGTAGCAATCATAGTTCCAAACCCTTTTCTAATGTCACATCCATCATCCTAAAACATAAGATTATATCCTTTGCTACACATTTTTCCAACACTCAAAAGGTTATGCCTTAAACCCTTAACATAGTAAACATCATCAATATTATTCTTGCGATCAAAATTGATTGAATCTATTCCACAAATCTTAGCACCTAAATCATCTCCAAATCTAACAAGTCCTCCATCATATTTTTCAAGTATAAAAAACTTACTCTTGTCTCTAGTCATATGATTTGAGCAGCCACTATCAATGATCCAATAGTTCTTATCTTTTCTAACATGAAAAGAAAATACCAAAGTACCTTTAGTCTTAACCTTTGTCTCCTTTGTCTCTGAAGCACTTTCCTTCACACATCGTTTAGATTAGCAAAAATAGATTCATCTTTAAAAGCCAAGAACAAGCATTCATTAACATTAGTATCTCCATAATAAGATTCATCATCAGAAATTCTAGCATCTTCTCTAACATAATATATTTTCTTAACTTTCATACCTTTATTCTCCTTGTTTTTTCATTCATGGCTCTATTTGGGAATCTTGAAGCATAGTGAGCTATTTTTCAACAATTGAAACATTTGAAAGGTAATTTACCTTTATAATTACTAGTACCTCTTCTCATCCTTCTCACAAAGTTAGCTTCCACATCATCAATGTCTTCCTGAACTGGTTCTTTAGTCTTCTTTATTTTAGCATCCTTAAAATCAATTTCAATATTTGCACCATTGTTAGTACCAAACTTTCTCATCTCAAATGTAATTAAAGAGAAATACAATGGATCTCTAGAGCATTGATCTAGGTTTTGAGATTCCTCAATAACAACAAGTTATAACTATAAGCTTTAATAAGGGTTCTAATAATTTTCTTTACCACTTTAGCCTCTTTGAGCTTTCCTGACAATACCTCTGACTGCACTGAAAAATTCATCAACTCTCTGCATGTAGCTTGTGATATTTTCTTCTTCAAACATTTGTAGGTGTAGACACCTAAATTTGGACACTTCATTTATCCAATTTTACTGCTTTTCATCTAAACATCCCTTTATTCACATTAATTAAGTAATATCACTATTATTTAATTAATATCTCTAAAGTTCTTCTAGTCCCTAAGGCATCTAGTTAAATAATTAAATACCTTACCTCTTTAATTACCTTTTCATCAAATAAATTAAATAAATATGACAGTTATTTAATTCCTCACATGTCACATCCCTTTCTTAATCCTAATTATTCTCCTAATCTCATCATTAGGGATGTGCACATGCCTAATCCTTGATTAGGAAGTGTCACATCCTCCAACTTTTGCAAGTTGGCCTCTAATCTCTCTTAGCCACCTAACACTCCTCTAATCCTTCATTAACTAGCCTAATCAACCTCTCAAGGAATTTTTAATTCCTTTTATCCTTCCAAGGAATATTAAACTCGTTTTTCTCTTCCCCATGTGATCTTTGACTTGTCACATCAAGCCACATGTGAACTCTTCCCCTTCTCCCACTTGTCTCTAATATGTCATTAATTTATCTAATCAAGTACTTGCACAACCTTAATCACTTAATTAGGTCAACCCAATCTCCATGAAATTTATGGAATGTGTCGTAAGTCCACCCTATTAAAGGCTTTCTCCTTTTGGAGAAGGCACCCCTTTCCCCATGTGAATTTTTAATTCACATTTAATCCCCCAATGCATTTCAAAGAATTTTAAATTCTTTCTCTCATTCCCATGTGGATATTTGAGGAATTTTTAATTCCTCACATGTGGACAAGGACCTCCTTTATGAGGAGATCTTGTCCAAATCCCAAGGTACTATGTAGTACCTCCACGTCATGTCCACATCATCTTTTTCAAGCCACTTCACATGCCACATGTCTAGATGTGAGGGCTTGTGAGTCCTCAACTCACCATGGCCCTACATCATGGCCTTGTTGGTTTAATCTCAACTGTCCATTTCTATAGAAAATTCAAAATTATCTATAAATACCCCCTCTTTTCTCTCATTTTGGGAAGATCATTGTGCTAACCAAACTCTTGTAAATTTTTCATTTGAACCATACTTAGCCAAATATTTGCACTTGCATCCATTCCCATCCATTTCCTATCCATATTGCATCCCACACTTGCATCCTTTGCCATCAAGAGGAGCATATATCATGTCAACAATCAAGGGCCAACCAAAGAACAACTCAACAAGGTAAAATGTTCCATTTTGTGTTATTAAGCTAATCATTTTCCCAATCTTGAGGTGTTAGGTGTTTAGGTGGTTTCTTGCATGTTTTGTGTTGCTGCTCATTTTTGGGACCACATTTTCCCCTGATCACAGTAGGTTCTCAAATTGTTTCTTTAGATTCTACATATTAGCTTGTTTGACCATAATATTTACTTCATAAATATTTTCCAACTTATCCCAAATTTCTTTAGTAGTTTTCAAATTTATAACTTTCACTAATTCAGAATTTACAAGACTACTCAAAAAGAACAAACCTTGCTTTATGATTTTTTTCATAGGTCTTGATCTCATCACTTGTGCTTGATCCATTTGTAGGTATAGTGTAATTAGTCTTTACTGAATACTAGACATCATATCCAAGGTAAACCAGATAACCTTCCATCTTCACTTTCCAAAATGCATGGTTTGTGCCATGAAACATAGGGATCTTCTTCTTGTTTGCAATCCTAGATCTACCTTAAGCTATTAAGATTTTATTCAAGGAACCTTGATATGATACCGATTGTTGAATGAAAAAGACAACTGAGAGGGGGGGGGGTGTATCAGTTGTATCTTATCAAAACATCAAAACCCTCATTAACATTCAGATCCACATGTAATCATTTAAATCATTAATCTATTATGATCAATTAGATTGAAAAGAAGATAACAAAAACTTAAATATAAGTAATTGCAAAACCAATTAGCTCAAGAAGTGAAAAAAAATAGTGAGGATTAGCTCACAATACAAGTAATTGCAAAACCAATTACAAGGGGTCATTGTGAGAATAGGAAACACTATCAAGAAAGGCTCACTTCCATAATGAAATGAAGATAGAAAAGAAGTATTACATAGAGAATATTATCTCAATGGAACAAAGATTCCACCACAATAGATCCAACACCTTTGTAGTGTGTTTGAATGATTGTAGACATCTTCTACTCACTACATCAAGTAATCCAACACTTGAAATTTCACACTGGTCTGCTCAATTTCACATCACTCACATACTACACTTCACACATTCATCTATCTTACATATATCTTAACCTCCTTAAACAAATCAACTCATACTTATACCTTTCTCAACCTTAAAAACCTCTCCAAGGTTGACAATTCACCTAAAACATGCAAATTAAAATTAGGTCACTGCCAAAACATTCTTGTAGTGGATAGGAATGTAGATGGACCACATAAATCCTTAGCTAGGACCCAAATCTATCTTAACATGACTCAACATGCTTCCAAAAACTTCAAAGATGCTTCACATGTAGTGTAAACACCAAGTTGGTTGTTAACCATGCAAACACCTTTAAAATTTTAAGTACACACTTCCTTTGATCAATCCATAACTCCTAAAAAAAAAACTTCAGTTGAACACGATGCAAAACATCTTGAAAGCTAACAAACTCCTTCATAACAAATTTCACCTGAAGAATGTACAAACCCAATACACCCAGACAACACTACCACACACTATAACCCATAAGACCATCTTAAAAAACACCAAACCATGAATCCTCTTGACACAAGCAAGTGAAAAAAACCATCAACTCGCATTCAAAACCACAAGTCCTAAAATAGAATTAGGGAGAAACCCGAAGCAAAGAAATTTCACCCAAATACCTCTGCAATGCATAATTCAAACACTGGTGAACATATATTTCTCTACACATCGATCTAGAAGCCCAAATTCTAGATATATAACCTTTGATCACCTCTAACCAACATATCTAAACCACACAAGTAGATCTTCAACCTAGAATAAATGTGCACCAAAACCAAAATACGCCTCTACAATACAAAGCAATAGTACAACACACTGTTTTCGTTCCTTGATGTCTACACTTCTAGCTCCTCCATTCTCAACTCCTAAAAACTTGAAACAAATTTTGTAGCCTTGTTTTTGTGTTCTTGCAATATGAATGAAAACTTTGCAACTTGAAACTTTGACAATTTCTACTCCAATCTTGTTCTCCACCTGATCTTCAACCTAAAAACTTGCAAACACACATCAAAGAGGATAAAAATTTGTTTATTGTTAGAAGATAGGGTTTTTTGGTCCAACCCCATTTAGATAATTAAACCTTATGATGAAATGATGAAATAAGGACATGAAACATGAAACAATAATACCTTGGATGATGTCTTGGAATGTAAATCTACAAACTAACATGATGTGTCCATGAAGAATGTAAATATTGATCTTGAATTATATGTGAAACAAAATTTAATTTGGATCTCCAATGCTACATCAACAACATTAGCTCAACATGTTTGGATGCACTATGCCTTTGACATGATGATATGATCTTCAATTTTTGCTTGATAAATTTCCAATAATCTACCTTTGAATGCCTTCAAAAATGTTTTATAATGCTCTTGAACTCATAAACTTTCTCTTAGGATGTTTGCATAATAATTCTTAGGTGAAACTATGTGAATTAACCTTATATTTATAATAAACTAAAGATTAACCCTGAAATTCAAATAATCCAAGCCAACATCAGATCTAGGATTGAAAATCATTAAAATCTAGCCACAAATTAATTCAAAAAGGGGTGTCCTAAGTGAGGAGGACCCATTCGCCACCTTGGGCGAACGGGTCCTAGCACAATTTCCTAGGACCATGCTTCGGGGGGATGAAATAAAATCATAAACACATTTCAAATATGCTAAGAAAGGGGTTTCATAGGTTAGGAGGACCCATTCACCCAAATTGATGAATGGGTTGTAGCACAGTTTCCTAGGACACCAACTTTTCCAATATAAATGTCATGCAATATCATTAATGGGTGTCAAGATAGATCCTTGAAAAGTGTAATTAATAAGGCTTAGATTTAAATTAAAGGGGATAATTAACTACAATTAATTAATGAAGCCCTAGATAAGTGTGAAAATGTAAGAAAGTAGTTTACAACACCCTAAATAAGGCATAATTAAGTACATTTTAGTTAAAAGTGCCCTAGAATTAGTGTGAATGTGTAGAACACATTATGACCCTAAATCAAGGCATTATAAGGTAATTTTATCTTAATTATTCCCAAATTAAGTAAGGAAAAGGGATACCTTTTTCGTTACTACATTTTTCCCCCACTTTAGTGAGAGTTTTCCCCCATGTCAAACTAATACTAAAGTAGACATTCAAGACACTTAAGTATGTGGAAATAACAAAGATACATAGTCATACCCTATCAAAGACCAAGAAAAAAAAAGAAAAAAAGGATCAATCACAACCATTCCAACATAATGTGAAATGTGGCTGTTTATCTATAACAAGGATGAAGCTTTGATAGTCCATCTTGTTAGCTCTCAAAAACGCGGGCTGAATGCCTCAAGGGATTGCCAATCTCTTGATACACTTTGGGGTAACAGACAAGGTTGAAAGGATTCAACCTTCTACTCTTTAGGTGCTAAAAAAACTGGGTGGGTGTACCTCTCTAAATAATGCAGTCTTGACTTGTAATTATCTCTTAAAAATAATTTGTCCACAATGGCAATTTGAGGTGAACAAATGAAAATCCAATTTGAACATAGTGACAATATTATGATCTAAGTCCTAAATGCTCAATTTAAAGATATAAAGAAGCTGAGTGAATTCAAAATGACGAAGTGTAGAGATTAGTGCCTTGTTGGGTATGCGGAGTCAAATGAGATCGAGATAAGCAACATTTTCAGGAGAAGACATAAATTATCTGGAATATGTTTTGTTTACAACTTGTATAAACATGCAATAATGTGACTACTAAGTTCTACTTCAATAATCCAAAATGAGTTTCTCTGATTACTGTGATCAATAAAAGGATTTAATCTTTGCTTGAAAGAACCAGTTGATTGATCACACAAATACAACAAATGTGTATCGATAAATCAAACATAAACTTGTTATGTTAATTTAAACAACCAAAAAAATCATTCATGGAGACAACTCAACAGTATTTTTCATTTCAATTCAACAGATAATTGACACCAAAGAAATGCAGCAACATCAACTGAATCTCATAAATACCTCCATTGTGAAATCATGCAATAATAGCCTCTGGTCTGATAATTTTATTCTACTATATCTACTTGCAGTATATCAAAAATCTAGTCTCTCGTCCGTATTAACAACTACAACATGCTTATTTATACACAACATGAGAAAAATATCAAAATAAAATATCATGTCGGACCTCCACAAGAATCGGGCTCAATTCAAGTCGGGCAGCAACGGTCTCAAAGCACTCAACATGTCGGCCACAAGATTTTGAAACTCTATTTTTACCAGTAGAATAGTCGGCCAGACACAACATATCGTCCTATCGAAGGCAATTCAAACGCTTCATCCCCACGCTCTTGTTGGTGTAATTAATTAATTAATTATTACACTAGCATAAGTTAACTTAGGTCATAAATCATTTAGTCCTAGGTTGCAATCATTTAATAAATGGGATAATATTCCCTTTCCTAGTTTGTGGGATAAGATTCCTTCTAGAACTTATCTCATCATTTAATGATCATCACCATAGGGTTCACATGTTGTTATATCATGACACATGTCAACATCTCATGCATATTAGGGTTTACCTCTTGCCTATTTAATTAGGCATCTTGTTCATTTGTAATACATATATTAAGATATCAATCAGATATCATATCAATATTAGATCAATCATATTATCAATAGAATCTTTAATCAGCATTCCATTGTTGCAACACTTCTCTTTGTGGTTGATTATCTTTCATGGCTAAAGTCCCGCATTGAAGATTCCAGAGCTTCAGGGGCTGTACAATCCATCATCTCAACATGGTATCAGAGCTAGTCTATTGAAACTGTAGACATCCAAATTTGGACACTTAATTTATCCAAATTTATCACTTTTCGTCTAAACATCCTCTTATCCAAGTTAATTAAGTAATATTACTATTATTTAATTAATACCCTTAATTCTACCAAATCCCTAAGGTATTTAATTAATAATTAAATACTTTACTCTTTAATCCTCCTTTCATCAAATAAATTAAATAAATAATACATTTATTTAATTCCTCACATGTCATTTTCATCTAATCCTAATCCATCTCCTAATCTCTTCATTAAGGATGTGCACATGCCTAATCCTTGATTAGGATGTGTCACATCCTCCAACTTTTGTAAGTTGGCTTTTAATCCTTATTAACCCCTAATTATCCTCTAATTACTAATTAATCAAACCTAATTAGTACCTTGGTCAACTCTCCCCATTCCCCAAGGAATTTTTAATTCATTTTTATCCTTCCTAGAATCCCCTTTTCCCATGCATCTTCTAGAACATTTGACTTGTCACATCAAGTCACATGTGACAAACTCCCACCTTTTGGGAACATTGTCTTATCCACTAGATTCTTCCAATCATTGTGAATTTAAAATTCACTTTTATTCACCCAAGATTCTTCCCATCTCCCAATGTACAAGGAAGGTACTTGTCCTTCCTCCACCTCATGTACCTTTTGGCCACCTCACTTACACCTCATCTCCCCTTAGCCACTTCACCATCCACATGTCAAGATGTGAGGGCTTATGAGTTCTCAACTCACCATAGCCCTTCATCTTGACCTTGTTGGATGAATCTCCACCGTTGAATTCTCTAGAGAATTCAAATTCTCCTATAAATACCCCCTCCTCAAGGGAATTTTCAACACTTTTTGATTTGAGTAACTGTATGCTGCCAGTTTGCATTCTCAAGCATTTGCTACCATTTAGCCATCCACTTTGATCATCTTGCACATTCAATCTTTGCATCTAGCTACATCAAAAGCCATCCAAGGAGCACAAAAATCCATCAAAATCAAGGGCCAACCAAGGAGTCTTCAACAACAAGAAAGGTATAAATCAATTTACATCTTATTTCATCTTATTTCATCTATTTTCCTTGTTTTATCACTCTTTAGGCTAATCTTCGAAGTGTCCTTAGTCTTTTATGATTTGCATTTTTAGTTATTTTGCACATTAGAGTAGGGTAAAATTTCAAGGTACACAGAAACATCAACCCTAGATCCAGGAAGTTTGGAGTGCAAGATTCTTTGCAGGCTTGGAGTTTTATGTTGTAGGCTAGTTGGTTCTACCTGGGAGCCAAGCTGATTTCTGGTGTAGATCAGGACTTCTCCGACCTCTCCATTGCATCCAGAAGGCCTCAAAACCCATAGATCGCCTGTTCATTCGTCAAAATAGGAGACATATCATCCGGGAGCCTAGGAGGTATTATCTAGGGTTTGCAATTTTTTGTACTATCCGTACAGTTTTGCAAAAAAAATCATCCCTCTATGTCCTCCATCAAGGCAAAATTTTTTTAGAAAAATTAAAAAAATTCTAGCTTTTTTTTGGGCATTTTCTATATAGTATCAGTATAAATTTAACCTGGAGCAGGGCGGCCTGGTATTTAAATTGTCGGTCTGCATTAATATTTTTTCTGCAGCTATAGTTTTGGGTTTATTTTATCATCGGTCGGTATTCACATTTCCATCAGCATTTTAATAAAATATTTGAATTGCATTTTTTTTTGCAATATTCAAATATTTTTTCGTCGGCATTTATCGACCACCGTAGGTCTGTCGGCTCCATCCTCTGCGTCATCTCAGCATCACCTGTTGGCCGACCCCGTCAGGCTCTCCATCTATTGCCGGCTTCATCCTGTCGACGACTTCCCGACGACTGTTCCCTGTGCTCTGGTGACGTCTGCAGAGCTACCGCTGACCGATGCCCCTATCACTCAGCCCCCGATCCCATCAGAACTAAGGGCTCTACCGAACCCCGAGCGATGGCTTCTCCTCCTGGCAGCGCCACCATCTCCGCCTCCGGCCCACCACTCCGACACCACCATCTGGGCTGTGCTTTATTTTTTTGTCAACGCCAGCCTCGTGGTCCTATCAGCGACTGGGGGCTTATTTTTTTAGCCCCGGGTGCTATTCTTTTGCGCCTAGTTAGCCAGTGCATCACTATTCAGGCAGAAATCTTCTGGAGGCCATATCTCCCACATACGATATCAAAAATTCGCAAACGATATATCGTTGGAAAGGTATTTCTGTCAACTTTCCAGTGGTGTTCCCTATTTTTCAATATTCTGCTATCATCAGATATTCAAGTCAATTGTATCAACCCTCCCTTCTAGACTCAAACACACACATCTTCGCATCAGATTGTCGGATTTCGAAGGTTCCAGCGGCATTCGAGAGATATTTTAGTGCATTTTTTTCATCAGTCTAGTCATCTTCTTTAGTTTCAGCTCCAGGTATCTTTTTTTTTGGTTTTTTTATTCTTGAGACATCCTGAAGCTTGAAGAAGAATTTCTTGATCTCAGAGGCATCTTCTCAATTGCATATCTATTTGGAAGTCTTCTATTTTCTGTTGAAGGTCCGTGTCTTTGTTTTCTTGGAGAAATTTTCATTATGGGGCTTGCATATTATTCTCCTTTGGTTATGTTGCACAAGGGTAACTATCAGTAATGGCAAGATGGGATCTGCCACCATCTTCATTCACTTGATTTGTTGCCATATCTATTTGGTATAGTTCCTCATCCAAGTGAAGGTATTCATGAACTTGCTTGGAGCTGCAATAGGTACACTATTTTGGAGATTCTTGAGATGCAAGTTGATTCTGATGTTTTGAATGATATTGATCATTGTGATTTTCCTCACATCCTTTGGATTAAGCTTTGGGAGATCTATGGAGATTCAAACACTCCACCATTCCTCGATGATCATGCTTCAGAATGTCATTCTTCAGATTAGGTTCCCCATGATGCTATTGTTGTGCAGGAAGTTGATTACCTTGATCTTTTTGAAGAGGTTGACAAGGTTCGTTTCAGTGCTTCTTCTTCATTAGAGATAGCTGGTATCCCTTCACATTCAGTGATTCCTTGTCCAGAATCATTGATTCAGGCTTCCACTATCATCATCCATCAGGACACATTCAATTTTCTGGACTTGACATCACATGATGGATTTGTTTCAGGTATCATTGACTTGGATACTTCTACAAGTTTGGAGGACATTCTTGAGGGGATATCACTCCTCTATTTAGATTTGGCTTTGGAGAGTTGTTTTGAGTCTCCTCATTCCTTTGTCTCGACCTTGATTGGGAATTCAGAGACTATCTTGGAGGTGCTTGGTTTCTCTTCAGATATTTCATATCCGAGACTTCTTCCCTGTCATTCCATTCAGGACTTGAGGTTTCTTCAGCATCCACCATTGGATTTGCTTCTTCCTAGCAGGAGATTTGTGGTTTGGACACCTTCGTTGCTTCAAACTTCTTTCAGTGGTTTTGAGGACACTTCATTTAGGGGGGGCTATCAAGTCTCCATCACATCCATCATATTCATTCTATCTTTGTCTTTGGATATTGTTCAGCATCAGTTTCTGCATCATCCTGGTTTGTCACCCTCTTCATTGTTTGGGACTATGGAATTTTCATTATTAGGCAAGGAGACACTTGAGTAGAGTTCAGAGACATCATCATCCATGTTCATTCTTCCTTCCTTTAATTCCTATCCGGAATGGGAAGCATCTCTCCACTTGCAGTTGGTTTTGTTTCTTCCGAAAGGGAGACAAGTTGTTTGTCGACATTGGATCTTGTTTTGTCTTCCGACATTACCTTTCTTGCAGGTGATCTCATCTTCTGGGGGGGCTATTTAGTCTCTCTATTGTATCCATGTGATGGATGGTGTCCTTAGGGGGTATTTGGGAGTCCTCCATCCTTCCCATCCTATCTCACACTTTTTTGCATTTTCATCTCCTTTTTTTGGAGAGGGGTTTTGTTCCTACTAAGTTTTCCCCTTTTCTCCCGTTGTGGGAGATTTTCTACATTTTCATGTACATGGGTACCTAACATGGCCTCGTAGCCAGGACCCATCATCATCTTGCATAATCATTGCATTTTCCTCCCTAAGTTGAACTTATGGGGGTGTTGGTGTAATTAATTAATTAATTATTACACTAGCATAAGTTAACTTAGGTCATAAATCATTTAGTCCTAGGTTGCAATCATTTAATAAATGGGATAATATTCCCTTTCCTAGTTTGTGGGATAAGATTCCTTCTAGAACTTATCTCATCATTTAATGATCATCACCATAGGGTTCACATGTTGTTATATCATGACACATGTCAACATCTCATTCATATTAGGTTTTACCTCTTACCTATTTAATCAGGCATCTTGTTCATTTGTAATACTTATATCAAGATATCAATCAGATATCATATCGATATTAGATCAATCATATTATCAATAGAATCTTTAATCAGCATTCCATTGTTGCAACACTTCTCTTTGTGGTTGATTATCTTTCATGGCTAAAGTCCTGCATTGAAGATTCTGGAGCTTCAGGGGCTGTGCAATCCATCATCTCAACAACTCTGTAATTCGCATTCACCGTGACCACCCATTTGTTACATTGAAGTCAAGAAGTATCACCTTTGTTTTGCTATAGCCTAAGGCAGTCAGTAAGATGTCATACAAATTTCACTTCGCTTCACTGAAAGTCCTTCAGTACCCGCGGGTCACTATGACACCATGATTGTTACATCAAGGTCAAAGGATATTCTTTTGATTCTTTAAGTCTCGCTGTGACCACACAACATCGGTGAACCTCTATAGCGAGTTGACCTCGCTCTGTCGAAAGCCTCGAGCCACAATATATCACCAAGACACAAACATTCTCACACCGAAAAAAACCACCTGTCTCATGTTTTTTGCTATAACTTGTAACTGTCGAGGAAACCTTACGTAGACAACACCATGTCATACCGAAGTACCATGAAGTCATTCGTGCTCACTAAGACCAGGATATTTTCATACTGATGGATTCTCCATATGCATTATCGGTGAGACCGAAGGTCACTCGCCAAGACCTCATATTGATAATCCCGACCCATGCCGATATCGCATCCTGAGCATATATATAGATCACCAAAAGGAACTAGATCTCATGCCGAAAGACCATTTACGCACCGAGAGGAATCCACATTGAATATTGTTGGCAAAACCTAACCCTTTCACCATGACCATACATCAAAATCCAAAGAGTCACACCGCACAACATGTTTTGTCTTGTTCATCCTCGCTAAGACATAAGAAGTCTCCTGCTGAATTGTACATTTCATTTGACCTACTATTGTTGTAGCTTCAAGATATCAGAGAGACCATATACCGATAATTTTATCTTCCACCGAAAGCTACTTAGAAGAAAACCTTTTGCATTGTCAGTGAGACAAACTCACTTCGCTAAGACCTCCTGCCACGGATCTCAACATACGCCAAAGGGAACCCAAAGTGTGCCTGTCGCTGAGACATCATGACCTTGGCAAGACGTTAGACTGAACACCTGACTCCCACCGATAAACCATTCCAAGCACAAGTCAGGGAGACACGTTGAATTTGGTGAGACCCTATCCCAATAGCCATAACATATGCCAATAGATGTCTCCGTTGTTGCCAACACAAGATGATCATTATGCCGATAACTGCCAATATCCAATCATCGAAACAAGAGAAATGTATTGCCGATAGGCAACAAATGTTTTCTAGTAGAAAAATGAATTGGAGAGACCCAAATGTTGTCACACCGAAACACTTGAAACAGAAGATATTAGCAGAAAAACATAGTGGGTCATGGAGACAATGGGAGACCTATGCCGATGGAGACCAAAAGGCAGAAAATGCATAAATAGATGATCGAGGGGACAAATATGAGCCAAAATGTGAGTAAATAATAATGAAATGCAGGAAATAAGCATAAGGAAATACTCATACAAAAACTTAGGGGACATGAAAATATGCAAAAAACAACATAAGATTTTGATAGTTCCAATAGTGGCTCCGTCTGGGGATGAATGATAGTAAGATCATTGCAAGGATCCAAAATCTTTAGGTGAGTAGACCAGACATAAAATGAAGAACCGGTGAGCAGCAACGAAAGTGAAAGGCAATGGAAATGAATGCAAAGTGGGAGTGAATGCAAAGTGAATGCAGGATGGAGGTGAATGGAAAATGGGAGTGGAATGGAGGAGGATGAAAACCTAAAACTACTGTGCATGGAAAATAATTTTTAAGCAGATACACAAGAATTTTCCATGCACTGGCAACCCTCAATCCTCTGTGTAGCTCAAGAAAAGAAAAGTTTTGAGAATTTCCCATGAACAGGCAATTCCTAATCTTCACCAGGCATGTTTTGTAGATAATATGAGTCCTCACCCTTCTTTCCAACGACAACAAAAGGTCCCAGCCAAAGAGCTTCAAATTTACCATGCTTTCCTTTCTCCTGACACCTTGCATTCCACATCAACACCAAATCATTTTCTTCAAATTTTCTATTCTTTGCCTTCTTGTCATATAGATACTTCATGTGTGCCTGTAACTTTATGTTTTGACTTTGGGCCTCTCTCCTTCATCAAGTTCAGCAAGTTGCTCCATTCTATCTTCCATAGGCTCAAGAACTTCCAAATCTTCTTGTAAGAAAAACTTGTAGACTAGTAACAAATTTTGCAGAGGCATCCTAACCTGTGCTCCATACACTAATTCAAATGGAGATTTTCCAATTTCCTTTTTCACAGTGATTCTGTCAGCCCATACAACCAATTTTAACTTTGAATCCTAAGGCTTCTTGTTCTGTCCCAGTATCCTTTTTATAATCTTTAAAAGATTTTTATTGCTTGATTATGCTTGACCATTGGCTTGTGGATGATAAGGAGCTGCTTAAGAAATGGTAATGCCATACTTATCACAAAATCTTTTGAATTCATCTGACCTAAAGCACATCCCATTATCAGTGATTATCCTCAATGGTGTACCAAATCTAGTGATAATGTTGTCCATCAAGAAATTTGTTACAACTTTACTTGTAGCCTGCTTGGTTGGGATTGCATCCACCCATTTTGTAAATTAATCAGTGGCAACTAGTATCCATCTATGTCCTCCACTTGATTTCTCTTGTATTTCTCCAATGAAATCAATTCCCCATTGATGGAAAGGGGCATCAGCCTGCAAGGGTTGAAGTGGCAGAGCACCCTGGTACTTCAACTTTCCAAAAATCTTTTGGCAGGTATCACATCTTCCCACATATGTAAAAGAATCATTAAAAACCTTTTGGAAAAAATACCCAGCCCTGAGAATTTTGTGCGCAGTTGTCTTTGCTAAATAATGACCTCCACAAACTCCTTCATGCATTTCCTTCAAAACATGCTTGGCCTGTGATTCATCCAAACATAATAACAATATGCCATCCCTATTTTTCCAAAATAGATCGCCATCCATAAAAACATATTTGGACACCTACAACTTCAAAGTTCTCCTCTGGCTATCACTCAATCCATCTGACACTTCATGTATTTAAGGTAATGCATAACATTGGTATACCAAGGAGTATGTTCAATGCTTGCAACTACAGCCCCCTTTTCAACATTGCAGATCTGATTTGCCTCAATATTAGTTTTT
>VDFB02271358.1:80053231-80215372 GCA_007258455.2 Sequoia sempervirens | reverse complement strand
TGTAGATTTTTGAGGAATTCTAAAATTCTTCAAAAGTCCCTTTCACTCCCACTTGGGGACAAGAAATCCCTTTTGTGGAAATCCTCTCATCCCCCAAGGTGCATGTCCTTTTCCACCTCATGTACCTTTTTGACAACTCATCTCCACCTCATATCCTCTTGTCCACTTCACTCTCCACATGTCAAGATGTGAGGGCTTGTGGGTTCTCAACCCACCATAGCCCTTCATCTTGGCCTTGTTGGAGCAATCTTGACCCTTGAATTCTCTAGAGAATTCAAATTCTCTTATAAATACCCCCTCCTCAAGGGCATTTCCACAACACTTCTTCATTTGAGCAACCTCATGCTGCTAAATTTCCTTCTCCACAACACTTAGATTTGAGCACCCTTATGCTGTTATTTTGCAACACTTTTCACTTCCATACCTACATGCTGTCCATTTGAATCCTCAAGCATTTGCAATCAACTAATCATCTTTGCTAGTCATCTTGCCTATAGAATCTTGCATTTTAGTCATTCAATCTACCATCTAAGGAGCACACAAGCTATTCAAATCGAAGGCTAATCAAGGAGCAACCAACAACAAGGAAGGTGATATTGTCCTATTTTGTTTATCTATTTCCTTTCTTATTCTAACTCTCTTTTAGCTAATCTTGAGGTGTCCTTGGTGTTTTGTCTTTTACGTTTCTTAAAGATTCACACATTTTAGAGTAGCATAAAATATCAAGGTATACACGGTTGAAGGTTCCAGCGGCATTCGAGAGATATTTCATTTTTTCATCAGTCCAGTCTTCTTCTTTAGTTTCAGCTCCAGGTATCTTTTTTTTTGGTTTTTTTATTCTTGAGACATCCTGAAGCTTGAAGAAGAATTTCTTGATCTCAGAGGCATCTTCTCAATTGCATATCTATTTGGAAGTCTTCTATTTTCTGTTGAAGGTCCGTGTCTTTGTTTTCTTGGAGAAATTTTCATTATGGGGCTTGCATATTATTCTCCTTTGGTTATGTTGCACAAGGGTAACTATCAGTAATGGCAAGATGGGATCTGCCACCATCTTCATTCACTTGATTTGTTGCCATATCTATTTGGTATAGTTCCTCATCCAAGTGAAGGTATTCATGAACTTGCTTGGAGCTGCAATAGGTACACTATTTTGGAGATTCTTGAGATGCAAGTTGATTCTGATGTTTTGAATGATATTGATCATTGTGATTTTCCTCACATCCTTTGGATTAAGCTTTGGGAGATCTATGGAGATTCAAACACTCCACCATTCCTCGATGATCATGCTTCAGAATGTCATTCTTCAGATTAGGTTCCCCATGATGCTATTGTTGTGCAGGAAGTTGATTACCTTGATCTTTTTGAAGAGGTTGACAAGGTTCGTTTCAGTGCTTCTTCTTCATTAGAGATAGCTGGTATCCCTTCACATTCAGTGATTCCTTGTCCAGAATCATTGATTCAGGCTTCCACTATCATCATCCATCAGGACACATTCAATTTTCTGGACTTGACATCACATGATGGATTTGTTTCAGGTATCATTGACTTGGATACTTCTACAAGTTTGGAGGACATTCTTGAGGGGATATCACTCCTCTATTTAGATTTGGCTTTGGAGAGTTGTTTTGAGTCTCCTCATTCCTTTGTCTCGACCTTGATTGGGAATTCAGAGACTATCTTGGAGGTGCTTGGTTTCTCTTCAGATATTTCATATCCGAGACTTCTTCCCTGTCATTCCATTCAGGACTTGAGGTTTCTTCAGCATCCACCATTGGATTTGCTTCTTCCTAGCAGGAGATTTGTGGTTTGGACACCTTCGTTGCTTCAAACTTCTTTCAGTGGTTTTGAGGACACTTCATTTAGGGGGGGCTATCAAGTCTCCATCACATCCATCATATTCATTCTATCTTTGTCTTTGGATATTGTTCAGCATCAGTTTCTGCATCATCCTGGTTTGTCACCCTCTTCATTGTTTGGGACTATGGAATTTTCATTATTAGGCAAGGAGACACTTGAGTAGAGTTCAGAGACATCATCATCCATGTTCATTCTTCCTTCCTTTAATTCCTATCCGGAATGGGAAGCATCTCTCCACTTGCAGTTGGTTTTGTTTCTTCCGAAAGGGAGACAAGTTGTTTGTCGACATTGGATCTTGTTTTGTCTTCCGACATTACCTTTCTTGCAGGTGATCTCATCTTCTGGGGGGGCTATTTAGTCTCTCTATTGTATCCATGTGATGGATGGTGTCCTTAGGGGGTATTTGGGAGTCCTCCATCCTTCCCATCCTATCTCACACTTTTTTGCATTTTCATCTCCTTTTTTTGGAGAGGGGTTTTGTTCCTACTAAGTTTTCCCCTTTTCTCCCGTTGTGGGAGATTTTCTACATTTTCATGTACATGGGTACCTAACATGGCCTCGTAGCCAGGACCCATCATCATCTTGCATAATCATTGCATTTTCCTCCCTAAGTTGAACTTATGGGGGGTGTTGGTGTAATTAATTAATTAATTATTACACTAGCATAAGTTAACTTAGGTCATAAATCATTTAGTCCTAGGTTGCAATCATTTAATAAATGGGATAATATTCCCTTTCCTAGTTTGTGGGATAAGATTCCTTCTAGAACTTATCTCATCATTTAATGATCATCACCATAGGGTTCACATGTTGTTATATCATGACACATGTCAACATCTCATTCATATTAGGTTTTACCTCTTACCTATTTAATCAGGCATCTTGTTCATTTGTAATACTTATATCAAGATATCAATCAGATATCATATCGATATTAGATCAATCATATTATCAATAGAATCTTTAATCAGCATTCCATTGTTGCAACACTTCTCTTTGTGGTTGATTATCTTTCATGGCTAAAGTCCTGCATTGAAGATTCTGGAGCTTCAGGGGCTGTGCAATCCATCATCTCAACAACTCTGTAATTCGCATTCACCGTGACCACCCATTTGTTACATTGAAGTCAAGAAGTATCACCTTTGTTTTGCTATAGCCTAAGGCAGTCAGTAAGATGTCATACAAATTTCACTTCGCTTCACTGAAAGTCCTTCAGTACCCGCGGGTCACTATGACACCATGATTGTTACATCAAGGTCAAAGGATATTCTTTTGATTCTTTAAGTCTCGCTGTGACCACACAACATCGGTGAACCTCTATAGCGAGTTGACCTCGCTCTGTCGAAAGCCTCGAGCCACAATATATCACCAAGACACAAACATTCTCACACCGAAAAAAACCACCTGTCTCATGTTTTTTGCTATAACTTGTAACTGTCGAGGAAACCTTACGTAGACAACACCATGTCATACCGAAGTACCATGAAGTCATTCGTGCTCACTAAGACCAGGATATTTTCATACTGATGGATTCTCCATATGCATTATCGGTGAGACCGAAGGTCACTCGCCAAGACCTCATATTGATAATCCCGACCCATGCCGATATCGCATCCTGAGCATATATATAGATCACCAAAAGGAACTAGATCTCATGCCGAAAGACCATTTACGCACCGAGAGGAATCCACATTGAATATTGTTGGCAAAACCTAACCCTTTCACCATGACCATACATCAAAATCCAAAGAGTCACACCGCACAACATGTTTTGTCTTGTTCATCCTCGCTAAGACATAAGAAGTCTCCTGCTGAATTGTACATTTCATTTGACCTACTATTGTTGTAGCTTCAAGATATCAGAGAGACCATATACCGATAATTTTATCTTCCACCGAAAGCTACTTAGAAGAAAACCTTTTGCATTGTCAGTGAGACAAACTCACTTCGCTAAGACCTCCTGCCACGGATCTCAACATACGCCAAAGGGAACCCAAAGTGTGCCTGTCGCTGAGACATCATGACCTTGGCAAGACGTTAGACTGAACACCTGACTCCCACCGATAAACCATTCCAAGCACAAGTCAGGGAGACACGTTGAATTTGGTGAGACCCTATCCCAATAGCCATAACATATGCCAATAGATGTCTCCGTTGTTGCCAACACAAGATGATCATTATGCCGATAACTGCCAATATCCAATCATCGAAACAAGAGAAATGTATTGCCGATAGGCAACAAATGTTTTCTAGTAGAAAAATGAATTGGAGAGACCCAAATGTTGTCACACCGAAACACTTGAAACAGAAGATATTAGCAGAAAAACATAGTGGGTCATGGAGACAATGGGAGACCTATGCCGATGGAGACCAAAAGGCAGAAAATGCATAAATAGATGATCGAGGGGACAAATATGAGCCAAAATGTGAGTAAATAATAATGAAATGCAGGAAATAAGCATAAGGAAATACTCATACAAAAACTTAGGGGACATGAAAATATGCAAAAAACAACATAAGATTTTGATAGTTCCAATAGTGGCTCCGTCTGGGGATGAATGATAGTAAGATCATTGCAAGGATCCAAAATCTTTAGGTGAGTAGACCAGACATAAAATGAAGAACCGGTGAGCAGCAACGAAAGTGAAAGGCAATGGAAATGAATGCAAAGTGGGAGTGAATGCAAAGTGAATGCAGGATGGAGGTGAATGGAAAATGGGAGTGGAATGGAGGAGGATGAAAACCTAAAACTACTGTGCATGGAAAATAATTTTTAAGCAGATACACAAGAATTTTCCATGCACTGGCAACCCTCAATCCTCTGTGTAGCTCAAGAAAAGAAAAGTTTTGAGAATTTCCCATGAACAGGCAATTCCTAATCTTCACCAGGCATGTTTTGTAGATAATATGAGTCCTCACCCTTCTTTCCAACGACAACAAAAGGTCCCAGCCAAAGAGCTTCAAATTTACCATGCTTTCCTTTCTCCTGACACCTTGCATTCCACATCAACACCAAATCATTTTCTTCAAATTTTCTATTCTTTGCCTTCTTGTCATATAGATACTTCATGTGTGCCTGTAACTTTATGTTTTGACTTTGGGCCTCTCTCCTTCATCAAGTTCAGCAAGTTGCTCCATTCTATCTTCCATAGGCTCAAGAACTTCCAAATCTTCTTGTAAGAAAAACTTGTAGACTAGTAACAAATTTTGCAGAGGCATCCTAACCTGTGCTCCATACACTAATTCAAATGGAGATTTTCCAATTTCCTTTTTCACAGTGATTCTGTCAGCCCATACAACCAATTTTAACTTTGAATCCTAAGGCTTCTTGTTCTGTCCCAGTATCCTTTTTATAATCTTTAAAAGATTTTTATTGCTTGATTATGCTTGACCATTGGCTTGTGGATGATAAGGAGCTGCTTAAGAAATGGTAATGCCATACTTATCACAAAATCTTTTGAATTCATCTGACCTAAAGCACATCCCATTATCAGTGATTATCCTCAATGGTGTACCAAATCTAGTGATAATGTTGTCCATCAAGAAATTTGTTACAACTTTACTTGTAGCCTGCTTGGTTGGGATTGCATCCACCCATTTTGTAAATTAATCAGTGGCAACTAGTATCCATCTATGTCCTCCACTTGATTTCTCTTGTATTTCTCCAATGAAATCAATTCCCCATTGATGGAAAGGGGCATCAGCCTGCAAGGGTTGAAGTGGCAGAGCACCCTGGTACTTCAACTTTCCAAAAATCTTTTGGCAGGTATCACATCTTCCCACATATGTAAAAGAATCATTAAAAACCTTTTGGAAAAAATACCCAGCCCTGAGAATTTTGTGCGCAGTTGTCTTTGCTAAATAATGACCTCCACAAACTCCTTCATGCATTTCCTTCAAAACATGCTTGGCCTGTGATTCATCCAAACATAATAACAATATGCCATCCCTATTTTTCCAAAATAGATCGCCATCCATAAAAACATATTTGGACACCTACAACTTCAAAGTTCTCCTCTGGCTATCACTCAATCCATCTGACACTTCATGTATTTAAGGTAATGCATAACATTGGTATACCAAGGAGTATGTTCAATGCTTGCAACTACAGCCCCCTTTTCAACATTGCAGATCTGATTTGCCTCAATATTAGTTTTTGCCATCAGCTTAGCCAAGCCTTGGCCTCTTACCAGCTTCGTAATTTGTATCTCCATGTCAAATTCTTGAATCTTGTTGATCCATCTGCATCTTTTCCTTGTAACTTCAGATTGTGTTAAAATGTCTTTGACAACTGCATGAGGGACATAAGCAATCACCTTTGCTCCAACAAGATATGGTCTGAATGCTTTTTTGGCCTTTACTAGTGCAAAAGCCTATTTCTCCATTATGTCATACTTCAATTCAAACCCCTGTAATGATTTACTAAAGAAAGATACAAGCTGTTCATAACCATCATTATTCTTTTGTAACATAACAACAACAATAGTATGCATTGAGACAAATGAAAAAATATGAAAAGGCTTTGTAAAATCTAGAGATTTAAGAATAGGAGCCTCTTTGATAGCCTTTTTGATAGACATAAAAGCATCCAAAGTATCAGGAGTCCAGTCCATTTTTTGTCCTTTCTTCAACATTTTTGATATGGGCTTAATGATCTCAGCAAAATTCGAGACAAATCTTCTGACAAAATTAATTTGACCAAATAATGACTATATTGCTTTGACAGTTTTGGGAATAGGAATTTTATCAATAGCTTCAACTCTCTTAGGGTCAATTCTAATTCCCTCTTTTGAAACAATATGACCCAAGAGCTTACCTTCTATGACTGCAAAATGACATTTCTTTAGATTTAAACTAATACCATATTCAAGAGCTTTGATAAATACCTTTTCAAGATGTTGAACATGATCTTCAGCCTTCTTTGAATAAGCAGTCAAGTCATCCTGGTACACCACCATGATAACATTAATCGAATCAGAAAATGCAACATTCATGGCTCTTTGGAAAGTCGCTCCAGCATTAGTGAGACCAAATGACATTCTTATGTATACATATGTTCCCCAAGGAGTAGTGAATGCTATCTTGTATTGCTCAAACTCCTTGACTTTAACCTGATTTTATCCAGAAAACCCATCCATCATAGATAACAGCTCACAACCTGTCACCTTATGTAATATTGCTTCCATGTTGGGTAGAGGATAATTATCCTTGAGAGATACCACGTTCAGATTTCTAAAATCCACACATAATCTGATATCACCATTCTTCTTTCTCACAGGAACCAAATTTGAAACCCACGTTGAATGTCTGATTGGTTTGATAATTCCTCCATCTCTGAGCTTTGTCAATTCTTCTTGCATCTTAGGCTCCAGTGTTGGATTTATGGGCCTTTGCTTTTATCTAAAAGGCTTGGCGTCTGGCTTCAAAGGTATTTCATGCTGAAATAAATCCTCCCTATATGCTTTCAGATCTTCATATGACTAGGAAAACACATGTTTGTACTTTCTCAGCAACTTGATCAGCATTCACCTAATTGCTCAGCTTATTTTCTTCCCAATGTATACCTTTCTTGGTGCTATTTCAGTCCCCAAGTTAATTTATTCAACATCTTCTCTTTTGACTGGAGTCTGTTTCATAAAAGATCTATCACTTCCATCATACAGCCTCTCTAATGCCACTAGACCCCTGGGCAATTTTTTTTTTTTGAGTTGCAATATTTCCTTGCCAAACATAGTTTGCTTCCCATCCACTTCTTCAACAAAAGCATTGAAATCAATTTCTTGGGCCTCATACTGATCTATACAATTGAGGAATTTCAAAAGGTCTGTATCATCATTGAAAACTTGCCAGCTATAAACGTTATCAAGAACAATAGACCTCGTCTTGAACTCAATCTGTGACACCCTAGCCAATGTGATATGATCTCTTTGCAGTGCCACATTTGCTAAAAAATTAGCCATTATATTCTTCGATCTGTCAATCCACTCAATTTATAAGGCATAAAACAATTCAATTGTGTCCCATGCAGTAGTCATGTATTGCTTTAATCTTTTGTGCTTTGCTACATACTTGGATTTAATTTGTGAAACAACTAACTCAGAATCACCAAAAACAGTTAACAACTTAATCTTGTGTTTCATAGCTATGTTCAAGCCTGTCAATAAAGCTTCATACTCTGCCACATTGTTTGTACATTCAAATGCTAATAGAAAAGAATATTTAAAAGTAATACCTCTAGGTGAAACAAATACAATCCCAGCTCCATTACCTTCTTGGCTGCAGGCTCCATCAAAATACATCTTCCAGACACCATTGCAATTCTGTGCAACATGTTTTTCAATTGGATCACTATTAATTAATTCTGGCTGAGTTGGTTCTATTTTAAAACTCCCCAGATCAACATCACAAAACCAATTAATTTTATCATGTGGTACACATTCAACCAGCTGGCTCATTCTTGGCTCCCTATACAATTTGACTTCCTGGCCATTCATTGGTATTGTAGCATAAGATAAATCAAATTGAACATTTCCACCTACAGCTGCAGTCCACTGCCTTGACAAAAGCATCCTGAATTGAGGAGTATCAATGACTGTTATGTCTATATTGTAAGCCACCTATGGATAAGTAGCCAATTTGACTTCAATGCCTCTCATAATTCCCACCACAGGTACTGGTCTATTATCCATTACATAGCACTTCCCTTCACATGTATCAACCCACATGCCCAACTGCTTCATTATTCTGATTGGCATGATGTTTATAGCAGCACCAGAATCTATCATGCAATTCCTCAGTAATTTATTATTTATAAGCAATGTGGTGAAGAATGTATCCACTTGTGGGGAAGTTGTTAAAACATCACCCATACAGACTTATGATTTATTTAACTTTTCCTGCCTACTGACTTCTTTAGAATTCATATGTTTTTCATTCTGATTTGTAATCAATTGAACAACATTATCTCTGTATTCTTTAATTTTAATTAATTCAAGTAGTGGTACAGACATCTTTACCTGAGATAATGCCTATGTGAAGTCAAAAGAAGAGTTCTCTGTCTTAACAACCTTCCTCAATTCTGGAGATTCTCCTTTGCTTTCTTCTTTCTCTTTTTTATTAAGCTGGCCAGGCGTCTGTATATCTTTATTTAATTCCACAACTTTCTGCTCTAGGATAGGCTTCTTTTCAATCTTATCATGTTGCTTGTTTTCTGGCTTTTTTACAATTTCCTGTGTTGCCTTTTGATCTTTTATAAAAATTCCCCCAGGAACTCCATCTAGCTCATTTATTTTTCTATTTCTCAACCAGTATTGACTTTTGGCCTTCTCAACTGCAGCAACAATTATTTTCTCTATTTCATCTTTAGTGAGTCTTCTAACACTATACTGAACAGGCACCTCAACAGAATGTGGCTCTGTGTAATCTTCATCAGAATCATAAAAGATCTACTGTTCAGCCATATGGACATTATATTATTGATTTGAAACATCATATTCATAACCTTCATCCTCTAAAGATGAATTTATTTCCTCAACATAGTGAAAAAAATTTGAAGTCAAATAAACCTTGTGATCTTCTCCATCATTCTCCATCAACATTCCCTCTTCATGCATCCTTTGAGCTACAACACAATAGTCTGGAGAATGTGGCTGATTACAAACTTCACAAAAGTAATTATTACTCACCATGTAAGTCCCTTTCTTGCTTAATGGATCTGGAGTTTCTTTATTTCTGGGCCTAGCTAATACAGGTTTCCCATCTTTCCAATCTGTATTATAAGGCATATCGTGCAACCTTGGCCATTCATTTCTATTTTCACTTTTGTATGCATTCTCTTGTTTGTACTGATAATTATTGTTTTGCTGAGGAGGCCTCAGGTTGTCTCTTTTATTAGTTATACTAGTAGCCTTCATGTTGTTTTCAATTGTTAGTGCTATCTTCTATGCTTCAGCCAAATCTCTTGGGGATCTACTTCTCAGTTCATACCCTATCTTAGGATCAAATGCATTTAAATAAACACTCAATGCAACGGAATATGGAAACCTTGATCTAGGAGGTACTTTAGTATGTAACTTGTTGAATTTTTGGTTGAAATCATAAATTGAATCATTCTAATTTTTTTGAATTCTCATTAATTGACGAAGAGCTGCATCTAGAGAATTTTGATTTCCATATTGCTCTAAGAGTTTGTCTTGAAATGTCTAGAGAGAATTAATTGAGAACGCTGGTAGGCTGTTGAACCAATCCCTAACATCTTCAAGAAGTGACATCACGAATAGATTCATGTGTAAATCTTCATAAGGCATATCTACGTCCTAAATGAAAACATTAAAACTCCTTAAATGTTCTTCAGTTGTGATTTCATTACTCCCTATAAATTTGGGCACCATGTTCATCCAACTACCATCCATAGGGTAAGGATACAACTGAAAACCAGTTAAATCAAACTGTCTGATCATGGTTGCATGCTGGTGAGGTGGAGGCATAGGCGGATGCTAATACTGAGGCATGCAATTATTATACTGTGCATTATGAGGTGGGATATAATGTTGACCAGGAGGTGGATACATACCCATATGCTGTGTGGGAATGTGAGGTGGATGATTTGGTTGCTTGTAATGATTCCCAATCTGATTTTGAGGAGCATTTTGTTGATTGGAGGGCCCTGCGCCATGATCACCCTGCTTGTGAGGTGGGACATACTTTGGGCCACCAGCTGTCTGATCAGCAATTTGGGCTTTTTGTAATTTAGCCTCCAATTCCTTTATCTTCTTCTCTTTTAATTCTAACTGTGTCTTTACTTCATCAAGAATCGAGAGTTCATTGTTTCTTTCTGCCTCATGTTTAACTTCAAACTCAACCCGTTTCATAGCTTCAAACTCAGCTTGCTTTTGAGAATCATGAAAAGGAAAAGGATTCCTTTGATCTTTAGGCATTTGAAGTTCTGCACTTGAATAATCTCTCCATGTATCATAGCAGTTATCTGTTTCACAATGTGATCTTGGTGCTTTACCTTTGTTTTTTATGCACATGTCTTCATTTATTCTTTTTCCCTTATTAGCTCTGTCATCCTTATGTGCCCATTTACTGCTACCAGCAGGAGCTCCAGTATGACCTCCCCTGTACTGAGATCTTCTTCCATTCATGATGAACAACTACAAAAATTATGTCAGATTCGACACTCACTTTTATCAAAAATGAGAAAAATGTCTGATACTTCTAATTCCCAACAGAGCCTGTGCAATAATTATGACTCTATAAGTAAGGCTTTGATTCTGATTGTTCCCTAGCAGAGTCGCCAATTTGTTAGCTCTCAAAAATGTAGGCTGAATGCCTCAAGGGACTGCCAATCTCTTGATACACTTTAGGGTAACAGACAAGGTTGAAAAGATTCAACCTTCTACTCTTTAGGTGCTGCAAAACCTGGGTGGGTGTACCTCTCTGAATAATGCAGTCTTTACTTGTAATTATCTCTTAAAAATAATTTGTCCACAATGGCAATTTGAGGTGAACAAATGAAAATCCAATTTGAACACAGTGATAATATTTTGATCTAAGTCCTAAATGCTCAATTTAAAGATATAAAGAAGCTGAGTGAATTAAAAATGACGAAGTGTAGAGACTAGTGCCTTGTTGGGTATGCAGAGTCAAATGAGATCGAGATAAGCAACATTTTCTAGAGAAGACAAATTATCTGGCATATGTTTTGTTTACAACTTGTATAAACATGCAATAATGTGACTACTAAGTTCTACTTCAATAATCCAAAATGAGTTTCTCTGATTACTGTGATCAATAAAAGGATTTAATCTTTGCTTGAAAGAACCAGTTGATTGATCACACAAATACAACAAATGTGTATCGATAAATCAAACATAAACTTGTTATGTTAATTTAAACAACCAGAAAAATCATTCATGGAGACAACTCAACAGTATTTTTCATTTCAATTCAACAGATAATTGACACCAAAGAAATGCAGCAACATCAACTGAATCTCATAAATATCTCCATTGTGAAATCATGCAATAATAGCCTCTAGTCTGATAATTTTATTCTACTATATCTACTTGCAGTATATCAAAAATCTAATCTCTCATTTGTATTAACAACTACAACATGCTTATTTATACACAGCATGAGAAAAATATCAAAATAAAATATCATGTTGGCCCTCCACAAGAATCAGGCTCAATTCAAGTCAGCCAACAATGGTCTCAAAGCACTCAACATGTCGGCCACAAGATTTTGAAACTCTATTTTTACCAATAGAACAGTCGGCCAGACACAACATATCATCCTGCTGAAGGCAATTCAAATGCTTCATCCCTGTGCTCTGTAATTCGCGTTCGCCGTGACCACCCATTTGTTACATCAAAGTCAAGAAGTATCACCTTTGTTTTGCTATAGCCTAAGGCATTCGGTAAGATTTCATATAGATTTCACTTTGCTTCACCGAAAGTCCTTCAATACCCATGGGTTGCTATGACACCATGCTTGTTACACCGACATAAGCCACCCATCTCATGTTTGTCGCTATAACTTGTAACTCTCGAGCAAACCTTACGTAGACAACACCATGTCATACTGAAGTACCATGAAGTCATTCGTGCTCGCTAAGACCAGAATATTTTCATACCAATGGAGTCTCCATATGCATTATTAGTGAGACCGAAGGTCACTCGCCAAGACCTCATATCGATAATCCTGACCCATGCCAATATCACATCCCGAGCATATATATAGATCGCCAAAAGGAACTAGATCTCACACCAAAAGACCATTCACGCACCGAGAGGAATCCACATTGAATATTGTCGGCAAAACTCGACCCTTTTGCCATGACCATACACCGAAAGCCAAAAAGTCACACTGCAGAGCATGTTTTGTCTTGTTCATCCTCGCTAAGATGTAAGAAGTCTCCTGCCGAATTGTACATTTCATTTGACCTACTGTTGCTGTAGCTTCAAGATATCGGAGAGACCATATACTGATAGTTTTATCTTCCACCGAAAGCTACTTAGAAGAAAACCTTTTGCATTTTTGGTGAGACAAAATCACTTCGCTAAGACCTCTTGCCACGGATCTCAACATACGTCGAAGGGAACCCAAAGCGTGCCTGTAGCTGAGACATCATGACCTCAGTAAGACGTTAGACCAAACACCTGACTCCCACCAATAAACCATTCCTAGCACAAGTCGAGGAGACACGTTGAATTCGGTGAGACCCTATCCCAACAACCATAACATACACTAATAGATGTCTCCGTTGTTGCCAACACAAGATGATCATTATGCCGATAACCACCAGTAGAGGAAAACTCCAATCACCAAAACAAGAGAAACTTCTTGCCGATAGGCAACAGACATTTGCTAGCAGAAAAATGGATCGAAGAGACCCAAATGCTATCACACTGAAACACCTAAAACAAAAGATATTAGTAGAAAAACATAGTGGGTTGGGGAGACAATGGGAGACCTATGCTGATGGAGACCAAAAGGCAGAAAATGCATAAATAGATGATTGAGGGGACAAATATGAGCCAAAATGTGAGTAAATAATAATGAAATGTAGGAAATATGCATAAGGAAATACTCATATAGAAACTTAGGGGACATGAAAATATGCAAAAAACAACATCATATTTTGATAGTTCCAACACATCCAAAACTATGTGGATTGGGTTTAGGTTGTTTGTCCATAACATGCATTGCTCGCTCTAGGGTAGTGCAACCTCAGTCCATCCACTAGGTGAGTTGTCCCATCAAGGTGGAAAATGAGAGTCAAATTAACCTCCCATACCATACTAAAGTCCTCCTGACAACTTTGATAAGGCACCACAATATAATGTTTTTTTATTCTTTTGAATGTCATGTCTATAATTTTTTGAAAAAGGGGATTTTCCTTTGTTCATGTAAATTCTTCTTCTTAGGGAACATTGTGCCTAATGTCTCCAAGAGAGGACAAGTCAAAGAGTATTAGATCACCACTTATGGGATGCCTCTCACTTCGCATCATGCCATTAAGGGAAATCATATGATTAGAAATATCACACTCTTGGAGGACATCAAAGCCAATGACACCACCAAGAAAAGGATATGTCACAAGAAAAAAGAAAATCATGCCATGAAATATGCTGAAAGATTTCATCGATGTATGCCTCCACTTTAAAGCAATTGCTAACACCATTACTATGAGAAATTACTTTAAAGTATTCATTTTTTTCTCCCAAGACATGAGAGCTTTCATTGAAAAACACTATGCCAAGTCATATGTTTCCAAAATAAAGCTACGTCATGAAAAAGGAAGGGTTACCCTAAAAAATACAATGCTAAACCTAGAAATAAAAGTATGTTACATGCAGCCAAATTAAGGCATGTCATCCACATCCCAAGCTTGATCTGATGTATTCATGGAAGGTAGTCAACTAGCCAAAAAGAGACAATGAAAAGTTCCATACAAGGACAAGACTATCTAACCCCTTTCCCCCACTTAGTGCAAGAAAAGGATGAGTGAGAATGGATGATGATATGCCACTCCTTGCAAAAAGGAAATGATTTACAATTAAAGTAAAAAATGCAATAGTGAGTATGTTGTGAACCTACAACTATTACATGGCAAGGAGCAAACACTACATCAGAACAAGAAAATTGTCCCTAAAATAGCACTGAATTTCAGCGTATTTAAATTCATGAATTGGGCAATTTGGATGGTGCTAAACTTGGTGTAAATAGGAATGGTCATCTTGGCACAAAATTTTGTGCCTGACGTTATGTCAGAGTTAGCGGTGAAAAATCACAGCACCCCCATTAGCGCCCAAAATAGCACCAGGAAATAGTGCCAAAAATAGCGCTGGGAAATAGCATTAGAAATAACACCTAAATTAGCACCCAATTTGGCTTCCACTTTTGCTTCTATGTCTACTCCCATTTTTTCTTCTAGTTTTGCTTCCAGTTTTGCTTCTAGGTTTGCTTCCGATTTTGCTTTTAGTTTTGCTTCCGGTTTTGCTTCCAGTTTTGCTTCTAGGTTTGCTTCTGATTTTGCTTTTAGTTTTGCTTCTGGTTTTGCTTCCAGTTTTGCTTCCAATTTTTCTCTAGGTTTGCTTCCATTTTTTCCTCCCATTTTGCTTCCAAGTTTGCTTCCAATTTTGCTTCTAGGTTTGCTTCCACTTTTGCTTCTAGGTTTGCTTCTAGTTTTGCTTCTATTTTTGCTTCTAGTTTTGCTTTCGGTTTTGCTTCCAATTTTGCTTCCATGTTTGCTTCTAGTTTTTCTTCCAAGTTTGCTTCTAGTTTTGCTTCCAATTTTGCTTCCAGGTTTGCTTTTGGTTTTGCTTCCGGTTTTGCTTCTAGTTTTGCTTCCAAGTTTTCTTCCAAGTTTGCTTCTAGGTTTGTTTCCAGTTTTGCTTCCAGTTTTGCTTCCACATTTGCTTCCAATTTTGCTTCCAATTTTTCTTCCAAGGTTGCTTCTGGTTTTCTTCTAGTTTGGCTTCCATTTTTGCTTCTTTTTATGCTTCTTGTTTTTCTTCCATTTATTGATTTAATATGTTTTATTTCAATTTAATTAGTTAAATATATCGTTACTCTTAAATAGCTCATATGATTATAGACCAAGTAATTTAATTATTTAACTCATATGATTAAGTAACAAGATAATTATTTTTTTGGGTCGGTAACACAAAAATTTTGTATTGCTTGTAAAGATAAAAAAGTACATATATTGTTCAGTGTCATTACCCACCAAAATTCCATAGCAAATGCCAAAAACCAGAGGCACCTTAACGTGTAGAGTAAAACATTAAATAAACCCCATAACCCTTGTAACTGTTTCCCAATAAAATCCTTACAAAAAATAACCACCATTGACAATGTTTAGAGTTACATCCTTTAATACAACAAAAGTGGAGGGAGAATTCAAAATTAGAGACAAAAAAAAAAAGACCAGTCTTAATGAGCTCCACCTGAACCTAATGGATGCTTGGATATCTCCTTCAGAGGATTCTTCTTTCATAGCTTCCCTAACTTCTTCTTTTGGCGCTTCCAATCCCTACATTTCCATGTTTTCTTGTGCTAGAACTTCATCAACCTCCATGAGTTTGATGAAGAGTTTGAGCACTTTTCATCCCAAATGTGCTTCCTCAAGGAAAAAAGCTTTGTATTTTCCTTCAAACCAATGAATAAGGGGTTTGAACCCTGGTCTCCCATAGAGCTCCTCAATTTCATCATCTACCAGTCCTTCAAAATAATCTAAACCTACACCCAGAACCACCCATTTGAGAATGGACTCCATGCCTACTAGAAAATCTTCATGCACAATTTTCTACATCACCATCCTCACCATTTCCACTAGTTCACCTAAATCCAAGCCCCATGCCACAATTAAGGAGTAAACATCCATGTTGGTTTAGTATCTATGTTTTAGAGAGCCGAAATCCCTGCCAAAATTCTTTTTTTCACACTGCACTAGCTGCTTGTCGTCAACAAGGAAAAGGACTTGTAGTCATTTTTTGGATGCCTCTCCATAAAACGGGCCCAAAGATCTTTGTAACCGGAAGGTGAAATTGGCTTCCATTTCTCCTGACAACCAGCACTGCCACCACCAAAGTTTGTTGCAGATTTTTTCTCGACCCTTTCCAAATGCAATTAACACATCTTAATCGAGGGCTTGCATTTAACACCATCTTGGATTGCCCACACTTTCTATTAATGAAGTACTACTTCACCACCACCCTCCACCTTGTTTATGAAGTACTTTTTTATTAATGAAGTACTACTCCACTCACTTTGAAAACTTGTTCATTTAAGGTGTTTTCCTCTCCCATGTTTTCACCTAAGTCCGCTAACTTAACACCTCTAAAATCCTCCAACCTAAATTCCCCCGTTTCACCAAAATTTTAAGCCCATTTAGATAAGGCATCCACTTCTACATTACCATCTCTTTTAATGTGGCTCACCACAAAACTTTCAAAAGATCTTAACCTTTCTTTGATTTGTCCAATTACGTTCTAGAGGTGCCAAGCATTAATTTTACCTTTCATCACCACCTAAACAATTATTGTAACATGATCATCATCTATAATTAAAATGAGTCAAATATCTATAATTTAATTGAATTTGACAACATCCATCCTGAGCAATAAATTAAATCCATCATACATAATAAATATCCATCCAAAAATTATTGACCACTTTTAATATATATAAATTGACAAGTCAATACGGATAAGATCATCATCATATATAACTAAAACAAGTTAAAGTCAAATATGCCAATACATCAAAAACATGTCAAAATGATACATGTCCAACAGTCGACATAAGTGAAATGATACATGGATAAATGATATAAATAAAATTGATAAATTATGTAACTCAAACTGATACAAGTCAAGATGATACATGCCAATATGATACAACTCAATAATATAGTATTGTAGGCCGTGAAAATGATACATATGATAGTAACCATGAAAAGAGTCATCATAATGATATATCAACAATGATCCATGATTCAGTCTATATGATCATGAATGTCACTGGTTACTACCACCAACTATCTCATCATCATCATCACCATCATGATCACCATAATCATTATCCTCATCATCGTCATCATCGTCATCATCATCATTGTCATCAGACTTGGTGTCTTTCATATCTGCGGTCATCATCATCCTCTTCCATGTGATCTGTACCAACAAAACCAATATTTTGTGGATCTATATCATGTTGATCTTTTGGAAGACCCATGTTCTGCAAAAAAAACATTTAGAATGAAAAGTTATTATTTATTTCATGCAATAATTTATTTATCTATTATATATCTAATATTACAACATATGAGATGAAACCATAATCATACATCATATCAAAGTGCACATACCATAATAAAATTTCAAAAAAGTTACAGCTAATACTAGTGACTCAGGAGAAACTTCAACTTTCAAAAGCAAAGCCAATTAGGTTGGCAGACTTGTGGATCATGCCAACATTTGGTGGAAGAGGAAGAAAGATGACTAGAACTCTAGAGGCCCACCATAATGGATTTCAGTATTCAACCATGAGAGCAGAAGAGAGAGCTAATATCATGTATCAAAACATTAAGCATGCATTCTTCTAGCCAGCAGAGAAGGAGATGATTACTTTGCTTCATTTTCATTTGCATAACCATATCATGGCGTGGGAACCAAGAAGACCAAGGATGTCTAGTTTTATGTGGAGGTAATGGATGTGGTCCAAACTTTAGGAGGGGCAAGAAGTTCAATGTATGATCCTGATGAAATTGAGGAAGAAAAGCAAGAGAGAGACAAGAAAAATAAAATCAATACAGAGTTTCAAGGATTTGTCAAGTGAGTAAGAGAGTTATGGGAGCAACCTCATCTAAAATATTTTGAACTTGAGTTTGATATACCATTTAGAGAGCTTGGTTTTCATGGAGTTCTTTTCAAATACTCTACTTTTATTGTTCCTATGGTAAACTATTTGGTAGAGTTGGTGGAATTATCTTTCTTAGTAATCATTATTAGTGAGATTGAGATTGTTAACCTTGAGAGAGTATGACTTGGGAAAAAGGAATTTGATATGGCTATTATTTTCAAATATTTCAAGTGCTATGTACTCTGCATTGACACCATTCCTCAATATTCACTTGATGGTATCAAGGAATGGTTGAACTCCATGGATATAAAGTATTATGAAAGCATAATGAACTTCAACTGGTGGCCACTTTTGAAGAGTATTACTAATTATCCAAATAAATTTATTGAAGATGGTGGTTAGGAATTTTTGAATATGGAAGCTAGTGATTTTGATTCTAATAATTTAGAAGAGTCAAATTAAGGATATCAACCCTTTGATGTAGAAGAGGAACTAGAATCATATTTCATATAGCCACCATCAAGAGTGTTACAAGCCAACAAGATAGAGGGAATTCTTATATAAGGATAGTTTTCAATGTTGTAGGTACTGGCTTTAATGCCAACTACAATGGAAACATTGAAATTCCCTAGCAATATTTATGTTAAGGAAATTTCCTTTAGATGCAAGGATTCAAAGCACATCAACCATATGGTACAAATGATTAAATATGAGAGATGATCTATAGCAATGAAAGAGTCTAAAAAGGCAGAGAGAGATACACTGGCGACTCAAGAGAAACTTTAGCTTTCAAAAACAAAGTCAATTAGGCTGGAAGACATGTGGATCAGGCCAACATTTGGTGGAAGAGGACAAAAGATAACTAGAACACTAGAGGCCCACCATACTAGATTTCAATATTCAACCATGAGAGCATAAGAGAGAGCTAATATCATGTATCAAAACATTAAGCATGCATTCTTCCAGCTAGTGGAGAAGGAGATGATTACTTTGCTTCATTTTCATTTGCATAACCATATCATGGTGTGGGAACCAAGAAGACCAAGGATGTCTAGGTTTATGTGGAGGTAATGGATGTGGTCCAAAATTTAGGAGAGGTAAGAAGGTCATTGTATGATCCTGATGAAATTGAGGAAGAACAACAAGAGAGGGACAGGAAAAATAAAATCAATACAAAGTTTTAAGGATTTGTCAAGTGGCTAAGAGCTATGGGAGTAGCCTCATCTAAAATATTTTGACCTAGAGTTTGATATAACATTTAGAGAGCTTGGTTTTCATGGAGTTCCTTTCAAAGCCTCTGCTTTTATTGTTCCTATAGTAAAATGTTTGGTAGAGTTGGTGGAATTACCTTTCTTAGTAATCACTATTAGTGAGATTGATATTGTTAACCTTGAGAGAGTAGGACTTGGGAAAAAGGAATTTGATATGGATATTGTTTTCAAAGACTTCAAGTGGGATGTAATACGCATGTATGCCATTCCTCAATCTTCACCTGATGGCATCAAGGAGTGGCTAAACTCCATAGATATAAAGTATTATGAAAGTAGAATGAACTTGAACTGGTGGCCACTTTTGAAGACTATTATTGATGATCCAAATAAATTTATTGAAGATGTTGGTTGGGAATTTTCGAATATGGAAGCTAGTGATTCTAATTCTAATAATTCAGAAGAGTCAGATCAAGGATACAAACCCTCTGATGTAGAAAAGGAATCATAATCAGATTTCATGTAGCCACCATCAAGAGTGTTACAAGCCAATTAACAAGATGGAGGGAATTCCTATATAAGGATAATTTTCAATGTTGCAGGTACCAGCTTTAATGCCAACTACAATGGCAGCATTGAAATTCCCTAGCAATATTTATGTTAAGGAAATTTCTTTTAGATGCAAGGATTCAAAGCACATCAACCATGTGGTACAAATGATTAAATATGAGAGACAATCTATAGTAATGAAATAGTCTAAAAATGAAAAGAGAGCTACATTGGTGACTCAGGATAAACTTCAACTTTCAAAAGAAAAGCCAATTAGGTTGGCAGATGTGTGGATCAGGCCATCATTTAGTGGAAGAGGAAGAAAGATGATTGGAACTCTAGAGGCCCACCATACTAGATTTTGGTATTCAACCATGAGAGCAGAAGAGAGAGTTGATATCATGTATCAAAACATTAAGCATGCATTCTTCTAACCAGTGGAGAAGGAGATGATTACTTTGTTTCATTTTCATTTGCATAACCATATCATGGTGTGGGAACCAAGAAGACCAAGGATGTCCAATTTTATGTGGAAATAATGGATGTGGTCCAAACTTTAGGAGGGGAAGGAAGGTCAATGTATGATCTTGATGAAATTGAGGAAGAACAACAGGAGAGGGATAGGAAAAATAAAATCAATATAGAGTTTCAAGGATTTTTCAAGCGAGTAAGAGAGCTATGGGAGTAGCCTCATCTAAAATATTTTGAACTAGAGTTTGATATACCATTTAGAGAGCTTGGTTTTCATGGAGTTCCTTTCAAAGCCTTTTCTTTTATTGTTCCTATAGTAAATTGTTTGGTAGATTTGGTGGAATTACCTTTCTTAGTAATTGCTATTAGTGAGATTGAGATTGTTAACCTTGAGAGAGTAGGAATCAGGAAAAAGAAATTTGATATGGCTATTGTTTTCAAAGACTTCAAGCGGGATGTACTTCGCATGTATGTCATTCCTCAATCTTCATTTGATGGCATCAAGGAATGGTTGAACTCCATGGATATAAAGTATTATGAAAGCATAATGAACTTGAATTGGTGGCCAATTTTGAAGACTATTACTGATGATCTAGATAAATTTATTGAAGATGTTGGTTGGGAATTTTTGAATATGGAAGCTAGAATCAAGAAGCTAGTGATTTTGATTATGATAATTCAGAAGAGTTAGATCAAGGATATGAACCCTCTAATGTAGAAGAGGAATGAAAATTAAATGAGGAAGGTTAAAAAGATAAATCTCTTGTGGAGTCAGAGGAGGACGAAGAAGAAGAAGAAGATTTTGAAGAGGAGGAAGGTAAAATATGGGATGAATTAGAAGTTGAAGATAGAAATGCAGATAAGGAAAAAGGAGACGAGTCTAACAATGAAGAGGAAAGGTGGCAATGAAAGGTAAAAGCTACAGGGAAGTATCAGGTACCTAATATTAGAGATTCAAGAGGAATTCCTAACAAGAGGCATAAAGTTAGATGAATTGAGTCCATCTACATCCTTCTACTATTTTTTCATGCACATAAACGGTCATCTTGTAATCATAAGATTTTAGCTTTATTTACTCATCCTATGCATCAATAAATAAACAACTCAACACAAGAGACACAAATTGACATATTAACACAACAATATCCAACTAAGTTATTGAAACTCAACTATTGATACCTCGTTCTCCATCCATATTACAAAATCATTCCACTTTTTGTTTTATAACATTTTATTTTCAAATTGCTTTGGATGATGGCCATATTTCTCCTCCTGTCAAAACATGGCACATGGACTAGTTAAAGTAATTAATATGTAGTCATTTAATTTTTTCAATAAAAAAAATATTATTTAAAATATTAAATATACTTACAAATGTACAAATCAAGGCCTGTAAACCTTTCTTCCTACTACGATGTGTGGCATGAAGTTTCTCGAGCCTAGCCTTGGAGGCCTTGTACTAAAATATATACTAATTCAATTTAAATATGCACAAATAAAATTTAAATTTCATTTAATAAATTTGATATAATCTTATGAGAAAATTCAAATACCTGCATACTCTCCTCACTAAGCTTCCTCCGTCCTTCCGACTTCTCATATGCTTTTACAAGCTCTCTCCATACTTTCACACTTACATTAATTGGCCTTTTTTTCTACCTCAGTTAGGAGGGATTTTTTTTATCTTCTTTGTTTGGTTGCATCAAAATCTCTTGTAGTTTTGAGACATTCATAGCTTTATCTTCTTTACAGACCAACCTGTGCCAAATTCATTCTCCATGTCATGGATAACTGCTTTTTTTAGGTGCATGGGTATCTTTGAGAATGGAAAATGTAGATGGCCTTTGAACAATTGAAGGTATGATTCCTTCAACCTATTCACAAAATTTTTCCTAGCATCCATCATTCAGACTTCCCCTAAAACCACCTCGTATTCTATCTTTGTATTGTAGCTACTAATGCAAGATTGAAAACATGGCGTGGTGGAAGAAGTTTATATCTTAGGAGTGGAAATCTCTGCTCCTTGTTCCACATTCTTAGAGTTTACTATCACTAATGTACTCTTGGATCTTTTTCTCAATCCAAGACTGGTTGGGGAATCAATTTATTCCCTTCGAGAAAATTGATATGTTTGCAATGTTTGAGGGGAATTAATAGATTGTTTTTTTATGTATTTGGCAAGTGTTGTCCAATCCACATTAACCAATTTGTTCAGTGCCTCTACCGCCAATATGGAAGCCAATTCCTCTTTATCTTTGTCAGTCTCATGTCCCTATATATATATATATTTAATTTATATTTCTTCTTTTAAATTTAGAAATAAAAAACTGAAAAGTAAAATTCAAAGAAAGAATGGAAACATTTACAGATCTATAAATTGACAATGAATTACCTCATTGTGGCTAGAGTTTGCTGACAATGCTCGCTTCCCTCCATTGCTTGACATTTTGAGGCAACCTAGGGAAAATTATTTTTGTCTAGTTTGTGGAGGCAAATGAAGTGCACACTGTTAGGTATGAAAGATTTCATACAGTTTGTGGTATGAAAGTTTTGTTTTATGGGAAAATATGTTCGCTCAGTTTGCTTAGTGTTGATAACCTTATCATGAAAACTCTTTCATAATGAAATCTTGCACAAATTTTTCATGGCATCGGTGACTATGGCACGGCTGGGCAAAACCAAGTGGTTTATGCATTTATTTTCAGTAGTTGCTCAATAGTGACCGACCCAATTCCTAAATTTTCCAAGCAATTCACTATTTCCTTCATACCCAAGTTAGGGAAAGAATACGAAGGCATCCTCGCTTTGTGCTATAATATTTTGAGCCAAAGTTTAAATGGGTAGAGTAAAATTTTTTGTTGGTTTCTCAAAGGTTTTACAATTTTTAATGATGGGGTAATTTGGAGGTTGCCTAGACTAGTTAGGCCACAAATTGGTAAACAATCACGAATTCAACCAAGAAAAAAATTGTAACCTTACCTATGGTGTTGCAAACTAAATTGAATTTCTCATCAGTTGCTAGTAGTGCCCTGCTCTCTTCCTTCATGCAGTGTTTTTCCCTTTTTTGTCGTTTGATTTCTTCCTTCACTTGGGAAAGTTTTAAATTTTTTTATTTTGAATCATTAGTCGACACTTTAGTTGGCATTAGTTAACACCAACTTTAGCACTGACTTTTGGCCATTAATGTAATTTTTTTGGGACGTATAAGGTGGCATGAAGTGCACCTAATTTAGCACCTATCATTGTTGTATAGTGACTATTTTCATTGTTGTGTATTATAGGATCCAGAGTGTTGGAAAATACTCCAACTCCTACCTTGTTTTTGTGACCACCGCTATCCCGTGGCTCCTTCACCAACTTAGTGTGGTAGAGCAGTTTTTACTATAATCTCGCAAGGTACTTCATCCTTCTCGATGGTAGTGTAGTGAAATATTTTATGGTGGTATACGAGTCTTCCTTCTATTCATGGTGGTGTTGTGGTGACTTTCGCAATCCCGCAAGTCTTCTACCATTGGCGTGTGATAGTGCGGTGACCATTGCTATCCCATGACTCCTTCATCAGCTTAGTGCGATAGAGAAATTTTTACCACGTTCCCACAAGTTGTTTTTTCCTTCTCAGTAGTAATGTGGTGAAAGCTTCTGTGGCAGGATTTTTATTCACAGAGGAGGCCATGGAGAGAGGACACAGAGGATGTAGAAATACTAAATCGTTGAGAGGAAAGTGGGTGGAAATAGATGAGACAACAAAATTTGTAGATACAATAGAGGTAAGAAGAGAAAGAAACCTCAACCAAAGGAGGAAGGTGTTTATGAATTCACAAATGTTACAACATAGAGGAGATAAAGTCATTTTTTTTGTCCATGAGGCATTTGAGGTCAAACTTATTGGTTGAAAATGCATAGGAATGGTGATTAAATGTGATTCTATGATCAAGGGAAAAGTTTGAAAATTAGAATAGCCAAAACATGATATCAATATGTCAAATATATGACTAAAGTGAGGTTTTGTGTTGGATAGCATATTCATTGAAATGATATAATTTGTGTACTAAACATTATTTACTATGTTGTGTATTATAGGGGTGAGATGAGGCCATGGAAACAGATCGTGTCATATCAAATCAGGACACAATGGATAAAGCGAGACATCAAGTACTCAAATTTTGGCTTAACTTAGGAAAAAATGACTTGATGGAATTTTGTGATATGTCCATATTTTTTCACAGTATTATTGAAATTTATAATGTATTATCCAATCTTAACATAAATTAATGCATGTTGTTGATTATTTTAGATGGAGATTGGAGAAAATGTAGAGCCTAAGTGTTCAACTAGTAAAAGAACAAGATATGTACATGGACGTGGACCAAAAACTATTAAATCACATAGAAGACAGTGGGTGGAAGAGGATATGACAATGGATATTTTAGACACAACAAATAATTGCAATGAAGAAGAGGTAGGTCAGGACTATAGTACATGGGATGAATATTTTGAGAAAATTGTTGTTTGTGGATTTTTTGTATGTCATGGAAAGAAACAATTCAAACAAGTGATTGTACAAAGATATTACATATATGATGATCTTCCAGTCGGTAGTATTCCTCCTACAATCGATTCAAATCCAATAGGAATTGTGGTGAGGAATTTTCCAATTTGATATAAATAACATGTATACTTCGTTTAAACATTGTTTTATATTATTTAAATAACTATTTTTTTCTTAATGGATACTTGTAGGATAAAGTTCTCAGTTTAAAGTTTCTTGGATCATTGACCTCCAACCTAGAGGGCAACGATCATTTATCATATGATACATCTAGCAAAAATATGTGCCAATATACCAGCTTGGAAGATGAGGAATTGATTAAAACAAGTAACAAAACAAGAATCGGTGTGAAGATGCATAATTTTCTTAAAGACAAGGGGAAGGTGGACTGCATACCCTATGAGAATGAATGTGATGGAGATGATGACTTTCCTTTGAGTTTGAGATCAATTTACAAAGAGACTTTGATCGTCGACTATATTGCGCTTGGCCTAGTGATCAACAACTACCTAGAGTGTATGAGGTGTTTCAATTTTGGGGATACAACTACATGATACGACCCTCGAATATTCATGGATTGAATCTAGGCCTCTTTATTGTCCAAAATGTACATGTGGGATCCAAACATAGAAATAGTTCAAAACAAACCACTAGGTGATTAATGCCATATTATGGTCCATCATATTACAGTGGTGAATGGAGAAGGCTAGCAGAATATAAGCCTAGCATGGTGACATATGGTCTAAATTCGAATATGTATACACATCATCTCCAATTGGAAAGTAGAAAATAAATGAATAGAGGTCATCTTATGTATATAGATGTACGTGCATACACACACAAATATTGTAGGATTTATAAATAGTATTAAGGGAAAGGACCCTACTGTAAGACTGAATTGTTAATTTGTTGAGGTTATAAATGATAAAGATGGAGATATGGAAAGAGAGGTTGATAGATTGATAATGGTTGAGGCTATCATAGACCTTACCATTTGGGATGAGCTATTGATTGATTACCCCTTCTTAAAACATACTCCTGTGTGAAAGAAGAGGGAAGAACAAGGTCTCCCTAAGGATGTTCTTAAGGGAAGAAAACCAAAGAATACTAAATGAGTGTGGACTAATGTTTTATAAACTATGTTGGAATACTAAATGAGTGTGGACTAATGTTTTATAAACTATGTTGTCAAAATTGTGTTTTATAGCAATTATTGTATAAAAAAGGTAGTCTATAAAATAACGTTTCATTATTCATTTGATGTATATATGTTCATACAATTTATATAATTTCTAATATATGTATGTCGTTCATGTGCAGGTATTTTTCTATGAAGATATTTTGGACCTAAAATGGATATTTGTCATACATTATGATCCAAGATTAAGGCATCTATTTGATGATGCATTAGTGGATACTGAGTAAAAAAATGATGACCAACAAAATGAGAGAGAGGGACTAGAGAACATCGAAGAAATTGACATCCATGATGATGTTGAAGTTGGTTATGTTCAGGCACAAGAAGACAACAATCTAGAGTTAGATGATGTTATGGAAGACAACAATATGCATGGTACAGGAAATGATGATCCAAATACATCTAGTAACAATATATATGGTCTATAGTCAAATTTCAATGATGATGAAAATGATGCAGGTCAAGATGAAGATGATGATAATATTAAATACTTGAAAGAACATATGAACATTGACAATGATACATTGGATGACATTGTAGTAGACAATAATGTTAATGACCAAGGCTTCTAAATTTTTTAGAATTATTTGCAATCCATGTTTAAAAAAGGATTATTTTTATGGCCTAAACTTTGAAATGCTTCAATAATATTATGTTGTACTTGGAAAATTGAAAACCTATTTTATTCTCCTCTAGAGAAAGTTTTTTTTATTTTCCATTATAATTCTAGACCAAACAACATTTGCGGGGATGGACTTTTACACCAATCTTAATTTGTATGAAGTTCACGGATCTATTTTCTAGTAAATTCCTTTCATAGATAGGAAATGTAAAGGATTCATTTAAGAAAAGATAAGTAGTCTCTTTTTTAGGGTAATCCACATGAAAAAAGTAAAAAGCACATAAAAAACAATTGTATAGTAGAAAATCAAATTCAATCAGTTATGTCTTATTTCACTTGCACACTTATCTGGAAGACATAGGGTATTCACCATACATTTCCCTTTACAAAGAAAACATGTGCTTTCATTTATTTTTTACTGTATATCTTAGAACTAAAATTGTTGTTACATAATGATGCACTGAGAAAATAATATATACAAAAAATTGCAAAGAAAATATTTGAAATTCAGCATGCAACCTACTGTGTTGTTCTGAAAGGAATCAAGATTAAATGGGACAAGAAATAAAAATAAAATTTTGATGATTATACTTAAAAGTGAACAAGATATGAAAAGTGTGGACAATGATGGTGTTGAAATTGAAAACCTTGATTCTGATGATATTACTGTTTTATGTCATTCAAGATAAAGAGCAAATACAATTTTATATACATAGAAAATGAAGATTTGAAACTAGTAAACTGAAAATGTAAAGACTGTAAGATTTTTCCTTAAACAATAATTCACATACTCACTTGTAGAAAAGGGTGAAGCATTTTTTATTCAAACTTTGTTTTATTTAATAGACATAATAGTAAAAGAATATTTACAAGTACAAGAATATATACATTGTTTCATAGAAAATAAGGAATGTTCCACAGAATATACAAGTACAAGAATATATCATCATCATCATATCCTTAATTACCTGTTGCAATATCCTGAAATTGTTCAATCTTTGGTATGAATTGTTGGCCAAAAAAAAAGGATTACTTGGATGCTTCTTGCATTCATTTTGTATCAACATATGTTCATGAAGACAAAAAAGTTAATAAAATATTAATACATGTAACTCAAAATTATTTGAATAAGCAATTTTATTAACTTTATTATTTTTAAATAGTTTCCATTTTTATGTTAAACATGTAACAAGGCAAAATAAGCTCAAATTTTCAAAAACTTTAGTAGCTCTACCAACATCCACAATAAATGCTTTATTGTATTAGCATATTCATTCACATAAGCATAGTATTGAGGCTCAATAACTGATACTCATTCAAATATAAGAAGAAATAAGTATGGAAAACATAAGAAAAATATAGAATGATAACACAATCATGGAGAATCTTTGATAATAAGATATTCTCCATTATATTGCTTCAATTGATATATATTAATAATATAAGTCTTCAAAATGGAAATGATATATGATGATGATAATTTAAAACTAGGCCTTGGTTTCCTATTTATATAGGAAGCAACAAGCTACAATCCTTTTACAAAAAGAAACAACTTTCATAACTACTTTTATGGTGCAGGAGCACCTACACCTCATCCTCCCTTTTTGATCATTTGATGGAAATAGATGGTGAATAGGTTATAATGAGTCCTTTGAGTGTTTTTCATCTTCAATAAAGTCTAATAATACCATTGGATAGGTTCTAGGTTGAGTTTTTCAGTTTTGGAGTCAAAATGTGAAATATTGCAATCTTGCACTAAATGTAGTCATGTAGCCTTGAGAAGGAAAAATCCTAAATTTGTACTTGGATATGCCAGATTGAGGTCTTAAGGATATAATAAGGCTATTTTGAAGCCATTAGAATGGTTTTAGAAGTCATAGGTGTTAGAATTGAAAGTTGCTTCAAAATTGCAAAGTTGTCATAATGCAATTTAATGTAATTTGAACATTAATGATGTAATTATGCTAACCAACAGTTCCCTCCTTAAAAAAAATCAGTTGAGGGACATTTTAAATGATGAGGAAAATTTTAAATAGCATCCATTGGGTTGAGGTAGGGAGGAGATTGAAGTTTTGAAGGATTTTAATAAGAAGAAAACTTTGTTTTTCCAGTTTTTACAGCGTTGTTGACTGTTATTTCGATTGGTACAGCCTGTAGCAGCATTGTAAGTCCATATAATACATATGGTTCGATAGAGAGGAGATTATTCTTTCTTTTGGTGGTGATTTGAGTTAATTTCATGAAGAATTGAGCAAGTTACATCCATTTTACTACCAGAGGGTTTGAAATCCTACAAAACAAGGGTTTGTTCACAAATATGTTCATAAGTCACCATTCTACTGTAGGAAAATTCTAATTTTTAGTGGAATTATGGATTTAAGGGTCCTTAGCATGATTCAATTGGTTTCAAGAGAAAATATGGAGGTTTGCAAAATTTATGTGATGCCCTAGGTTTGGTTTTACCTTGAAACAATCCAAAAAACGATCATTTGTAAGCATTTCTTTTGATTTATGAGTATTTTAAGTAAATAGAATGGATGTAAGGTGTGAATTGGGTCATGGGGAGAATTTAGAACCCACTAAAGGCTTTAGGGGTGTTGGGGTGTGCCTTGGTAGTCAAACCTTTTGTACCCAGGCCTAAATCAAGCCTTCTTGTGGCTTGCAAAATCAATATTTTGAATCATCTATTTGTGGAGTTCAATCCTATACATTTGTGCACCTATAGGGGATATTTTTAGAAGTCTAAAACCTTATTTCATTGTCTAGTTAATGTGTTTAATAAGTTTTTATTTTGACTGTCCTAGTTGGCAATGTTGCAAAGTTGCATGGGCTTGTGTAAGAGTGATGAGAGAATGGGAGTTTTTGAGTGTAAAGTCCAGTTATTTGGTCTTGTTTTGACATGTTGAGAGTGTACATAGAATCCCCAAGTCATTTGAAAACATTTCTAGGTTGAGTTGGGTGATCAAGTTGCTTGTTGGAAGAAATAGTGAAGTTGATGTGTGCATTTGAGAGAAGCTAATGGAAAAAGGTGTTGCTTCCCCTGCCACTCTACATCAAAGTGGTATCAAAGCATTGGGGAGTTGATTTTTTTTCATTTTGTAGGTTGAAGAAGAAGGTGAAGAGGAAAGGTTGAAAATATTCCTCCAAAGAAGAGTGATATGGCTAAAGAGATGAAGGAGATGAAGGACAGGCATGCTAAGGAACTCAGAGAGTTGGAGAAAAGGATCATAGCCTTGGAGACAAACAAAAGAAGGGATGTTGAAGAGAGTGAATTAGATGAAGAGGAAGATGATGAGATTGAAAATGTGGAAGAAGAGCTTACTCCAGAGGATCAAAGAATTGCAAAGTTACTGAAGGCAGTGAAGAATGACAAGCCTAAGGTAAAGATTGATGTTCCAAAGTATGGTGGTAGTCTAAATGATGAAGAGTTACTTGATTGGATTGGTACATTAGGTAACCATTTTGAATGTGATGAGGTTCCTAAGGAGAAAAGAGTAAAAATTGCAAAGAAAAAGTTGTAAGGCCATGCTTTGGTATGGTGGGACTACTTTCAATTAGAGAGGAGAAAGCAAGGCAAGTCTAAAATCACCTCATGGGATAAGATGGTATCAAAACTCAAAAGTAAATTCTTACCCAAGGACCATCAAGTTCAAATGTTTAAGAAATTCCAAAGCTTAAGGAAAAAGGAAATTGACATTAAGTCTTATACTAAGGAATTTTATAAACTAAGTTTATGGTTTGGTCATCATGAGAATGAAGATGAAAAAGTTGCTAGATATGTAGGTGGTTTGAGGCTTAACATACAAGATGAATTGGTTTTGGCTAACCCTAGGAGTGTAGAGGAGTGTTATCAAATGGAAATCAGGATGGAGGAGATGCTTAAGAGGAGACAAGAGAAATTAGTGAGGGGAAGAGGTTGTCCTAATGCAAGAGGAAGAGGAATGATTTCTACATCAAAGAAGCCAAATGTAGATCAAGAAGGAACAAACAAAGGTAAAGAGAAAAATGTTGATTATAGAGGGGGTTTTGATTTTAGAGGCAGAGGAAGGTTTCGTATTGGTAGAGGTTCTAATGCTTTTGTGGGAAGGTGCTACACATGCAATGATTTTGGCCATCCTTCATTGAAATGTCCTGAGAGGGTTGGTATCTCATCAAGTGGAGACAAGAAGATTGATATGAGAGCACAATTGGTTCAAGAGGTGTGTGAAAGCCATTATTCTATAAGTAAGAAGGTAGATCCTGAAGTAGGGGAAATGTTGATATTGAGAAAGACAATATTGAAAGGAAAAAAAGAGGAAGCACCTTTGCAAAGAAAAAGCCTCTTCAAGACAAATTGTAAGTGCAAGGACAAGGTATGTAGAGTGGTGATTGATTATGGCTCAACTGAAAATATGGTGTCATGTGAAATGGTAAACAAGTTAGGTTAGAATGGGTCCTTTGAGTGTTTTTCATCTTCAATAAAGTCTAATAAGACCATTGGATAGGTTCTAGGTTGATTTTTTGAGTTTTGGATTCAAAATGTGAAATATTTCAATCTTGCAATAAATGTAGTCATGTAGCCTTGAGAAGGAAAAATCCTAAGTTTGTACTTTTATATTCAAGATAAAGGTCTTACAGATGTAATAAGGCTATTTTGAAGCCATTAGACTGGTTTTAGAAGTCATAGATGTTAGAATTGAAAGTTGCTTCAAAATTGCAAAGTTGCCATAATGCAATTTAATGTAATTTCAACATTAATGATGTAATTATGCTAACCATTGGTTCCCTCCTTCAAAAATTCAGTTGAGGGCCATTGGAAATGATGAGGAAAACTTTAAATATCCTCCATTGGGTCGAGGAAGGAAGGAGATTGAAGTTTTGAAGGATTTTAATAAGAAGAAAACTCTATTTTTCCAGTTTTTATAGTGTTTTTTATTATTCTTTCAATTGGTACAGCCTGTATTAGCATTGTAAGGCCCTCTAATTCATATGGTTTGATAAATGAGAGAGTCTTATTTCTTTTGGTGGTGATTTTAGTTAATTTCATTAAGAATTGAGCAAGTTACATCCATTTTACTGCCAAAGGGTCTGAAATCCTACAAAACAAGGGTTTGTTCACAAATATGTTCATAATTCACCATTTTTCCATAGGAAAATTCTAATTTTTAGTGGAATGGTATATTTAAGGGTCCTTTAAATGCTTCAATTTATTTCAAGAGGAAATATGGAGGTTTGCAAAAATTTTGTGATGCCCTAGGTTTGGTTTTACCTTGAAACAGTCCAGAAAATGATCATTTGTAAGCATTTCTTTTGATTTCTGAGTATTTTAAGTAAATAGAATGGATGTAAGGTGTAAATTGGGTCTTGGATAGAATTTTTAACCTGATAAAGGCTTTAGGGGTATTGGGGTGTGCCTTGGTATTCAAACCTTTTGTACCCAGGCCTAAATCAAGCCTTCTTGTGGCTTGCAAAATCAATGTTTTGAATCATTTGTTTGTGGAGTTTGATCCTATTCATTTGTGCACCTGTAGGGGATATTTTTAGAAGTATAAAACCTGATTTCATTGTTTGGTTAATGCATTTAATAATTTTTTATTTTGACTATCGTAGTTGGCAATGTTACAAAGTTGCATGGGCTTGTGTAAGAGTGATGAGAGAATGGGAGTTTTTGTGTGTAAAGTCAAGTTATTTGGTCTTGTTTTGACATTTTGAGAGTGTACATAGCATCCCCAAGTCCTTCAAACATGTCTGGGTTGAGTTGGGTGATCAAGTTGCTTGTTGGTAGGAATAGTGAAGTTGATATGTGCATTTGAGAGAAGCTATTGGAAAAAGGTGTTGCTTCCCCTGCCACTCTACATCATTTTAATAACAACTATTTAATTAGAATAATTAAGAAAATAACAAGACTTAAGACATTTTGACATATTGTTCCATTATTCAATGTAGAAGACATGTGATCATTGATCTGGAAAAGTCTTCCTCTCCATGACGAACGCCCAAATGCTCTTGCCTCAGTGTCTTATTCTTCTGAAACCAAATACTTTTCCTCCCACTGATAAACCATAAAATCTAATGGCCACTTATATTCGTAGATCTTTTGCATGTTTACAAGATGAGTTTTCCATCGACTATCTAGTAATTCCTTTGTATCATTGACAAACTTTAGGTATCCCACATCAAGAACAATCAATCCATCCATGATCTGATTTAGCCTGGGAAGACTTGTATCATCATCATCTTGTATATGAGTTACACACTTATGAACAACCTGATTGAATTCTTTCTTCCACTTATCCAAGTCCTTCAACTAATCACCATCTCTCACGATTTCAGGTATATACCACTATTTGTAGGTATGGAATAAATCCATTTGTGTTACAATATTTTTATCAAATGCTTGTACATACTAAAATTCATCAATAATCATCTTCACAATTTGTTCAATTGGCTTTAATGTTATGGGTGCATCAGGCCTTCTTAGTAGAACTCTGCATAACTTAGCCAAAGTGTGGTGAATAGGCTGCCACCTTTTGAACAAAGGATCTAATACAAGCATATGTGTCTTTATTTGATCCATTGCCTATTGAAGTGTTTTATAACTATCATGCACATTCTCCAGTTTATCCATAATTGATTTTGTCCTGTGCTGAAGAATCTTTTCCATAACTTCATAAATTCATCTTTTCACTTCATCCTGGGCTTGATTGTTGTCCTTCTTTACATCATCCACTTCCTTCTCTGGATTTTTTACCTGTTCTGTAGAAATTTTCTTCACAATATTTATTGGAGCAATAGGAGGAATGTATAACACCATCTCCTTACTTTGTGAGGGTCCTGGTCCTCTTAATTGTTCTTTCAATTTGACATTCTCCATGAATAGTTTATTAACTTCATCATTTAGGAACCTTTGTTCCTTTTCATACTCCTTCAATCTGTCTTCTAATCCCTTAATAGTTGCTTGAGTGAACATGGTCGAATGCATGGTCATTGTGGTTGTCTCCAAAGGGGTGGTATCTTGTATTGTCCTTACCATCACTGCCCATTTCATCCCTTGAATTACATCCAATATTTTTGGTTTCTGTGTATTTTTCTATTTGATCCATATGGCCAGGGTTTCAATCTTTGGGTTATACCCAATTCCACTCACACCTTCATTAGAGTCAAATTCTGCAGCTAGCATTGGATCTTCCTTAGCCCGCACTTGATCAAGCAAAAACATTTTCTTTAATTCCAAGCTAGGGAAAATGAGCATATTGCTCTTCAAGACCATTTCTCTAGCCTTCTAGGGGCTAATTTCAATGTCGTCAACTCTTAATTCTTGGAAAGTCTATGCTACCATTTCATTTTTCTTTGATTCTTCAATTCTTGCTTCAGCTAATTCCATCCTCTTGAAATTATTTTATCTTCATATTCATCTAGAAATCCTTAAACTCAGGAGTCTTAATGAATTGAACATCTTCTATGAATCTCCTGGCTGCAATTTCCCTTTCGTCTTCATGTACCTCTGTACTTGTTTTTTCTACATCACCCATCCTTTCCTCATGTTTATGGGCACTAGTCTCAAGGATGGGCTAATCAACTTCAATATCACCTTTCAATGAGTGCAGTACTATAACCACTTCCTTAGTATCGCCCACCTATTCAGTATCCTCATAAGGTACTAACTGTTCAATGCTTCCTATCGTCTAACTTTTGGGAGGTAACTGCTCCATGGGAGGCTCAGAGGTTTCACCTAGGGTATGCTCTTTGAGATATGCTTCCTTCTTTCTGTACAATTCCTCAAATCTACCAATTATCAATTCTATCCTCTTGATGGGGTCCTTTTCCTCAACAAAGTATCCTATGAAATCCTTGGACCTCCGCTTTGTCCTTTCTTCAACCTTCTTCATATATTCCCATTTTTTCCTTCTACTAAATACATCATTATAAGTAATGCAGTTCCTTATGACATCTTCTTCAAAATCCACTTGATGTGGAACTATCATTTTGGTAAGAAGATTGTGCCTTATTTTTTTCATATGATTTTTAGCGTCAAAGGCTCTTTATTTTCTAGATTTTAATGCATATCTTGTCTTCAAATAATACTGTAACTCCTCTAGTGTGTCTGAGCCTACAGTCCAATCTTCACACTTGGTTTGGTTTGGCAAGAAAGTGCCTTTCTTCTACTTGTGCATTACACCTTTCTCCATCCACATCATTTGCCACATAAATTCAAGAAATGCTAATCTAAGGGGCACAAATTTTGGAGGTATGTGTGGAGCAACGTGGCATCCATAAACTCTTATTATTGTAACTTCTGGGAGGGAGAACCAATCTCCAAAATTGTGTGTATGACCCTGCTCTGGTCTTAAATCCAAAGGTATCACTAGTTGCAACATTTTGGTTGATAATCTTGGTATTGCATACCCAAGAACTCGAAGGATTATGTGTACAAAATCTTTGTAGAATACAACAAAGCTTGAATTCTTGCACTGAATATCCCAAATATAGCACCATTTCTGGACAGGTGTGGGATTCCCTTGCTCATCTACTGTAGCCAAGTCCATTCTTTTAGTCTAATGGTCCCTGTTCTGGTACAATATCAGATGACATAGTAGGGAATAGTGTCTAAATGGAATCGGTGCTCTATCCTCTATAACTTGGGATAATTCATCATCTAACACCTTCTCAAGGTATGAAGCAAAGTCATATTCAATATTAGTTTCAGGGTTTTGAATTCTCATGCCCATCATCATTTGGCCTATTGGAATTTTATCTTGAGCATCTATCTCCAACACTTGGAAAAGAGCTAAATATGTATTCACAAAGTAATAGTACAAATATGTCACATTAAATGGTTCAGTAGTGGTAGTAGAGATGGGGAATGTTTTGTTACAAATGCCTCTTTTCACATATAGGGGTACCTCATCACTTCTATAAGTCTTTTTTAACCTAGCATAATCCTCCTCACTTTTTTGTAGGTTTATCTTGGTCAAATCCTCCTTGTTTAAGCCAAAACACTCAATGATGGCTTTTTTGGTTACTTCTACCAATACTGTTCCGTTTGGAAACCTTACTATTTTGGTAGTTGAGTGATAGTGTTTGGCTAGTAGTCTGATAAATTCTGCATCAACAAACACATTTGGGATAATAACCTTGCTATATCCAACATCCAAGCATTTGACACTAGAATCTTCTAATTTCTCTTACTGTACAAATACAAAAATAGGTCCCATCTAGATTTGGAAATGAGGGAATCCCTACAACTTTGTGTGGTTTCCACAAGAAACTTCTTATTACGCTCTTTAGTAGACCCTGAAAGTATATCTAATATGGACTGATGGAGTTGTCTCTTCTTTACTTTAGGTTCTTCATCTTTAATTTTAGGTTGACTTTCTTTTACTTCTGATTGTTTTGTTTTAGGATGGAGTGCTTTATTCTCTACTTTAGGTTCTTCATCTTTAATTTTAGGCTGAATTTCTTTTACTTCTCATTTTTTTCTTTTAGGAGGCATGTTTCAATTTTCTCTACTATGGCTTTAGATGAAAAAACCTTGAAATTTTTTTTATATCTTACAGAGCTCTTTTAGAGAGTTTTTGTGCACTTACTCAAGCATTTCATGCTTTCAAGACTTCTTCTTGTATCCTTAGCTCCTTCCATGCTAGTGCACTGCAATTGAGTGCAATATTGGGAAAACTCACCTATCTTTGGATGGTGTGGTATTCAGTCGTATTAGTTTTGGAAACTCTTAATAATTTAATAGCATTTAATTTTGGAAATTGATGTGATTTTTTGCATGTATTGGTGTAAATTGTAATGATGCCATGATTACCATACTACCACTGTCTCTTATTATACCCACTGTGGTATGGTGGTGTTTTTCCCTTCCATTTTGTTGTTTACCACACTACTGCCTTGCTCAAAGCTTCTTTCTACGGGGTTGCAATGTATACCACTCTACCACATGTGTCTCTCACATTCTCGATAGTATAATGGTGTATGATTTTGATCATTACTTGAAGAGTGTCAATGAGAAAATCTTCTTTGTCTTACCAATATCTCATTGTCTCATCGACATTAGATCTTATGTCCCTCTGATGTTGGTTGTCGATGTCAATGAGACAAGCTAATATCTCTTGTTGTTCTGCCACTATCTCATCGATATTTTCCTTTGGCGGTATTTCTTTATATATCGGTGTAACTCTGCCATGTCGAGGAGACTTGTGATTATCGTTGCAGTATAACGGTGTTTTTCCCTTGCCTTCTACTGTTTACCGCACTATCACCTTGCTCAAGGCTTCTTGTTGTGGGGTTGTGGTGTATACCACTCTACCGCATATGTTGCTCACCTTCCTTATGGTATAGCAGTGTATGCTTTTGATCATTAGATGAAGAGTGTCAATGAGACACTCTTATTTGTCTTACCAATATCACAATGTCTCATTGGCATTACTTCGTTATATCCAAGAGTTGTGTTTCACCGAGCACTTGTAGATATACCTTTTCGATGTGACATAAGTGATTATCTCCTTGATATGACTATATCTTGTTGACATTTCATTGTTTTACATTGTCGATGACACATATAAATAAGTCTCTTCAACATAGGGGTGTCTAAACTGACATTAAACCCAACGCTAAACTTGAAGCCAAAGTTGGAGCTAAAAGCAGTGATAAACTCAAAGCTAAACTCAGAGGTAAAGGCAGTTATCAAGGTAGTGCTACACTCGAAGCTATTATTGGTGCTAAATACAATGTTAATTTAGGTGTTAATTAGTGCCAATTTGTACTGATTGACACAATAAACACCAAAAATTGCGCCATCCCAATAAATAGCGCTGACATTTTCAAAAAATTGCCAAAAAATACATTAAAATAGTTAGTGGAAGAAAAAAATGAAGCAAAAAATGGAGAAAATCATAGGGATTTTTTGAGTGAACAACTATTTTTATTTCAATTATAATGAGTAGAAAAACATGTATCTAATGAGATATTCTCACATGTAGTATCTATTAGTTCAGGATGCACCAAAGTTAAACTTTTCTTAGAAGAATCTTTTGTAAGATTGTTGATATTAAGTGAAGGCCTTTTTGATGCTTTTATTTCTATTGAAAAGGACAATAACCAAGCCCACAAGTTATTTCTTGTGTGTTAGGCTCTATAGGGAAACGTATACCTTCTTCTCTAGCACCACATCCTTTTCCACTATAACCAATTTTTCTCATAATTTCATAACCTCTTCCATAAAGTTTTTTCATTTCTTTAGCATTCAGTGGTTGTTCATAATCAACTTTTTCAAAGTTTTTTGTGTAATTTGCTTGATCTTCTAAAGTAGTTGAGGTTGATGCTTTTGAATTTTGTGTTGACATTAATGCTTTTCTTTTCCCTTTTCAGAATATTTGTTTATGATCTTGTATTTTCCCATGAATGTCAGTGTGAAATCTAAGGAACCCCAATTTTCTTCCAATAGCTTAGTGACTTCATCAATTTTCTTTTTATGTTCTTCTTCCTTTGTGATTTTCACTTTTGTTTCTTGTTTCAAGACTTTTAAAGGATCTCATCTTTCTCTCTTAGCAATTAGACAAATTTCAAGTTGAGGATTAGCCTTAAGTGTGCAAACTTTTTTGTTATAGACATACTTCATTACACGATGTAAGGTAGAAGGTACCCCATTCATCTCATGAAGCCAAGGTCTCCCTAAGAGAAGATTGTAAGAAGTATCATGAGGCATAACATGGACTGGAGTTTGTAAGGTAACCTTTACAACTTTAATAGGTAATGTGATGACTCCAAGCGGTTTTTTCCCTATATTATCAAATCCATGGATAGATAAAGAATCAAGTTTAATATTTCTTCTACTTATTTTGATCTTTCCCAAAAGGCTCATACTACACACATTTAGGATCGAACCATTGTCAACAAGGGTTTGTTTTATCATGATTTGATTAACATAGACTATGACATTGAAAGCTTCATTTTTCTTTTGCTCTTCTAACGAAGGTAACTCATCTTGAAAAAAAGTAATGTCCAAGTTTTCTAGACTTATAGCTTGAATTTGGGCTACCACATCATTTTATTGCACATTAGGAATGGTAGGGACTTGTTGTAAAGAACTTTGAAGAATGTCATGATAAATAGGTTCACATTAATCAAGATATCTTAGTAGAAGTATTCTTAAGTTTTTCAACAAGATCATACTCCTTTCCACTTCATAAAGGAAAATGAGGGGCACTCTAAGGAAAGATAGGGTTAGGAAATGGGAGGGATGTTTGAGTTGTTTGTTTTGGTTATTGATTGTTCCTAGTGTTATATGTATGAGAAATGGTACTGTAACTTGGTTGTTGCAAAACATTATCATTATCAAGTTTCCTTTTAGGTGGTTCCAAGATAAGAACAAGTCTATTTTGAACTTGTGGTCTTTTTGAGGGTGGATAAATGATAAGTTTAGGCTCAGGAGAGTATTTTAAGGGATATCTAATGTGCATAATCTCAAAAAAATTATTCTTATTTTCATTATCTCTTAGTGAATGGGAGTTTAATGTCACTTCATCATCTTCATCCATGGAATTACTATTTTCAATATTCTATTTTTCATCCACAATGATATCCTCCCTAGTAGGAGAGTCTTTATGTAATTCTCCACCGCGAAACCCAAAAGGACAACACAACAACAAACATTTATGACACAATGTTTTTTTTAAAAGTAAACTAATATGAAATGTAAATTAACATACATCACTAATAATGAATCTATGCATACACATTGTTTATCTAGTCCTCTAGGGTTACATGACTGCATTACATGTGAACATTCCTAACATGACCCAATCTCCATAACAATGAAAATCTATTTACAATTATTCATTGTAAAATGATTATATAAAATTAGTAAACAACATACATACATCCATAACATTACATAAATGTCCATATGTGAACACATGATGATACCAAAGAATACATCCATGTCATATTATTACATGAATATACATTGTTTTAATGATTACAATAGTACATTTGTGCTTCCCAACATAAAATGAAAAGGATTCACCAATTTGCATAATGTAGTACAATTGAAATGAATACTATTTCCAAATCTTATAAAGCTTTGGAATCACTGCAAATGGTTCAACTCCATGCATCATGAACCTCAACTAGGAACTCAATGGAGTGAATAGCACATTCCACTCAACCATGTGGACCCTAACATCCACCTCCCATGCCAAGAGATGACAATAAGGACCCACAACACAAATAGTCAAGCAAACAAGATTAACAAGACCCCATAAACAAGTACAACAAGACAAAATATAAAGAAAAACCGCTTCAAGAGGTACATGAACAACAAGGGGAAAACAAACAAGGAATACAAGGTTGCTATAGGGAGGAGTTTCATCACATAGTTTTCTATGGGTTAACCTAACATAACCTTCCTAGGCTACCGGAACCCCATTCTGGGTTACCCTGAACCACCTCTACTGGCCACCAGACCCCCATACAAACTATGTGGGATCAACTTACCTTACAAGAGAATAAGGAATTTGATCTTTCCATTCTAGGCCTTCCCACTTATCTCAAGCCTAAACAAGAACTTGAGCCATCACTGAGGCATTATCTTGATTAATGTGAACTACCCAACCCCTAATTCATTTTAGATTATCACTAATTAAGAAACTCTCATGAGTTACCCTGAACCTGCCACTTTGTGCATTGGATCCTCATTGAGAGCCACTCCCTCTACTAGCAACAAAAAGATTCTACAGTCCACATAACATCTAGGGTGTACCCACTTGCATAAAGCACCAAAATCACCAAAACCATATACATACACGATGCATGAATCTTCTGGCACAAATACCACATCATTAAGCAAAACAATGGTGCAAGGTTACAACCCACATGAGCTCAATACAAGAATTAAGATCAAAAGTTTCACAAAGAACCAAACATGAAAATCCAAGTGTAACAAATTTTCCCTTAGCCTCTAGAAGCCTAATAAGCCAACTACCCACAATCTCCCATTTGAAGGTAACTCAAAGCAATTACGAGTTCCAACATAATCTTGAAACATGACTGCAAGAAATTCAATGCATAAAAATCTTCTCATTTCAAAACTAATACAAGAGGAAGACATCACATCATGGAACCATTAAAAAATGAACCTTTAATATCTCTAATACATTCCAAGTAATAATTTTAAAGAACATTTTGAATCATCATTTACATCTTATTTATACACCCATTTGGAAATTATTTAAATAATTAAAGAAACTATAGAAACATGTTCTATAAATATCTAAATACACATTTTTACACAAACAAATTGCTCTTTATTTACACTCATGATATATATATATATATATATATATATATATATGTGTGTGTGTGTGTGTGTGTAATTTAAACTACTCTACTATTAATAAACAATATTAAATCTGTTAACTTAAAATGCACTGATGTCTTTAATAGTAGATCAAAACCATAATAAAATAAAAAATAAAATCCAAAAACACATACACACACACACACACACACACACACACATATATATGCTAAAATAAAAATCCAATACACATACAAGGCGATGAATGGCATACACAATTTTCATATCATCCAAACTCACCATAATCAAGGTCGTCAAATACAACATATTCATCAATCAAATTATATTAAAATAATGCAATTGAGGTCACTAACTCTAATAGATTCCAAAGAGAGAGGTGAACATAACACACAAATCTGTTGTTAAAAATGTAAAATCAGATATAATATCCTCACCTAGTTCGCCCCCATAGAAGCTAAAAAGGGAAATCAATAGAAAAGAAAGTTGAACTCTCTAAAAAAGTGGATATAGGACAAGTGAAATTTTGGCACCATAATCTAATCAAATGGATATACCAAAGAAAAAAAATCAAAGATCTAAGATGATATAGTTAGAAGAAATACGCCTGGACTATAAGCAAGTGATGACTGGAACATCAGTTGGAGATGTTAAATGGTACATTCTGAGAGCAACGACATAAGATAGGTAAGAGGACACACCAATAAAGTATCAAATGGTCTCAAGATCATTCAAGTGAAATTCCAAAGAAAGAAGACGATGAGGTTGGAGGTTCATTGATTTCAATTCAGCTCAAAAGGAAACAAGGCAGCTATAAAAATCAAACCCCCCCTCTAACTAAAGGAGAACTTACTACCCACTATTTGCAGCCTAAACAAGATTCAGAAGTCACCTAAAGTTTTTGATAAGAACATGACTATGGAATTTACTCCAGTCATTCAATAAATGGCATAAAACAAATGGAGAATTTCTTAAAGAAATGATTTGGGAAATTGAATAGAAAACTCAGGAAATAAAGAGCATTGAATATGAGCATGAATATGTCAAATTTTTAGGCAGGCATTATGCATGCAGTGACAAAATTGAAAGACATAAGAAAATTGAATATCAAGCATAAAATTTGCAAACAATAGATGAAACAAGAACTAGATGATGCCAACCTAAAGTCCTACGCTAGAAGATGGAGAAGATGTGCTGAAACAATCTCCTTCACAACCAAAAATCTGTTCTCCAAAACTTGAGGATGATTCTACAATACTGGTTTACAATTTTTGGCCAAACTAGACACTGAACTAATTTTTTCTAACTAAATCTTCACTTTTGGGCACCTATAGTGGCCAAACCGTGAGGAATTTGAAGATGATGCAAACTAGTGATTTGTGAAATTTTGTCTATAGATTCTAACTATTATTTGTTTTCAAAAAATTTGGAATTAGATTGCACTTCTTTTTCCATCTCCTTTGAAAACTAGTTTTTTTTAGTAAACACCATTTTTAAGGAGTGACGCTTACCGTATAACACGTAACTTTTTTTCCATGAAGGATAATTTTTATTTTTATTTTAATTTAGATTTGTAACTACGATATCTAGTGCTTCCAATTGGTTTCATAGTGTTTTATTGATTTTTTTTCTTAATCAAGTTTCAAAGTCAAACCAATTACAATTTAAAAATAGGTGGAGTGTATAACACAACTTTTTTGTATATATCAATTTTTTTGTTGGATCAAAGACTTCAATATCCGGTGCACTCATATTTTTCAAATTTTTGATAATCTTCTATTTTTCCACATGTGTAGAATAAAGAGCTTGATTTTTGTGAAACCTACATTCATAAGAAATAAAAATAAATATAATAATAAAATTAAATTTATTTAAAATTATACTTTTTGAGAAGCTTATAATAAGGACTACATACTTACAAAAAAAAGAATTAAATGAATTTATTTGACCCCCTAAAAGGTAAATCAAAAGTGGTTTATTATCAACATTTTGATAGGTGTAAAGGAGACTCCATTATAGGTATGGTTTAATTTACTAGTGGGGTTCTATCTAAGGGGGTTTGATCTAAGGTAGTTTGATCAAATTCTTTTCAATTGTAATGCTTTAAATAGAACTTTTTAAGTCTTAAATCATTATATTTTTTAAAAATATTTGATTTCAGCAACAATTAGAATCTCCCAAAAATTGTAAACCAGCTTTGTGAGATCACCCTTGATCACTTTCAGAAATTTATCTACACCAAAAATGACTTCAATCCAAAACTATGTTCTTTTCAACATTAGGGGAAATTTACAAAAAAATGGGCCTCCTAAGGATGGCATCATTAGCTTTTTAAGTTATCAAAAATCAACTAAAAGATGACATCAACCTTTACGGTGACATCATCCAAAATAAAAATAAAATTATTTATTTTATAAAATAAAACTTTCTAAAATTTTATGAATTAACTCATGATGGTTAATTTAACTCTACATATCCTATTCTATCTCATTCATCTTTCTAAATATAAATTTTTTTTTTTTTTACGATTTATATTCTTAAGTTCTATTAAATTCTATTATAAAACTTTTTATATTTTCAAAAAAAAAAAAATCTTTAAGAAAAATATTAAAAAATCATAAAAATCATTTATGAAGTGTTGCAAAAATTAAAAATTTCTTTTATTATTTTTAATAATTTCAAATATTCTAATATTTAAATGTTTAGCATCTAAATATTCTAATATCAAAATTTTATTATTTTAAATTTTTCAGTGACCTTTTATAAGGATGTGCTCACTTTATGTGATGCACTCCTCCTTTTAAGGGGAGTAATCACATTTAGTGGGCCCCCTTATTATTTTATTTTTAAAAAAATTATATTTTAAACTTTTAAATATATTTTTAATTTTTTAAAGAAAGATCATTTAAAAGATTCCTTTCTTTTTTTCTAATTTTCGTTATCTTCTATTTTTCCACTTTTTAAATAATTTAAAAAAACAAATAATCAAGAAAAAAAGTGAACTCAACTTTTTTAATAAATTATAATAGAAATATATGTTACCAAACTTGAGTTTAAGAGTTTTTAAATAATAAAGAAAGTGAAGTTGAGTTTTTTAATAAATTATAATAGAAATATATTTACCACTTTTAAAAAATCATGGACATCAATATTTTAAGGAATTATAATCTAGAAATGTGTGTCCCCACTTAACTCATGTAGTTAAGTAATTTATATTTTTTTCTTCTTCGAGAACAAAATTAATTCATAAACATTTTCCAAAATGAGCACTATTAAAAACAAGGAAAAAGTTTAGTTTTTCCCCCAAAATAAAAATCAAACAATTATCATTTAAAAAGACTAGTTTCTATTTCAAAACTAGTTCAGAGCTATGTATGTGCTCGAACACCTCCTTTTCTATTTTAGAACTTTTTTTTACATCTTGTTTGAAAATATATTCCAATTAATTATTCTATTTTAGAAAATTTATGTATTCTTTTCAAAATTTAATTTGTTATTACTCAATAAAAATAATAATATATGTAGACACCTAAAAATGACCTAGGCCTGCAAGCTTCATTTTACCACTTTCGTCCTAGCATAATTAAGTTATTTAATTATGTCCTTGGTCCATATTCAACTATTGATTAAATAATTCATAATTATTTAATTAATTCATGCCATTTATTCCTCCTTGATTATTAAATAAATAAATAGTATTTATTTATCTAATACGTCATTAATTATCTAAGTCTTCCTTTAATTAAATAAATTTTATAATTTATTTAATTTCCCTTTGTCATTTATGTCTTCTTGATTAATTAAATAAATTTTATTTTACGTCACTAATTAAATCCCCTTCTTCTAAAAATTAAATAAATTCTTATTTATTTAATTTTGTCCACTTCCCACTATAATTAAATAATTATCCTAATTATTTAATTATTCATTAGCTTTTTCTCTCTTTAAAATTAAATAAATTTGATTTATTTAATTTAGCCAATTCTCCTGAATTTTGAATTAAATCATTATTTAAATTCAAAATAATTCTTTTGTCACATTCTTCCATAATTAAATAATGTCTTTATTATTTAATTATTTACTAGTCACTTGGAGTAAATAAATTTTATTATTTAATTTCTCCAGCAACCTCTTTGTCCGTGCCAGCCTTATCTTCCAAATTAATTCTTGACTTTTGACATCTCATTTAATTTCGACCATTGATTGAATTATTTTATAATTCAATCTTGACCCTTCATTCTTACCTATTGCCCTAATTTTGACCTAACCCTAATGTGCACAGCAACATTTAATCTTGATCATTGATCTTAGGGTTCTGGTCATCTTTTCATCCTGGCCACACATTCAAAATTGTAGTTTTCATAAAAGGGTAATTTTGTTCTCATTTGCTCCTCCTGGCTCTCTTAGTCTCTTGCACTCTTAGTCTCTCTCAGGTTTAGATTTCAATTTATGCTACTATTAGTTTTACAGTCATAGTCACTTACAGCCATAGTCATTTTAGTCCATTGTAGGGTCATTTTATTTTCTGCAAATCCTTCAACACTTGCATAGGGCTTAGTCTTTAGTCATAGTTGCTCACATAAATCTGAGGGCATTTTTATTTTCTGCAAGCTAGGAGGTGTAACAAAGGTCAATCATGGAAGGTGGAGACTTAGGGTAACATTATCCCTTTTGTCTTCACATCACTTCCTTTGTGCTTTGTTATTTCATAGGAATTTTATTGTTATTGTGCTAACCCCACTTAATAATTTTAGGATTTTCCCTTGATCACATTAGTGAACCCGACATTGTTATTTCGGCTTTTCGTACATTTTTTTTGGTGTTTTCTGTTGTTTTGCAGGTACAGGTACGGATCGCCGCAACATTTTTAAAAATAGTGTGACACATCATATGCGTCGCGACGCACACGACAATCGTAGAGCCGCAATCGACCTGTCGCAATGCAACTAACACGCAAAACGACGCATCCATTATTCCTGAGCCGCAACCGAAACCCTGAAAGCCGCATTTGCAATCCGCGCCGCATCTGTCTGGTATAATACTTTTTTTTTCAGTTTGGGGGTTTTATTTTTGGGATTTCGGGTGCTCTAATCTGATGTCTTCCTGTATTTCCTGCTTATTCCTGCATGTTGGACAAGATTATATTTTCTGTTACTAATCCTTTCTGGTAGTGGCTTTATGTTTTGGTAGGGTTTTTTGTTGTTTTCTGTTGTTTTGTAGGCTACTGGTACGGATCGCCGCAAACATCGCAATGCATCAGCTGACAGAACGACGCAACTAACCTGACAAGCCGCAAGTGCCAATTACAGAGACGCAACTGACATTCCGTGCCGCATTTGCAGAACAGAACGACGCATATAACAAACTGTGCCGCATCTGTCTGGTAATACTGCGCCGCATTTGCCTGGTGAATTTTTCTGACAGTTTTGAGATTTTAATTGCCGAATTTTGAATTTTTTTGTTCACTGGTTTTCTGGTTTTCTGTCTTTTTTTTTCTGTGTTTTATTCCTGCATGTTAACCAGATTAGAGCTTTTGTGTTACTAATAATTTCTTGTAGTGTGTGGCAATCCTTTTTCGTGTGTCCAAGACCATCACATACAAGACTACTAACTTATTATTTGCAGATTCACATGTCAAAGAAGGAGAAAACAAATAGTGTGCTTATTTATTTCTAGATTAGCAAACTTTGAATTTGGTGCTTTTAAAAAGAATCATGTCTTTCATGCTTGAGTGTGCTTGTGGAGTGGTAGGTGAGTATGCTCTCACTTGGTGAAAACCTTGTGATCAGAAAACCAGACCCATTCTTTTTCTTTTTATTTTACCCTTCACGATTCGGTATATCAGAGTATCCTCTCCCCTTGCGCATTCGTGTGATCCTGGGTGTAAGAGAAATAGTTACCGACTCTAGAACTTGGGCCTGTTCTGGTGGGAAAAAGTACTCACCCCAAGATGACTCAGACCGGTAGCACCCTAACACCGAGGGACTTCCAGCCGGTATAGAAAAGTGGGTTCTTGGGGAAAGCCCAAGAATCACGAGCATGGTTCTGATCAGATGGATCCGAAAGGGGACTCTCGCCGCATGGATCACGCCCCACGAACAGAATGCCCGAATTAAACACCTCTTGTCTTAGTGTCCAACCGTTCTATTGGCCGTTGCTTGATATAGTGCAGGGTACAGTATCATGCCCGAAGATTACTCACTACTGATCCCCTTGAGTAGAGATAGCAATTCTTGGGATGTCACTACCCAATGAATCTGAATTTGGTGTGCTCGAATGACGTTAATGAGCCGTGGAGGGGAGCCAATGCCACCAAATTCTAAGCTATCCGCTCTCGAGAAGGAAAGGTGTTCATCACCAATCCGGGGTATAACTGGTGGGCTATATCAAGTATACAAACCCAAGGCCTAGTGGCCTTTCTAGGATTGTGCTTATCTCATGTGTGTTTGGTTATCCCTTAAAACACTGTGTTTGTCAAGTGCATTCTGGTTTTGTCATAGTCCAAACAAAACAGTCATCAAACAGATCAAAAACTTCCATCAACATACCACAAAAATAACTTTGAAACAAAACTATCATATCTGTCGAACCGCAACTGAGATTTTGCAATGTAACTACTCTGATAAACTGCATCTGAAACTAGGAACAACGCATCTGTATGCGTCGCGACACATCTATAAACCCAAAAACTGCATCTATTAAACCGAGTCGCATCTGACAGTCAAAAAGCCGCAAGTGAGAAACTGAACCGCAATTGATAAACCGCGACGCAATTGCCAAACTAAGATGCATCTGCCTGTCAAAATTCTTAAACTGCACAGTTGAAACCAAAGACCTTCAAACTGTCAACCATCTGTCAAACTCTGTCATCTAAAAGATTCTGCTAGAAACCCAATTTGAAATTGCTCAAAGTTTTGTCTCTTAGCTTTGCATTGATCACCTTAGGTTTCATACCTCACCCCATTTAGTATCACACATTCAACATTATGTTGTCCCTAGGCTCATATCTTGCATGCTTAGGAGTAGGCAAATCTTAAGCACCCCTTGGCAAAATCATTGTTTTCAAAATTAGACCCTTTTGGACCAAGTTATCAAACATCCTTTTAGTCATTGTCCTCTTTTGTGAGATTTCTTCCAACTCAAAAGTCTAGTTAGGAAGACTCATTAGTCATCTTGTCAACTTGTCATTAACAACAAAGTCTTTTAGCAGTCCAAATCGAAAACAAAGTTCAAGCTTAGAAGTGCTTAGATAGCCTCATTCTACATTGCATCCACATTGCATACCTTATTCACAAAAATCCAAAAATAGTGGTCATTTTAGTCGTCAATTTGAACCTTAGATTTCACCTAGTGTCATACTTGCATCTAGTGGACATTCCCTTTGAGCAATCTCATTTATGGTCGAAACCAGACTTCAAAAGCACAAAAGACAAATGGAAAACTTTAGGCAAGATTCCAACAGTCCTCCACATGACTCAAACTGGACCGTGAATGATCCCTTTACCAATCTAGACAATCAACCTCTAGTGACAACACAATCCTTACCTAACAACTCATTCGAACGCTACATGCAAAGAGATGAAAATGGTCAACTACTTCAATAACACATAGAAGCATTGACACAAGACCCAGAGGCCTATCAGTTGGCTGAAACAATAGCACGTCACGACAGAGACAAATTCATAGCTATGCTCTTGAGTGAAGGAGCTAAGTTACCACCAGGATTTGACATTAACACATTACATGACCCTAATGCCAATAATGTTCATAACATCTCACACAATGGTCAAATCCTAAATACTACAAGTAACATCCCTTTTGACACCACAACACTGCATACCACATCCAACATCCCAAACATCTCCAATACAATAAACGCTACATCTATTGGGGGATCACAATCATCCACAACATCCACAACACTACCCCAATTAAATACAACCACTCTTGGCTCCTTGACATCATCGGAAAATTATTCCAATCCTCCTATTATCACAATAGCAAACACCACGGGGGCATCATCAAGTCATCACAACCCCCCCTTGAAAACTACATCTACTACCATGAACACAACTTCAACAAAATCGTTCAGTAGTCAAACAACATCCTTTGGGAGGAGCCACAGGGCGTATCTTTATACAAGGACAACAACAAAATGTTAACACGACAACACAGTCAAACATCATTACCTCCCAAGGTACAAATACCAATGTTCCCCTTGTGCAACATCAACAATTCACACAAAGTGGCCAAATAACTCAACCCATGACATCATCGATACATCCTAACATTCATGGTCACAACATCCCCCAAATAATGACACGCATAGCTGGGGGACACATTCCAACATACTCATCCAACGTTCACACTCATCAACATGCGCCTAATCACAACTTCCAATACCAACAACACACGTCATACGTACCGCAACAACCCGTACCGCCACAATACACCTATACTCACGCAGGAACACATGGTGTACCAGGCAATCCAATGTATGGAAATGTAAATGACCCTACCATAGATGAACTCAAAACAACAGTGCGGGATATGGAGAAGAAAATGCAAAACATGTTCATCACAGGCGGGAAATCTGAAATATCATATGATCTGGATGTATACCCATTTGACACAAACTTACGTATGCCCGCATTTCCACCAGGATATGTGTCACCCAACTTCACTAAATATAAAGGCAAGACAAATCCCATTGAACATCTTCGCGAATTCGCAACTAACTGTATGGATATCGCCTACGAACCCACATACTTGATGAGACTTTTTTCCAAAAGTTTGGCGGGTCAAGCCCTTGAATGGTTTTCAACGCAAAAAGATATCCAGACATGGGATGAGCTCAAAAGAAGGTTCATAAAAAATTACGCATACAATATTGACATGGACACCTCTATCACTAGCTTATGCAATCTCACACAAGAAGAGTCGGGTGAGACATTTATCCCGTTCTTTCAAAAATGGAGAAGCCTCACTAGTCGATGTCACATTGACATTCCTGAAAGAGAAAAGGTTGACATGTTTGTCCAAACACTTCTAGGGCCCCTCAAATTCGCATTGCAAATACATTGTTGCACAACCTTCATAGAATTAGTGGAAAAGGGGGTCCAAATTGAGAAAGCCCTTATTGCAAAAGGAGAACTAAGGTATGATTCCAAAAACACAAACACCAACCCACCCGCTGACAAAAACAAATACTGGGTCAAGAATAAACATGTTACAAATGATGGTGTTGTTGATGCCAAGACTGCAAGTCCTGTATTGGCTCTGAAAGGGGTGCAACAACAAAATAGACCAACAACGACATTGACACCTCCCCCCAATACTCCTTCAAATATTCAAAATGATCAAAACCGTCAAGGACAATATCGTCAACTAAGACAATTCCCTAGGGGTCGCACATACACCAATTTAGGTGAACCCATTGCAGATGTCCTCAAGAAATGCATCCAACATGGGGTCATCACACTTCCGAAAATAAAACCTTATGACCCAGGACAATTCAAACCAGCATGGTGGGATGACAACACAATTTCCAAATACCATCGAGTCAAAGGGCATACAACCTCCAACTGTCGACAACTGAAGAACGTAATCCAAGACCTCATTGAAAATCGCACCATCGAAGTAGGTGGATCGCAATTCAATTCCAACTCAGATCATACTATCCACTAGAATCCACTACAGGATCATGGTCCCCATAATGCTTCCACTTCAGGTCCACAAAACCAGGCTAACTTCACCTAAGCCAAGTACGATTACTCTGGTGGACCAATAATAAATAATGTTAGAACAGACGAGGAATACATCAACACCATTACGATCAGGAGAGCACCACAGTGCAATGCTACTACACGAAGTGGCAAGGTCACTATAGCTGGTCCACCTCCCCCTGGACAAGCCAAGATCACTGTAGTAGGTCTATCTGCTAAGCAATCACAACCAGCTTCATCTGCTAAACAACCAAAACCTGTCTCAACCCCACAACAGTGGAAACCCAAAAGTCAGTTCAATCTCATTGACCAACTAGGAAAGACTCCTGCGCAAATATGTATCCTTGAGTTGCTTCGTATTTCTCCCGCACACAAAGAAATCCTGGATAAAACTCTCTTAGAGTTGTCGATCCCAAAGGACATTGATGTCAATCAGTTTGAAACTATGTTGGGATATCTCACCATGCCACACCATGTCACCTTCTCAGATCAGGATTACTCATCATCTAAAACCAACCACAATGATGCGTTACACATAGAAGTTTTTGTCCACAAGCACAAGGTTAGATGGGTATTAATAGATGGCGGAGAAGGGTTGAATACATGCTCCCTTAAACTAGTTAAGGCTCTTGGATTCTCTGATGCATGCGTAGACCCAACAAAAAGCATAGTGATCAAAGCATATGATGACGAGGAATGCTCTTCGCGAGGTGTTATCTCTCTCCCTATCAGAGTGGGACCACTCATTATCGACACAACTTGCCAGGTCCTGGATTTGGAACTACCATACAACATCTTACTTGGCCGCCCATGGATCCACGCCTTAAAGGCCGTTCCGTCAACATACCACCAATGCCTCACGTTTCCTTTTGATGGTATAGAAGTCACCATATACGGAGACCCCGACCCTTTCCAATATTGTACCAATTTAAGGTGTCTCTCCAAAAACCAAGTACCTATTAACCGGGAAGCACCTGGCTCCTCGTCCAAATACATCGACCCTTCCATGCTCGGGTCATCTTCCACATCCACTCCATCCACGTCTTCTGACATATCACAACCCTCCACCAACCCTAAGCCAAAATCAACTAATAAAATCTAGGACCTCGGCTGCGGAGAGTTCAAACTAAATACAGCATACAACATAACTACAATACCTACTCCTCCAAAGATATATGGTCGACCATGTTTCAGAATGGAACCGCAAGAAACATTCAAAGTTCCACCGAATACAGTTTTCATCAAGTGGGGAGACATGAGTGATGAAGATCTTACCGACATCACAGGATGGATCTACAAGGATACAGTCTCACTACCTCCACTACCAGTCCAGAAATATGGCAAGGGTTACAATATCATGAAGGCTAAAGGCTACGATGGTACTAGTGGCCTTGGAAAAAATAAAACTGGTCGAAGAGAACCCATAGAAACTTTCCAAACTCTGAAGTATCTTGGATTAGGGTTTGGATCATTCGATGATGACGATCGACGTACCCATGAACTTTCTAATGAGCGAATACATGCTTCTGAAAGTGTTGAGACTACTAGGGAATACCTAACCGAAACAGACTCTCACGAGTGGGAATTTGGCTCTGAACGATCCCTAAGTGACTATTGTCTTGATGACTTGTTTGTCGAACCAGGGGAATTGACCTCTGAACAACGATTTTGGCAAACATTCAAAATTGAGCGGGCACCAAACAGTCAAAATCCCACTCACACTTCTCATGACATGCAACAACCACCATCTGAACCCCCCCAGCCTAATCTATCTGAAGTATCAAATGCCATTGATAATCAGGGCTCTCAAGCCTTCACCCCTTATTATGACAACGAATATGATACTAGTGAAGGAGAATACTGGATAGAGTCCAATGTCGAGTTGGATGATGATAACCTCATCTACAACATCAATGCATCCATCTGTATGCTATCGGCATCCTCACCCGAATTCACTAGCCTTGACGATGGCATTTCATTAGTCTACCCTGAACTAGTCGATTGGGACCAACAAGGACCGCCAGTTCTAGACACATTCCAAAATGATGAAGCCATTGCAGAATTCATGGGATTACGTGAAGGCATACCCAGTGGGGATCACAAATCAGGCTTTGCTATTGATCTAGACTGCACGACATACTTCGGTGAGACGGTTCAGTCCTCTAGTCGCAAAAGTAAAAATAAAGTAAAAAATGAAACGTCTCTAGGTGAAAACTGAAAGGCACTTCTTGACGGTAAAATAGTAAAAACAAAGGATGTATCTATGGGTGAAAACCTCTCAGAGGCACCCAAAGATGGAGGACTGGACTTTCTCCCTGTACAACAGGAGAGATCAGCCATGCTTGTTGAGGACACCATAGAGGATAACATTTCGACTCCAGAAGACCCCAAGATGGTCCTATTTGCGGCATCATTGACAGATGAAGAGAAACCAGAATTTCACAAATTATTTGCAGAACGGAAAATAAATTTTGCATGGTCCTATGCTGACATGCCAGGATTGGACCCCAAACCGGTTCTACATCATCTGCCACTAGTAACCAATGCTAAACCAGTCAAACAGAAGTTGCACAAAATGCACCCACAAGTTGCTCTATTGGTTAAGGCCGAGTTAAAGAAATTACTGGATGCCGGATTCATAAGGTCTATAGATTATGCTAAATGGATTTCCAACCTAGTACCAGTGACAAAGCCAAATGGACTAATTCGGGTATGTATAGATTTCCGAGACCTAAACAAAGCATGTCTAAAGGATGACTTTCCTTTGCCCAACATTGACATCATAGTCGATCTAACTGCAGGACACGAGATGCTATCCCTCATGGATGGTTTCTTTGGTTATAATCAAATCCACATTGCTCCTGAGGACCAACACAAAACAGCATTTACTTGCCCATGGGGTACATACTGTTGGAACATCATGCCCTTTGGTCTCAAAAATGCGGGTGCCACATACCAAAGGGCTATGACCACGATCTTTCATGATATGATGCACAATATAATGGAAGACTATGTAGACGACTTATTGGCCAAATCAGCAACAAGGAAAGATCATTTGAAGGTACTTGACAAAATTTTCAAGAGACTAGAAGAGTACAAGGTTCGGCTAAACCCTAAGAAATGTGTTTTTGGCATCACGTCAGGTAAGCTATTGGGGTACATAGTTTCCCGAAGAGGCATAGAGGTTGATCCGGAAAAGGTTAAAGCAATCATAGACATGCCTCCACCTAGAGGGATCAGTGAACTCAGAACCCTGCAAGGCAGAGTACAATCTATTCGCCGCTTTATAGCTCAATTGGTAGATAAGTGCCACCCATTCCAGTATCTGTTACGCAAAGGTGTCCCCTTTGTATGGACAGATAAATGTCAACAGGCCTTCCAACAAATCAAAGATTACCTGCTATCAACACCAGTCCTCATGTCGTCTATTCATGGAAAGCCATTAATTCTATACATCTCGACCACTAGTTCAGCACTGGGGGCATTATTGGCCCAAAATGATCATGAAGGGAAAGAAAGAGCAGTCTACTACATCAGCTGCACACTGATCGGTTACGAGCTGAATTACACATACATTGAATGTGCATGCCTCGCAGTTGTCTTTGCAGCCCAAAAACTAAGGCATTATATGCTCAATCATCAGACACAGCTAGTTGCCAAAATTGACCCATTGAAATACCTATTAAGTCGAGCAGCGTTAACAGGCTAATTGGCAAAATGGGTCATGATCCTAAGTGAGTACGACATACAGTACGTTGAATGCAAGGCAATAAAAGGGCAAGTAATAGCAGATCAACTGGAAGATGCGCCAATGCAAGCCTCTCATCCGTTGGTAACTGATTTTCCTGACGAGTCCATCTTTCATACGGAACCAGCAACACCATGGAAGCTGTATTTTGATGGGTCCCACACTGGTCATGGCTCAGCGGTTGGAATCTTATTCATCACACCACAAGGGGATTCGATTCCTAAGTCATTTTGAATTGCTTTCCCTTGCACAAACAACATCGCCGAATACGAAGCACTAGTTACAGGTCTCAAGTTGGCAATCAAATGGAAAATTCAGACATTGCTTGTATTCGAGGATTCCCAGCTAGTAATCAAACAAGTGAATGGTGACTATGAAACAAAGGATGAGAAGTTGCTTCCTTACAAGAGGATGGTGGATAGCTTCCTAACATACTTCCAATCAGTGTCTTTTGAACAAATCCCCAGGGTACAGAATAAGGCAGCAGACGCAATGGCTACTATTAGTTCTCTCTTGGACATCCCTAAAAATGTGTCACAATTTGAGTTCCTAGTAGAACAGCTGTTGATACCGGCATATGATATCCCAGAGTCAGAAATGGTTTGTGAACTTGTTGGTCCCAACTCTCCTTGGTATCAGGACATTTATGACTATCTAAAGACTCACACCCTTCCATCGAACCTATCCAATAACCAAAGGAAGTCCTTCATTAGAAAATCCGCAAGGTATGCCATTATCAGTGACACCCTATACCGCCGTAGTTTCGACAATACCCTCCTTAGATGTCTTGACACCGATGAGCATGTAATGTACCCTTACGAGAAGTGCATGATGGTATATGCGGATCTCATTCGAGCGGTCCTACTCTGGCTAAGAAACTAACGAGACTTGGATATTATTGGCCGACAATGGAAAAAGATGCAATAGAATATGTCAGAACCTGTCGCAAGTGTCAGATCCATAGTGATTTGGTCCATGCTCCAGCACAAGAACTTCGACCAATCACTTCTCGTGGCCCTTCGCTCAATGGGGACTCGACCTCATGGGTAAGATTCATCCAACCTCCTCCAACGGCCATAAATTCATTATCACCGCCACTGAGTATTTCACAAAGTGGATTGAAGCCATTCCATTGACATACATTACTGGCAAACAAATATCAAAGTTTATCCTCAATTACATCATTTGCCGGTATGGCCTCCCACAGTCCATCATCACTAACAATGGACATCCATTCAAAAACCAAGATGTACGTGAGTTATGTGAGCGATTCCATATCCAACACCACTTTTCATCCCCATACTACCCCCAAGGAAACGGCCAAGCTGAGGCGTCGAATAAAACCATTATCAAGATCCTTAAAAAGACTGTCAATGATGCTGGCCGCGATTGGCACATACAACTTAACCCTGCTCTGTGGGCTTACCGAACTAGCATTCGAATGCCTACAGGAGCTACCCCATTCACCCTGGTTTTTGGCGTGGAAGCCATCTTACCCATTGAGGTCAAAATTCCTTCACTACGGGTCTCTTTGAAGGGTCTAACTAATGAAGAGGAATACCAACAATCACGCTTGCACGAGCTGGAAATGCTGGATGAAAGAAGACAAAACTCACTGAATCACCTCCAGGCATATCAAAACCACCTTTGTCGTAGCTACAATAAAAAGGTCATGGTCAGAAAGTTCGACATTGGCGACCTGGTTCTCATGCAGAACCCTAAGAACCAAGCAGACAGAGAAAAGCTAGGAAAGTTTGAACCAAACTGGTTGGGTCCATATACATCATATCTTCTTTTGGTTCTGGAGCATATCAACTGGCAACTCCATATGGGGAACAATTGACTGAGCCCATCAATAGTTTACACCTCCGAAAGTTCTACGCATAGCATCAGAGGACAAAGCTGGAGGGCCCTAAAATACAAAAAAAATGAAAAATGGAAAAATCGTCACCTTGATGAAAACCTGGCAAACAGGCATCTTGGTGACACCAAAAAAATCAAAACATCATAAAAATAGTAACAAGAAAAATAATTCGTCCAATAGTGAAAACCTGGCAAACAGGCGCTTTGGACAAGTACCATGGTGAAAACCTGGCAAACAGGCGCCATGCGTAATCAATCATTGCTCTGCTATCTATTGTCACTTGGTCTAAACTTGGCTTAGGATGAAAGCTATCTTCGCTATTATTCTGCAAGTCACCATCACATCCTACTCTACCTGTCCTAGTGGATGAAGGATTGACATCAAGCCCTGATGACTGTTGGTCCAGCAAGTCAACAGCATCCTATCCGTATCCCTTGCAAATGGCTAAGTCTTAACCCTGACTGGGGGCAAAATTTTTATCACACAACATCATAAAATGTCTTGAAAAAGACAAAAACATCATAAAATGTCCTGAAAAAAGACAAAAACATCATAAAATGTCCTGAAAAAAGACAAAAACATCATAAAATGTCCTGAAAAAAAAGACAAAAACATCATAAAATGTTCTGAAAAAAGACCTAAAAATCATAAAACATCTTGGAGAAAACCAAACAAAACATTCGACCGCGCACGGCACACAAGTGCATTGTCATCTCTGGTCTAAGTTAATCAAGTCAATAAGTCTATGTCATTGTCCGAACTACGTTGTCTCTGCGCATTTGCTACGTAGGCAAGACTCATACTTGAGTCCCCGAGACATTAGGTCAGTCCTATTAGGTTTGTCAAAATAAATCATGGCTCAATCTTTGCTCATCAAGACAAAGTCATTGTTCGTGTCGAACTACGAAGTCTCTGAGTGTATGACGTAGGCAAGGCCATCTATCGATGATCCCCCGAGGCCACACTAGGTCAGTCCATTAGGGTTCATGACACTACAATGGCACACACGTCAAAGAAAATTTTCAATCAATTTCCAAATAGGAAAACTCCTGAAACAAATTAAAGCAATCTTTTATTCAACATGACACTCTCATCAAGACAATATTGGCATATAATCAAACACAAGTCAACCTCGGTCACAACAAGTCAACCTTAGTCAAAGCAAGTCAAATCATTATAACAGGTCAAACTGTCAAATTTTGGTTAGTCTTCAGATGAGTCCTTCTGAAAGATAACCTCTGTCATTTACGCCTTAGGATGTGTCATTCCTAGGCATCTTCACCGTCATTCAGCCTTTCGAGCGATCCTCTTGACATCTAAGGATCACTCTTCCTGACATTAGCGTTCTTTAGATGAGTCCTTCTGAAGAACCAACTCTGTCATTTATGCTTTAGGATGTGTCCTTCCTAGGCATCGTCATTATTTTGAGGTACCCCTTACGACCATTAGGGATCAAATCCTCCCAACATTCGGCATCATTCAGGATGTGTCCTTCCTGAATTCACCAAGTCTCGACATTTTCAAGGTCAATCAAAACTTTAAACACTCAGACATCTTGACATCGTCAAACATGACACCTTGGCATCAGAACAATGGACATCCAGATGCACTTGACAAACACTTGGCAATTGTCTTTTCATCTTTTATCATGTTATTAGTTTTTCAGCGAGATCCCACTAAGCAGGATTTAGAGAAGCAGCGACATAGCATGACAATTGACACGCATGACTATTAGCTTCTCAGCGAGATCCTGATCTTGGGATTTAGAAAAGCAACGACATATCATGATAGAGACTTCATGTTTTTTTTTGACAATCATGTCACTAGTTTCTCAAGGATGTCCTGGCAACAGGATTTAGAGAAGCAACGACGTTTCATGATTGGTCAATGTCTTTTTCTGCTTGTGGTTGATGATGACAACAAGACTAGGGCAAGCACGCTCCTAGTATGAGTCATACTCATCCTTGTCTATGACTGTTTTGTCTTGGGTAATGGTACGACCTTGCACACCTAGATCTATGTCATATCTTGGTGTTTGTTGACCATTACAACAGTTTGCCCAATGATGATTAAAGAGCAACGAATATTAAAAGTCCTATAGTAAAGTCTTGAAGGATTTGTATCTTCTCGTAGGTCTCATATCTTCTCCTCTTTGGTCTGGTCATCTTCTCTCGTCAGTCCCGCCATCTCCTCTCGTCCATCCTGCGATGATATCCTGTGTCATTCAAAAACATAAGTGCATACATGATATATCCATTGCATTAGGTCCATACATACATCATCCATGGCATTAAATAATATCATACATGGCATTACATTATATACATAATCACAAACATTGCATTAACATAATCATCATCATTGCATCTTTTACATAAATGCATCATGCACATCATTAACATAAGCATATGAATATTGCATCACCATGGCATCAAAAATCACAACATAGACATCATAATACATAAATGGCATCATAAATTAAGCATCATATATCATAGACACATAATTCATAGAACATCACATAACACATATGGGCTGCATCAAAACTGCATCATCATATAAATCTCATCTCAAAAATATGCAATGTCACAGGATAGAGTCAATGGATATCCCAAAAATGGAGCTCGCAGGCTCAACAATAAACATAATGTGTCCAAATACAAATATGCCCCTAGGGTAGACTCTCATCATCCCCTCAGGGTGAAGAATGTGGTGGTGGCTGAGGCCCTATCACTGGCTTTGAAGCAATGGATGGTCCTGTAGTGGCCTATGTCTGCGAAGATGAGGGAACTGCGAATGAAGGCATCATCGTGATAGTGGGGAGCACCTATGAGGTCACTACTGCTGGACTCTGAGAAATGGTAGGATCTGTCACTGGTGGCTGACCCTGTACTGACCTTTGTGCTGAACTAATGGAACCCTGACTGTGCCCTGAATGATGACTCGGAGTATGCCTGCAGGAGTGATGTGATCTGTGGCCTGATGTGTGTCCTGTGGAAGTCGACCCTCCGACACTGCTGTCGCTCCTGGTACCACTCCCACTACCCGACCTGTGCCCACTACCTATCCTCGTCTGTGATCGAGACAGGGTAGGATCTCGCTGCTCTGGCGGCACTGCCTGCTCATAGAGGGTCTGGTACTATCCCAACCTAGTGCTCACCCTAGCAAGCTCTCGAGCCATGTCTCCTATGGGTCCCGTACATAGGGCTGCAAACTTTGTGCACCATCGCGTTGAATCCTACTGGTGAATCACCGCTTGATCCCGCTCTACACAGGCTACCTCTAGTGCCGATTGTAGGGACCTCACCTGTGCCTGGCTGGCATCTAATCTCTGCTGCAAATCGGCCACCCGCTGATCGGCTGTAACATCCTGGGGCAACTCTGAAAGGAACAGGTCTCAGAATGCCATCTCTCGCACAGCGCCGTCAGCAAACCCCTGTTTGCCCGAATGGTGGGCATGAACGCAACATGGAATAAGCCGAGTCTCATCAATCGTCGCCGCTCTCGCGGGCCTAGCTGATCGCCAAACTGAAAGGTCCTCGGTCTGCTCTCCCTCGTGTAAATAGGGGCAAGCTGCCTCTGCAAAAAGATGAACACTGCATTAGCACCATTTTGGACAACTGTGACCATCACGGAAAATAACTTAGGGCATGAAAGCATTAAAACAAGTTAAAATAAGAAAATAGGCAAATGTGTCGCAAAAATGCAATTGCGTCTCAAATACACAAATGCGTCATTCAAAAAATCAAATGCGTCTGAACCAGTCAAGTGCGTCGCTTAATTACACTTGCGTCGCGAATTCAGGCGTTTGCGTCACCACATTGCGAATGCGGCGCGACATTTCACTTGCGGCATTGAAATAATCAGTTGCGTCGCAACATCGCGATTGCGGCTTTTGAGCGGTCAATTGCGATTCGGTTAAGCACTTGCGTCGCACCAAAAATCGAATGCGGCGCAAACCGCTGGTGCAGCTCGTTTGTTCTATGCACTTGCATCGTGACGCATCAAATGCGGCGAACATGAAGTCACTTGCGGCTTACGCAAACGCATATGCGTCGCGGTGCATCCGTTGACTAACCTAGAAAGCATTAAAAAGCATGTAAATCAAGAAAATGAGAAAACAAGTTTAGGGTACATACCGCCGGTCCTGAGCCCTCTGGCCGTCTGAAGGTCCTCACGATCTCTCCGCGGTGCTCTGTCACTGGAATAACCATCGTAGCTGCTGCGTCTTTCGCTCTAAGCTCTCAGGATTTACAAGGTGAATAGTGAAAGTGAATTGACTTTTACCCCTTTGACCACCTATTTATAGGGTGAAAATGACATTTTTCAACCACAGTCAATACTGGAGGCTCATTTCTGCCCCTTCGACCTCCCCATAAGTTGCTTTAAACATGTCAGAATCTGAAACCGACTGCACCGCTATTTTTCGGGCCATCAAATTGATTTATCGGGACCTTTTGCAAATTTTTCTGCCGCCGACCCAAAATTTGAAAATTTCCCGAGGGGGCAAGAATACTCCGTACCTTCACTGGGGCATATTCTTGACACATTTTTCTTTGTCACAATATGACAAGCGACATTATGACAAAGAGGGGCAAAATGTAGACACCTAAAAATGACCTAGGCCTGCAAGCTTCATTTTACCACTTTCGTCCTAGCATAATTAAGTTATTTAATTATGTCCTTGGTCCACATTCGACTATTGATTAAATAATTCATAATTATTTAATTAATTCATGCCATTTATTCCTCCTTGATTATTAAATAAATAAATAGTATTTATTTATCTAATATGTCATTAATTATCTAAGTCTTCCTTTAATTAAATAAATTTTATAATTTATTTAATTTCCCTTTGTCATTTATGTCTTCTTGATTAATTAAATAAATTTTATTTTACGTCACTAATTAAATCCCCTTCTTCTAAAAATTAAATAAATTCTTATTTATTTAATTTTGTCCACTTCCCACTATAATTAAATAATTATCCTAATTATTTAATTATTCATTAGCTTTTTCTCTCTTTAAAATTAAATAAATTTGATTTATTTAATTTAGCCAATTCTCCTGAATTTTGAATTAAATCATTATTTAAATTCAAAATAATTCTTTTGTCACATTCTTCCATAATTAAATAATGTCTTTATTATTTAATTATTTACTAGTCACCTGGAGTAAATAAATTTTATTATTTAATTTCTCCAGCAACCTCTTTGTCCGTGCCAGCCTTATCTTCCAAATTAATTCTTGACTTTTGACATCTCATTTAATTTCGACCATTGATTGAATTATTTTATAATTCAATCTTGACCCTTCATTCTTACCTATTGCCCTAATTTTGACCTAACCCTAATGTGCACAGCAGCATTTAATCTTGATCATTGATCCTAGGGTTCTGGTCATCTTTTCATCCTGGCCACACATTCAAAATTGCAGTTTTCATAAAAGGGCAATTTTGTTCTCATTTGCTCCTCCTGGCTCTCTTAGTCTCTTGCACTCTTAGTCTCTCTCAGGTTTAGATTTCAATTTATGCTACTATTAGTTTTACAGTTATAGTCACTTACAGCCATAGTCATTTTATTTTCTGCAAATCCTTCAACACTTGCATAGGGCTTAGTCTTTAGTCATAGTTGCTCACATAAATCTGAGGGCATTTTTATTTTCTGCAAGCTAGGAGGTGTAACAAAGGTCAATCATGGAAGGTGGAGACTTAGGATAACATTATCCCTTTTGTCTTCACATCACTTCCTTTGTGCTTTGTTATTTCATAGGAATTTTATTGTTATTGTGCTAACCCCACTTAATAATTTTAGGATTTTCCCTTGATCACAATATATATTTTTATTTTAATTATAAAAGAATTTAATCACATAATTTTAGTTTAATTACATAACAATAAACCGTATACTATCTATCTTCCATATTGATTTATTTAATTATTTATTTTAATTCCAAATTAATATAAACAACCTTATAAATTAATTTAATTTAATTAAACCGATTAACAACACAACTCATGAAAATTTTATCGAACACCGAGAAAGGACCAACCACGGATGGGCACTACATCCTCCCTCCTAAGCTTTGACTTACTCCTAGAAGTCACAAGGCTAGAATAGGAAATGCACACATTAATCCTAGGATTCGTTAAATAATACCATGTTCACCTTTCCTTAAATGTAAAAACAAGCAACATCAAATAATTATGCAACCCAATATCAACAAGGACAAAAGATAAGAGCGACTGACCATGAACACAACATGATTGACGGGTGACTGACAGGATACACATCCTCTTCGAGGATGATGGTGAGGGTAGGGGACCTTTTGTCATCTCCATTTTCAACATCATTTCCATTAGGTTTTAAGGCACACTTAGACTTGATAGTTTAGGTGGAGTCAATGCATGGTACCTACAACCTACATCAAAAAAATTGTCAAGCAACATATATATATATCAAACAACAAACACACCATGAGAGGAAATTGTAGTGTAGCAGGGTGCTCACGAATGAGTAATGCTACACTGTCCCTCCCACCAAGACCTCAAACAACAACCACCTCATCGAGTAACAATAATTATATCATAAACAACATATATAAATAACTAACTAGATGTAAAACAAGCGTAGTCATATGTCCACATGATACACAATCAAATCAAACCAAACACACAATAAATTCACATATCCATCACAACATAAGCATAAGTCATTAGCATCATGAACATCAAAGTCTAACCCACTATCATCTAGAACCAATTCCAAAATAATAGAACTAACATCTACCAAGTATCATAATGTATATCCTAACATAATGAGTATCAGTCTAATGAAGGAAACGTAAGAGGCACTACATCAGCCTCCTGCACCGCAAAATTCCCATGGGCTCCCACATTAGCTACCCATTCACTACTGATCCGGTGGACATTTTTCAGTGAAAATTGAAGTGTCTCAATTCTCTCTAGAATCTGCACCATCAGAAAGATCTCGGCGTCTTGATTCCAACGCAACTCAAACGGAGCAAAAAGGAGTCCGTTTGCACGAGTTATAGCCAGTCAAACCTTCGGTCAAACTGGAATCAGGGGCGTCCAGGAAGCGAAAAAAATGGTGTCGTCAAAAGTTGTCAAAGTTGGCATCATCGCGAAGAGCTCGTCAAGATGATTCCGACGGTGTTTGTTTCGTCGAAATCCGACATCGTATGCTCAACTTATCAGTGGTCAAAGTTTTCAGTTGACTTTTTGAGGTGGACCATACGGATGTTGACATCAGCATTCCGTACTGTACGGACTATGAAGTGGCTGAATCAGAATCTAACACGTGGTTTCCACGTCAGCATTGTACAGACCAATCACATATCGACACGTGTCATCCGTACGCCCAGTCAGCGGATCCAATCAGCAGTTCGTAGCACAGTTGGCAGTCCAGTTAGCATGCCACGTCATCGTCTAGTCAGCAGGCCACACGTCATTATGCCACGTCAGTTCCACATCATCGGCTAATCGACAGACACGTCGACATCCAGTCATCTCTAATAGCGAATCAAATTTTGCCACGTGGCACCTCCTCGGTACGCCACATGGCCTTCGTCTTCCCCTGCGGATGGTTAAGCCGTTTGGTTTGTATGCTATAAAAAAAGATTTGTTAGTGGGTGGATTCGAACTCTCCACCGTCGAAACGCGAGAATACCGGCTCACCGTTGCACCAGCGCAGACTCGCCTAATCACATACAATGACGGCTTTGTTTTGTTGAGATTTAGTTGGAGTTTGGTGAGAAAAAGCCGACGGCCAGGGCTTGAACCCGGAACCGCTGGCCTCTCAAAAGGTATGGGCACCGCTAGCCCATGTGGGTGGTTAGGGATATGATTGGCATCAAACTCTTTTATTGATTATTTTGAAACCGAATACCTTATTTTGTTAAAACAACTCCCTAATTCAAAAATAAAGCAAACAAATAATCCTTTTAAGGATTAAAAAACAAACCACCTTAAACTGTAAAAGCCCGAGAATGAATAATTAGGGGCTTAAAATTATTTAACATAGATTAAGGAGGGATTTTTAATGATTTTTATGTAAATAAAGGGAGATTGTAAAAGATTTTTATGTATTTTGGAGAGATAAGGGGAATATTGTAAAATCAATTAGTTAAAGGCCAATTTGAGAAAATTTTATGTATAAAAGGGGGTGTGAGGTGAGAGTTGGGATTCAAGTTTTTTTTTCAGGTGACGAAGTCTTGAAGCTGTGGAGATAATCAAAAGAGAGGTCTTGTAGAGATTCCATTCTTGCACGTCGGAGCGCTGTTATGCTGCCGAAGTGCTTGGAGAATGATTGTGGTGCTTTGTAATTGATTTTGGAGTTAATCGGATCGGTCTCTCTATTGGAGTGGACCCGGAGACGTAGTCACTTTCATGATGAACTCCGTTATCAAACGTTGCTTGCACTTCTCTTCTTCTCTCTCTTTCTGTCTCTCATTTCCTTCCTTTCTGTTAAATCACCTTGTTATTACTTTCATTCTATTATTTCCTTAAGTTAATTTTGATTTAATTGACTTGAAATAATCATTGTAAAAGCATTGTAAAAGTTAAGCATTTAAATACTGCAATCTAGTCTAGATCCTATACAGATCAAGTTGGTATCAGATCTTTTGGGTGACTATAATTGCAGTCATTTGTTTTTTTTGAATGCTAACGAGATCCAGGATTCAGAAGGGCGAAGGCAAGCTCGAAGACTTTGATCCTGAGATCGGGAAGCGTAGAACATTTCCAAAGATGTCAATTTCTGGAATGGAGGTTCCTGAAGAGATTAGTGAGCAGGAATTTCGAAGAGCATTCCTTGAGATGAAGGCTAAGGTGGACATACTTTTTTAGGAGAGACAAGAACGGAAGGAACGTGAAGAAGGTTCGTCGAAGCAAGATGATCGCAAAGACAAGAAAGGGAAACATCATGGAGATGGTGACAAGCAACCAGATCCACCCTCTTCTTCTTCTCCTCCCTCTTCTCCTTCTTCTCCATCTTCTCCTCATTCTATTTCTTCTAATCCTTTCAAGAGTGGGTATAAGCCTAAAATTAAATTGGATGTAAAATTTGATTTGCCTAAATATTGTGGTGAACTTAATGTGAAAAATTGGATGATTGGATTCAACAAATTGAGGTTTATTGTAGAGTCCAGAACCTATTAGATGATGTTGATAGGATCCAATTAGCTACTCTTCATTTAGGAGGTACATCCTTAACCTGGTGGGAGAGTAAGTCTAAGGCAGAAGTTTCACAACATGGTAGAGTCAGTTTAACTTGGGTAGAGTTTGTTAATACTCTTAAGAAGCAGTTTTATCCCCTAGGACATATGCAGCAGTTAATGATGGACTGGCAAATGTTTAGGCAAGGGAAAGGTCAAACTGTCCAAGAGTACACCCATGAATTCAGGAAAAGGGATATTGCTTTGAATGTTCCTTTATACACTCAGGACACGTTGTTGAAGTACATAGGAGGTTTGCATTCCTACCTTAGGCATTCTATTTTGGTTTTGAACCCTTGTAATTTGGATGAAGTGTCTGTTCAAGCTACACACTTAGAGTCAAGGGGTAAAGGATCTTTTATTGATAAGTTTGATAATGATGTAAAGAAATCTTCTAAGGTTGTAGAGACAGGGAAAGGAAAGAAGGCAGCTACAGTTAAGAAGGATGAGAAACTTTCTTGTTCTCATTGTGACAAGAATGGTCATGATGAAGATCACTGTTGGAAGTTGCATCCTGAATTGAAGCCTAAGTGGGCTCAAAGACGTAATCAGAAATAGAAAGGTAAGGAGAAATCCACGAATGTTGTTATGGATCTTGGTTCAGATTCAGATGATGAGACTAAGATAACAGCGATGGGTCTAAAAGGTAAAGCTCCTATTTCTAGTGTTTCTATTGGTAGTTGTGATTCTTCATCTACAGTTAATGATTTCTCTGAAGATGTGAAAAGGAATGAGTTGTTTCATTTAAGGGTTGTTGCTAAGAATAGTAAAATTGATGCACTCATAGATAGTGGTTCTCAAGTGAATTTAATTTCAGAAAGTGTTGTAAGAACTTGGGATTAAAAACTACACAACATAAGAAACCTTATCCACTAGGCTGGATTTGTGAAAATGATAAGTTGCAAGTAACAAAACAATGCACCTTAAGGTTCACAATTACTAGTAAATTTGTGGATGAAGTACAATTTGATGTAGTTCCACTGGATATCTGTGGGATAGTGCTTGGTAGCCCTTATCTTTATGACAGAAAAGCTATTTTCTACAGGGAAAAGAACCATTATCACTTGTTTAAAGATGGCATTCAGTATATTGTACATTCTCACAGGGTTAAGACTGATCGTTCTTTTGCAAACACAGGGCAGTTAAAGAGGGTAATTAATGAAAGTAAAGAGTTAACTCTTATGTCTGTTAGTATAGGTGGTTCTATACTTGAACTTGGAGTAGCTAACCAGGGTCAGATGTTGCAGGATGCACTTGCAGTACAGCATGAGAAAATGATTATTGAAAGCATTGATGGATCCTTGGGTAATAATGTTTCTGTTGTGAAGGATCGATATATTGTTGACTTATTCTCTTTCATTACTGCATTATTGTTCAGCTTGATGCTAGTCAATTTTTGTTGGTTAGTGGCTACGGCAATTGACGTAGATGCTTATGGAAGTGACAGAATAATGTTTATGTTCAACAATCTTGTTGCAGTCTTCATTGTGCTTGTGAGCCAGGTATTCAGATGTACAGAGGATATAGGACAAGTGGGGAGGCCAAGTCCTCACTTAATGTCAGAGTAAATGCCACTTTTGGAGGTCCAAAAGGTCTTCAGTGGGGAGGCCTGATCTGGTGGACATTTTTTAGTGAAAATTGAAGTGTCTCAATTCTCTCCAGAATTTGCACCATCAGAAAGATCTCGGCGTCCTAATTCCAACACAACTCGAACGGAGCAAAAAGGAGTCCGTTTGCACGAGTTATAGCCAGTCAAACCTTCGGTCAAACTGGAATCAGGGGCATCCAGGAAGTGAAAAAAATGTTATCATCAAAAGTTGTCAAATTTGGCGTCATCACGAGGAGCTCGTCGAGATGATTCCGACGGTGTTCGTTTCATCGAAATCCAACATCGTATGCTCAACTTATCAGTGGTCAAAGTTTTTAGTTGACTTTTTGAGGTGGACCGTACGGATGCTGACGTCAGCATTCCGTACTGTACGGACTATGAAGTGGCTGAATCAGAATCTGACACATGGTTTCCATGTCAGCATTGTACGGACCAATCACATATTGACACGTGTCATCCGTACGCCCAGCCAACGGATCCAATCAGCAGTCTGTAGCACAGTTAGCAGTCCAGTCAGCATGCCACATCATCGTCTAGTCAGCAGGCCACACGTCATTATGCCACATCAGTTCCACGTCATTGGCTAATTGGCAGACACGTCGACATCCAGTCATCTCTGATAGCGAATCAAATTTTTCCACGTGGCACCTCCTTGGTACGCCATGTGGCCTCCGTCTTCCCCTGCGGATGGTTAAGCCGTTTGGTTTTTATGCTATAAAAAAAGATTTGTTAGCGGGTGGATTCGAACTCTCCACCGCCGGAACACGAGAATACCGGCTCACCGTTGCACCAGCGCAGATGCGCCTAATCACATACAATGACGGCTTTGTTTTGTTGAGATTTAGTTGGAGTTTGGTGAGAAAAAGCCGACGGCCTCTCAAAAGGTATGGGCACTGCTAGCCCATGCGGGTGGTTAGGGATATGATTGGCATCAAACTCTTTTATTGATTATTTTGAAACCGAATACCTTATTTTGTTAAAACAACTCCCTAATTCAAAAATAAAGCAAACAAATAATCCTTTTAAGGATTAAAAAACAAACCACCTTAAACTGTAAAAGCCCGAGAATGAATAATTAGGGGCTTAAAATTATTTAACATAGATTAAGGGGGGATTTTTAATGATTTTTATGTAAATAAAGGGAGATTGTAAAAGATTTTTATGTATTTTGGAGAGATAAGGGGAATATTGTAAAATCAATTGGTTAAAGGCCAATTTGAGCAAATTTTATGTATAAAAGGGGGTGTGAGGTGAGAGTTGGGATTCAAGTTTTTTTTTTAGGTGACGAAGTCTTGAAGCTGTGGAGATAATCGAAAGAGAGGTCTTGTAGAGATTCCATTCTTGCACGTCAGAGCGCTGTTATGCTGCCGAAGTGCTTGGAGAATGATTGTGGTGCTTTGTAATTGATTTTGGAGTTAATCGGATCGGTCTCTCTATTGGAGTGGACCCGGAGACGTAGTCACTTTCGTGACGAACTCCGTTATCAAATGTTGTTTGCACTTCTCTTCTTCTCTCTCTTTCTGTCTCTCATTTCCTTCCTTTCTGTTAAATCACCTTGTTATTACTTTCATTCTGTTATTTCCTTAAGTTAATTTTGATTTAATTGACTTGAAAGAATCATTGTAAAAGCATTGTAAAAGTTAAGCATTTAAATACTGCAATCTAGTCTAGATCCTATACAGATCAACTACCTATAGTCTCCACCTATGTACCCTGATGCTCTACCCGATAGTTATCTACCATTGTAATCACTTTGTGGGACCTGCCTACATCATCCCCTATTGGCTCTATGGCTGCCAACCTCTAACTAAATTCAGGTGTACTCCTCTAAGGACACTATGTAGCTATGTGGCCCCACTGGCCGCAAGAGAAATAACCTGTACCTCTAACATATTCTCTTCCTTCTAGGGGTACACTGGGCTACCGGAATCTACCTCTACTAACTACAGTCCATGTGCTCTGAGCTGGCTAGCCAAGATGATAAAGCCAAGGTCGCAACCAACACTAGATTCTCCTAGATGAAAAATGACCACCTCAGGACTCGAAGCCTATTGTGGGTGCTCTACCTATCCAAACACCAATCATCAAGTCTCATCCTCCAACCCCCCACTAGGACTATTGAAGGTAGGAGAATTTTCCCTCAATAGGTCCATCATATGTCCCACTATAGCTGAAACATTTCTTCTCCTAGGGGACCTTTCCCTTTCCCTAACCATCTTTTGATTGCTCTCCTATCTAGGACCTAGCTAGGTAAGAATCTCCTTAAGCAAGGGACATAACTAAGGGCCCAGGTGTCCTCACAATCATTCTCATGGGAAATATGAGAAGAGGTGGGTTGGTAGTTAGCCCCACGACCACCACCATGACCTCTACCAAATCCTTGACCATGAATTCTAGGCATCCTACACACATCAGCAAGGGAAAAAGGGTCACAACAATTAGGTGAGGGTGATAGAAAGAAAACAACACAAGTTCAAGAGTCTAAGCCCTTATATTCATAATTTTACATGTATTCTCCACTTACACACACAATTTCACTTCACTAGGAAATACATCACAAGGAAACACAAGGGTCCATAATGCATCCCCGGTAGGAAGAATATTGGTGCATTGAGCACTACACTATCCTTTCCACCATTTTTCTGCACCATTGGACAACACCACCTAAGGACACAATCAGTTGTTAAGTGAGGATGAAAAAAGGGTGAGAACACAAACTCAAGAATACAAGCAACTATGTCACATAATGGGCTCATATGTATCCAAAGTGCCCAATGTATGAACCTAGGCTTTGATACCAAGTTGTAATGCCCCACCACAAAAACCCAAAGGAAAACACAACAACTAACATTTAGGACACAATTTTCTTTTTAAAGTAAAACTAATATCAAATGTAAATTAACATACATCATAAATAATAAAACTATGCATACACATTGTTTATCTAGTCCTCTGGGGTAACATGACTGCATTACTTGTGAACATTCCTAACATGATCTAGTCTCCATAATGATGAAAATATATTTACAAGTATTCATTGTAAAACCATTATATGAAATCAGTAAACAACATATATACATCCATAACATTACATAAACATCCATCTGTGAACACATGATGATACCAAAGAATACATCCATCACATGTATTACATGAACATACATCGTTTCAATGATTACAATAGTACATTTGTGCTTCCCAACATAAAATGGGAAGGATTCACCAATTTACATAATGTGGTATAACTGAAATGAATACTATCTCCAAATCTGGTAAAGCTCTAGAATCACTACAAATGGTTCAATTCCATGCATCACGAACCTCGACTAGGAACCCAATAGAGTGCATAGAATGTTCCACTTAACCATGTAGACCCTAAGGTCCACCCCCATGCCAGGAGATGACAATAAGGACCCACAACACAAATAGTCAAGCAGACAAGGCTAACAAGACTGCACAAACAAGTGCAACAAGACAAAACATAAAGAACAACCGCTTCAAGAGTTACATGAACAACAAGGGGATAACAAACAAGGCATTCAAGGTTGATATAGGGAGGAGTTTCATCACATACTTTGATATGGGTTACCCTGGTGTAACCTTCCTAGGCTACTGGACCCCTATCCTGGGTTACCTTGAACCACCTCTACCCGCCACCAAAACTCCATACAAACTATGCAGGATCAAATTACCTTCCAAAAGAACAAGTATCTTCCAAGAGAACACAGCAGTTGAAATTTCCATTCCAAGCCTTCCCACTCATCTCAAGCCTAAACAAGCACTTGAGCCATGAGTGAGGCGTTATATTGATTAATGTGAACTACCCAACCCCTAATTCATTTTAGATTATCACTGATTAAGAAAATCTCATGAGTTATCCTGAACTTGCCACTTTGTGTGCTAGACACTCATTGAGAGCCACTCCCCCTACTAGCAACAAAAAGACTCTATAGTCCACATAACATCTAGGGTGTACCCACTTGCATAAAGCACCAAAATTACCAAAACCATATAATGCACGAGGCATGAATCTTCTCGCACAAAGACCAAATCATTTAGCAAAACAATGGTGCAAGGTTACAACCCACACGAGCTCAATACAAGAATTAAGATCAAAGTTTCACAAAGAACCAAACATGAAAATCCAAGTGTAACAAATTTCCCCATAGCCTCTGGAAGCCTAATAAGCCAACTACCCACAATCTCCCATTTGATGGTAATTCAAAGCAATTACAGTCTCCAACATAATCTCAAAACATGACTACAAGAAATTCAATGCATAAAAATCTCCTCATTTCAAAACTAATACAAGAGGAAGACACCACATCGTGGAACCATTAAAAAATCAACCTTTAACCTCTCTAACACATTCCAAGTAATAATTTTAAAGAACATTTTGAATCATCATTTACATCTTATTCATACACGCATTCAAAAATTATTTAAATAATTAAAGAAGCTATAGATACATGTTTTATAAATATCCAAATACACATCTTTACACAAACAAATTTCTCTTTATTTACACTCATGATATATATGTATCATATTAATTGTTTGCACATATATATAAAATTTAAACTGCTCTGTTGTTAATATATCAATATTAAATCTGTTAACATAAAATACCCTATTGTCTTTAATAGTAAATTAAAACCATAATAAAATAAACACATATAACCCAAACACACACATATGCTAAAATGAAAATCCAATACACATACAAGACACTGAACACCATACACAATTTTCATATCAGCCAAACTCACCATAATCGTAAGTCCTCAAATACAACATATTCATCAATCAAATTCAAAAAATAGCTAACAAATGTCTCACCCAATTTTATATAATGCAACCAACTTCACTAACTCTAACAGATTACAAAGAGAGATGAATATAACACACAAATCTGTTGTCAAAAATGTAAAATCAAATATAATATCCTCACCTTGTTTGCCCCCATAGAAGCCAAAAAGGGTGCTCAATAAAAAAGAAAGTTGAACTCTCTAACAAAGAGGATATAGGACAAGTGAAAGGCTAGTGCCATAATCTAATCGAATGGATATACCAAAGAAAAAAATTCAAAGAGCTAAGATCATACAGTTAGAAGAAATACTTCTGCACTATAAGCAAGCAGTGGATGAAACACAAGTTGGAGATGTTAAATGGTACATTCTGAGAGCAGCGACATAAGATAGGTAAGAGGGAATGCCAACAATGTATTAGATGGTCTCAAGATCATTCAAGCAAAAGTCTAAAGAAAGAAGGCGATGAAGTTGGAGGTTCATCGATTTCAATTCAGCTCAAAAGGCAACAAGGTGGCTATAAAAATCGCACCCCCCCTCTAACTAAAAGGAAAACTTACTACCCACTATTTGCAACCTAAAGAAGATTCAAAAGTTTCCAGAAAAGTTTGATAAGAACATGACAATGGAATTTACTCCAGTCGTTCAGTAAATGGCATAAAACAAATGGTGATTTTCTTAAAGAAACGATTTGAGAAATTGAATAGAAAACTCAAGCAATAAAGAGTACAAGATAATGATTTCACAGCCTAAAGAGCATCGAATATGAGCATGAATATGTTGAATATTCAAGCAGACATTATGCATGCAGCGACAGAATTGAAAGACATAAGAAAATTGAATATCAAGCATACAATTAGCAAACAACAGATGAAACGAGAACTATATGATGCCAACTTGAAGTCCTACGCTCAAAGATGGAGAAGATGTGTTGAAACAATTTCCTTTGCAACCACAAATCCTTTCTCCAAAACTTGATCACTTTCAGAAATTTATCCACATAGAAAACAACTTCAATCCAAAACTGTGTTCTTTTCAAAATATTTTTGTAGAGCCCCCCTCTCCCTTCGCCTCCCTCGCCCCCCAAATTTTCTTCTTTGAAAACAAAATTAATTCATAAACATTTTTCCAAAATGAGCACTATTAAAAATAAGGAAAATTTTTAGTTTTTCCACCAAAATAAAAATCAAGCAATTATCATTTAAAAAGACCACTTTCTATTTTGAAACCAATTTAGAGCTATGCATGTCCTCAAATTCCTCTTTTTCTATTTTTGAACTTGTTTTTACATCTTGTTCGAAAATCTATTCTAATTAATTATTCTATTTTAGAATTATATATTCTTTCTAAAATTTAATTTATTATGACTCGATAAAAATAATAATATTTATCTTTATTTTAATTATAAAAGCATGTAATCACATAATTTTAGTTTAATTACTTAACAATAAACCATATACTATATATCTTCCATATTGATTTATTTAATTTTTTATTTTAATTCCAAATTAATATAAACAACCTTATAAATTAATTTAATTTAATTAAACTGATTAACAAAACAAATCATGAAAAAATTATCGAGCACTGAGAAAGGACTGATCACGAAGGGGGACTACACTTTAGGAGAACTACAAACTATATGTTCATTATATTCAATGTTTGGTTCTTCTAAAATAACTTCATCACAAGTATGAATGAGAGTCATCAATGGTTGTTTGTCTTGTTTATCTTGTATCAAATCATTCTCATAAATAGGAGAAATAGGAAAAGTAGAATTAGGGGATGTGTCAATGATCTCATCCTTGTATTTTACAATGTCTTCCCTATTAGGAGAGTTCAGGGAAGAGAGACAAATGAGACTCTCATAACTCTTATTGGTTTGATCTTCTAACACCAAAATATCTTTGTCACAAATAGGAGAGATATTAAGTGAAGACCAAATTTGATTATCATGATTATCCATGATTGTATTCTCTTTCACTAAAGAGTTCTCATGAGGGGGAGAGTTGAATTTTTTCTTGGCATGCTTAGAAAGGTAGGATACTAACATTGTTTGACCAAAAATGAAAATTAATTTTAACCATCTTATGCAATGCTTCAAAAATATAAACAATGTATATCCAAAGACAAAAAGTACTCTTATCCATATTATGCAAAATTTTAGAAATGTAAACATTTTCATATTTTTAGAGCTAAAACAAGGTAATTTTTTGATTATATTGCAATAGATTGAAAATGAAATGTTGTAAATGGAATTTTGAATGTTGACAATGCACTAAATGAGGAAAATTAAGCTAGATTCAATGAATTTAATGAAACAAAAAATCATAAAAATGAAACATAAATGTAACCAAAAATAGAATCCTAAAATAGAGATTTTAAATTCTAGAAAATTTAAATCAGGCCCTTGTCAAGGACTCATTCACCAATAAGGGTGAATGGGTCATGGATGAGGATTTTTGAAATGTTTTTACTGATTTTTAGGAGCTTTTCAGTGAGTTTCAGATGCCAGAAGATACGGTTTAGATCTAATTAGGGACTCATTCACCCTAAGTGGAGAATGGGTCCTAGATTAGGGTTTTTAAACTACTTTTGAATGATTTTAAAGTTTTTTGCAATGTATCTTTTTCAAGTTTGTAACAGTATCTTTTAGTTTAAGATTTTCTAGAAATGCAATATGAAATACAAGTTGAAAAGGTGAGAAAAGGATGAATGCAAAGATCTAATTTGAAATGCAATCTTTTAAAAAAAAAATTGAAATGCAAATTTATGTAATCTAAATGCTATGCAAAATGATAGATTTTTTTTTGTATTTTTCAGATTTAAAGAATGCAAAACAATGCAGTTCTAAACCTTAAATGAAATGCAAGTTTGAACATGCAAAGTAGGAAACCCTAAATGAGATCTAATTAAATGAAAATGAATGAAAATGAATGCAAGATCTAACCTAGGATGCAAGGAAAGACTCCAAAATTAGAAAACTATAATGTTCAATAAACCAGGTTCACCATTATGTTTCATATAAAAAATAGGGTTCACCAAAATGAATCAACAAGATGATGAACCACTAGTTTTGGATATGAAACATACAATTATGAGGGCTAAAATGCATAAATAACAATAAAAAATGACTCCTAACTATTATAGAAACTATAAGGGAAGCTTTGAGAGGCTAAAACAATGTGTACCTTGTTGAAAACTCATTGTTTTTAGGTCACAAAGGACTCATTCGACTTTGCTAGCAAATGGGTCCTTGTTAGGATTTCTAAAGAATAAAATCTAAAATTTGTTCCTTGATGTCTACACTTCCAACTCCTTAGTGCTCAACGCCCAAAAACCTACAAATTTTGTAGCCTTGTTTTCATGTTCTTGCAATATGAATGACAACTTTGTAACTTCACAAATTTGACAATTTTTACTCCAATCTTGTTCTCCACTTGATCTTCAACCTAAAAGCCTACAAATTCACATGAAAGAGGAGAAAAACTTGCTGATTGTTAGAGGATAGGGGTTTTCCTTGGTAAAACCCCATTTAGATAATTAAACCTTATGATGAAATAAGGACATGAAATGTGAAACATGAAATAATAATACTTTGGATGATGCCTTGGAATGTAAATCTGCAAACTAACATGAAGTAGCCATGAAGAATGTAGATATTGATCTTGAATTAGATGTGAAATAATGATTAATTTATATCTCCAATGCTACATCAACAACATTAGCTCAACGACATGTTTTGATGCACCATGCCTTTGACATGATAATATGATCTTGAATTGATACAAAAAACTTCAATAATCTACCTTTGAATTTCTTTGAAAATGTTCTATAATGCTCTTGAACTCATAAAATTTCTCTTAGGATTCTTGCATAATAATTCTTATGTGAAACTATTTGAATTAACCTTATATTTATACTAAATCTAAAGGTTAACTCGAAAATTCAAATAATCCAAGCCAACATCAGATCTAGTGCAAGGGCACCTAGGTTCTCATGCCCAAGAGGGGTAAAAAGTTAATGTTTTGTTTTGTTTAAGTTATTAATATGTAATAAGGTCTAAGAATACCATTTTAAATGTGTCTAAGTATAGTTTGGGTTACTAGGTGTTAAGTTTGTGTGCAAATGTAAAAGTGTCAAAGTTGTTGAATGTTGTCAAGTTGCAAAAAAACAACTTTTGCAATTTTTGGTGTCTAGTGGAAGGTGAATGGCTGGAAGTTAAAAATTAGTTTGTAACTATTGCTTATTTGATGGAAATTCCTTAAAAATTTCCTTTTAAGGTTGAATAATAGTTTGGGGTGTGGTTGGAAGTTACAATTTTGAAGTTTAAGTAGTAAAATTCCTTTGTTTTCTGCAAATCTGAATGTTGCATCACTGTTCTTTGATGTAGTATGGCATTGTATAGAATTTTCATGATCTTCAAATAATTTTGTGTGATAGAGGATTGAGTTAGCTTTCATTTATAATTTTTTTGGTTTATTTTTGTTAAGTTTTATGTAAGTTATGATCAAATTGGTGATTGCCACTTTCATAATTTTTTTTGTAACCGGCCTATTGCAACACATGGTACGGATTTGGTATTTCATATCTTGATCTTAGACCAATTGGGATTGAAATAAATTTGAATATAATTTCTAATTCACTTGGTCTCATTTATTTTTGTTGATTTTGGAGGGAGATATTACAATTTTGGAAAAAGTAGTTCAAAACTATTATAAACCCCAGGTAGGGTAACTAATGACTTTCAAAATATGATTTATCATGGTTTCCACGGTGAAGAATTCTATTTATTTTTGTGTGGGACTCTAAAATGTTGTATATTACCAAGCTCAAAAGTTGAAAGGTTCCATATTGAGGTTTGAACATGTTTTGATGATGCCCTAGGTCTAATTTTTCATGTTTTCAACTTCATTGGAAGAAGCAGAGTCCATTTTTGAGAGATTTTGTACAATGTAACCTACCCTGATTTTGAGATATGTTGTATAAAGACCAAATGGGCACCTAGAACTATTTTTACATTTTATATATCATGTCTACATTGAAATTTATGGCCAAAAACTCAATTTCCTACCCCCATATTTTAGGCTTTAAAGATTGAAGGCTTGTGAGGAAAAACCCACCAAGTGATGTTTTAGAGTTTCAAGATTGGTTGATTTAGTTTGTGTTGAAGTCATCCACCTCTGATTTGCATCAAATTGGTATCAGAGCTTGAAGATTTGGGCAAGATAATTTTTTGGAGTTTATGAGTTATCTTTTTGCAAGTTGAAGGAAGAACCTAGATGTCAAAAGACTAGGTAGTGAAGAAAGAGAAAACCTAGGTGAGGTATCATGAAGACAAGAAGAAGCAAGGTGAAAGAGACTTGCTTGAAAAAGAAGAATGGAAGTGTTGACAATATTATTTCGTGGAGACTTGTAGAGTAAGGAGGTACCAAGCAAGAAACTAGTGATAAGAAAAGAGAAAGTGAGATGCAGAAGAAAAATGAGAAAGAAGAATAGATAAAAGTGCAACAAAAGATAATGGATTTGAGACACACCTTGGAAGAAATGGAAAAAGGGATGGAACTTGGGATGCAACAGTTGCTTGAGAGAGTAAACCAAGAAAAAGGTTGGAATTACCCAATAATGAAGAATGTTAAATGGCCTATCAAGAAGATTATTCTGAAGAGAAGAAGACAAGAGAGGGCAATAGAATGAGAACTTGGATAATCTTTGATGATTATGGAAGAGCTTAATCCATCTAAGGAAAAGGAAAAATTTGAAGAAAATGGGCCCCTCGAGACTCAAAATGTTATTTCTAATAATATTTGTGAGTGTGTGTTTATAGGTGTAGTAGATGAAGGTGAAGATGGAAAAGGGTATAAAGAAAAAGGAGAAGTGAATGCAGTGTATGTAGATTGTTATGCACCATATGGTGAAGAAGATGTTACAAAAACAATAGAGGTAATGGTTGCATTTTCTGATTTTATGGATGATGAATATGCTCACATATTGCGTGTGAATGATGAAGATGAAGACATAGATGGTGGTACTGAGGCATATGAATGAGAACTCAAATATTGGTATCTTGAAGTTGAGAAGATGCTCAATAAAAGATGGTAAAAGACGAAGAAAAAAAATCCAGGGAAAGTTGTAGAGATGAAGTACAAGTTGTTGAATAATTGGAAGACCAAGAAGAGAGAGAAAACCTACACTCATGTGGATTTGAGTTTTTCTTCCCCTTGGGAGTATAGTGCAAGGGCACCTAAGTTCTCATGCCCAAGAGGGGTAAAAATTTAATGTTTTATTTTGTTTAAGTTCTTAATATGTAATAAGGTATAAGAAGAAAATTTTAAATGTGTTGGATTCTAGTTTGGGTCACTAGGTGTTAAGTTTGTGTGCAAATGTAAAAGTGTCAAAGTTGTTGAATGTTGTCAAGTTATAATTTATTTTTTTGCAATTTTTGGTGTCTAGTGGAAGGTGAATGGTTGGAAGTTGAAAGTTAGTTTTTAATTGTTGGTGATTTGATGGAAATGCCTTAAAAATTCATTGTAAGGTTGAATACCATTTTGGGGTGTGGTTGGAAGTTACAATTTTGAAGTTTAACCAATAAAATTCCTTTGTTTTCTGCAAATCTGAACATTGCATCATTGTTCTTTGATGTAGTATGGTACTGTATGGAATTTTCATGATCTTAAAACAATTGGGTGTGATAGAGGATTTAGTTATTTTCATTTTCAATTGGTTTGGTTGATTTTTGTTAATTTTTATGTAAGTTATGATCAAATTGGTGACTGCCACTTTCAATTTTTTCTATAACCAGCCTGTTGTAGAACGTGGTACGAATTTGATATCCTATATCTTGATATTAGACTAAGTGGGATTGAAATAAATGTGAATCTAATTTCTAATTCACTTGTTATCATCGATTTTTGTTGAGTTTGGAGAGAGATATTGCAATTTTGGAAAAAAGAGTTCAAAACTGCCATAAACCCTAGGCAGGGTAACTAGTGACTTTCAAAATATGATTTCTCATGGTTTCCATGGTGGAGAATTCTATTATTTTGTGTGGGAGTCTAAAATATTTTATATTACCATGCTCCAAAGTTTCAAGGTTCCATATTGAGGTTTTCATGTGTTTTGATGATGCCCTAGGTCCGATTTTTCATGTTTTAGGCTTAATTGGAATAAGGATAGTCCATTTTTGAAGGATTCTATACAAAGTAACCTACCCTAATTTTTAAATATGTTTTATAAATCCAAAATGGGTATCTATAAATATGATTAAATTTTATAGATCATGTCTACATTGAAATTTATGGCCAAAAAACTTAATTTGTTGCCCCCATGTTTTAGGCTTTAAAGATTGAAGGCTTTTGAGGAAAAACCCACTAAGTGATGTTTTAGGGTTTAAAGATTGGTTGATTTAGTTTGAATTGAATTCATACACCCCTAATATACATCAAGATCTAGGAATAAATTTTTTTAAAATCCCACCATAAATCAATTCAAAAAGGGGTGTCCTAAGTGAGGAGGACCCATCTGCCACCTTGGGCGAATGGGTCCAAGCACAATTTCCTAGGACCATCCATTGTGGGGATTAAATGACATAAATAACCTATTTAAAATATTCCAAGAAAGGGGTGTCCTACATTAGGAGGACCCATTCGCCAAAAGTGGCAAATGGGTCTTAGCACAGTTTCCTAGGACACCAACTTTGCCAATGAAAATGTCATAGAATATCATTAATGGGTGTGAGGATATATCCTTGCAAAATGAAAATAATAAGGATTAAATATTTGAATTAAAGGGTCCAATTAACCAAAATTAATTAATAAATCCCTAAATAAGTGTGAAAGTGTAAGAAAACACTTTACAACGCCCTAAATAAGGCACAATTAAGTACATTTTAGTTATAAGGGCCCTAGACTTAGTGTGAATGTGTAGAACACATTACAACCCTAAATCAAGGCATTATTAAGGTAATTTTATCTTAATTATTCCCAAATTAAGGAAAATGGGATACTTTTTTCATTACTACATCCACAACATCTTTAGCACATACAATAATAATCTCTCTCAACCACTACATAGTTGACAGCAATGACACCACAAGCTTGTGGACACAATGACAACAACTTCATACTCACAAAAACACTTCCATTATCCTCTTTTCCTCCACCATGGAATCACCTGTGCACTTGTGAACAACCTATTTATGCATCAACCTATCCTTTTTCCTATAGAGTAACACTACATTCAATTTTTACTCCAATTCTACATCCAAGAGGCTTAATTTATAGACTTGTGAAGGAATATAATGCACCAAACATGGCACCCAAAGATGACCCTTCATTCTTGTACCATAGAAAAAATGGATCATTGACATTTTCATGGTCTTGTAGGTCTTTATCTTGTGATGTTTGAATTTTCTTGCTTTGATTTAATGTTGTAATTAATGTGACTTTTGCATTCACATTAGATCCTAAATATTCAAATTGTGGGGTATGTGTAGGATCATGATGGGCCAAAAAGTAGCGATATGATGGGTATGTGTAGGGTATATGGCCATCAACTTTTTTTTACCCAAAATTGATGAAACGAAAAGGGTTTTTAAAGGAGATTCTTAGCTTTCCACCAATATAAATTATGCTTTACTTTGAATTTAATAAATAATTATTATTCATTTTCTATTTGAATTACGAATAAAGTCCTAATTGATAGACTAATTGGAAAAAATCTATAGCTTTCAAATGGTATCACATTTTTTGAATCTGAAACATGCATCACATTCTATGCTTCACATACTATAGGATTAAAAAAAAAGAATTTTATGAAGTTTTGACCAAGTTAAGGTGGTCAGACATACAAGTTTTTTTATTTTTTAAAATTTGTAATAAAAAATTCATAATTAATTATTTACTTGGAAAAAAATTACAAAAATATATGCATCACATCAGGACATGAGTCCTTTAATTATATCTAAAATATTATAAAAAAATATTATCATTTTATTGTGGTTAGGGTGGTCAGACAGATACCTACTTCTTATTTTTCCCTGAAATTTAAGTACTACTGCATTGAAATTTCAAATTTTCACCAAATATATTTTTTTATTAAATAAACCTAGTAGTTTAGAAATTACATTCAATTTGATATAGATTATTTTCTTACATATTTTTGAAAGAATATAGATTAATTATTCAAATTTTTATGTCAACCTAACTCTATTTTTAAAAAAAATTCACCACTTAAGGGTCTTATTTTTCCATGATGATCCTGCATGTACCCTGTTGTTCCTTGTGAAGGTGTTGTGAAGTGTTGTAACACATTTCTACACTTTTCTAGACTCTTTTCATTATAATTCACCTAAAAATCACCTTTTCATCACTTTTCAAGTCTTATTCTAAAGTGTTGTAAAGTCTTGTATCAAGATTTCACACTTTTCTAGGGTCATTTTCACTATTTAGACCTTTCTTATGCTTCATTTGACCCCTTTATGCACTCACAAGACTTAATTAAGTGTATTTTTAATGTAAACCTAACAAAAAACATTAAATGAAACTTAATTCTTGACATCCACTTACACGCCCAAGGTGGTACCCATTCGCCATGGGTGGCGAATGAGTCCCTCTTAGCTCAAAATTCAAAATAAATCATTTTTTCTTTCAGGTTTTTATTGAAAATTACCTTATTTCTGATCTATAATTAGAGGTTTACAAAATAACTTGCAAATTAATCCTAATTACATTTTTTCCCTGATCGCAACAAAATTGCGTGACTATATTGTTTAACCGTTGAAATTACAAAATAAGTTCACGTTTATATAACTAATTACTAATTTTTTTTTAATTGGATATCAAATAGCGAATTGAAAAATGAACAAAAATAGAGAGAATAAGACAGAAGAGGAGATAACACCTATTGATAATGGAGTTCATCCAATCAGGACTATGTCTTTGGGTCCTCTTCTCAAGTAGGACCATTTTATTAATGTTTCCAAGCAATAGAAATACCTTGTTACAATATCCAAGCTCCAAAACCTTAATAAAATTCCTCACAATCTCCTCTCAACACTTGAAGACACTCAAAAGGCCTTTGTGCTAACAATATTCTCCTCCAAAGAATTATTCTCCAAAGTGAACTTGACTAATTACAAGCCAAAGAACACCCCTTTTTATACCAATTTATTTGCTAATATGGGCAAACCATATTATTTTCCAAATATAACCATATCTCCAATATCTCCCAATTTACAATACAAAATCTCAAATAATCCCCTTACAATATCCTTAATAATCTTTTAAAAATTACTTGAGCCCTCTAATAAATTTGAAATATCTTTTAAATCATCTTAAAATATTATTTTAAGCCCTTTAAATATCTCATTTTATTGGGCTTTGAGATATTTAAAGGTTAATTTATTTTAAGGGGGTTAAATGCTTAAATCATGGGAGATTCAGCTTCTAAACCTTGTTTAAAATAAACCAACGCCTGCTAAATAGTCAACACCATAAATGATGTGGTGGTTGTGCACGATTTTAGGAGTGGCGAGGTTGGAAGTTCAAACCCTGCCTCCTATTTTTAGAACACAATTTCAAATTGTTCTTTATCAAAAATCACCACCATCTGTTACATGCTCAAGTGAGATGCTAGGAAGATTGGTAAGCAGGAATAGTGGTGAATGGAGGGTCATGGGTTAAAATCCCATATAATTTTTTTTTAGTAAATAGAACTATCTCAAACCGACCTAAAATGAGAAGATAAAGGTGTACCACTTGTCAACATGCAATTGGCCAGAGGAGTGCCATGTGTCAGTTGGTGATTCATCTAGAAATTCCACTTGTTAACTCATGATTGATCCTGAACTTGCCACACTATCTCCTCATCAACTGCCACATGTGTCACTCAGATTTGTCCATGTCATCATGGTTGCTGACTGTACATTCCATGTCACCATGTCTACTAACTGTGCTAACATACCACCACCTACCATGTCATATGCTGACATCATCATTTTGATTGGTCAAGTCATTTTGTCTACAAACTTTGACTAGCTCTATTTTGCTCATATAGTCTCCCTTTTTGAAATCAAATATAGTTCTAGAATTAGTGCAATGAGCTCTACAACTTGGTGTTGTTTTTGCCTAATTTTGAGACAATCATTTTTTTTCCTTTTTCTTGGCCCCCTAATTCGCTTGTTGACCAAACCGTTGACTACACATAACTTTTGCATATGAACTCCTTTTGAGCCCAATCAATTTGCATCAAAACCTTTTCGGTGACCTCTACGCGATGATGCTAGTTTCATGAGATTCTAAGACTAAATTTTTTAGGTTTTTGGATCATCTTTGATCATTCCTCCCCATTGAGAAGCTTTTGGACCTCCAAAAGCTTTGTTTTATGTATAATTTGAGATAGGGAAATGTCACCCCACTTGCCAAGTATCATATGTCCTTCCTGGTGAAATTTTGAACATATGACCCATCACAAGCACAAAGAAATATGAGATAGCTTTGTTGATACAATCAACTACATGTTCATCAATATTCATTGTCACACTCATCATCCACATAGAAATAAATAGTAGAATAACAAGCAACAATAATGAATACACTAATGTGAAGGAAATAGTATCAACATTCTGAATCTCCTGAATAGGAACATTATTAGAAAATGAAAAATGCAAACCCTCTTTTACCACCTCTAGTTGAAGGCATGACTATGCTTGCAACTAATCCTCACACTATGTTGTTTGTGACACCTTATCATGATCTAAATCTTCATGCTTAGTATCACTAGCTATTATAGATATAAGGGTTAATTTATTGCTTGCATTTACAATCATCTTCAAATTCCCTATGTTTACAACAGATTTGGCATTCTTCATGTGATGAGCTCTAACACTAAATTCAATTCCATCTTTAAACAAATGATACTTATTATGTTCCTTGTAGAAAATGGCTTTCCTCTCATACAAGGACTACCTAGAACCATCCCATAGATGTCAAGCAGAATTACATCTAACTCTACCTCATCTACAAACTTGGGTGTGAATGGAAATTGGAGTTTACATTGCTCTGACACATGTAGACAAGCATTATCATGCACCCAACCCAATGGATATAGTCTAGGATGAGTTTTTGTTTAATCGTAATTTCTTAACAACTTGTTCTAAGATAAGATTAACTTGTGACCCATTTCCTATTAGTGTATCAATCTTAGTTTGTTTAGCAATAGCCCTTATATAAAACAAGTCATTCCTTTTACTTTCAACAGGTACTTCATTACAAATTAGAGAAGAAGCATGATAACTAGTACTGACAATAGGAGTGTTACCTTTGATACCCACAACTGAAATCTTGGTTTCATCATCAGAACCTAATCCAAGATCTTGTATGATAGATGCAATCTTCTACTTACCCTTTCGATCCTTGAACCACTTTGGCTTATGATCGGGATGCAATTTCCAACATCTTGCATTTGCATGCCCTTTCTTCTTGCAATGTGAACAATAAGGCTTTTTATCCTCTTTCTTTATAGTTGTTGTTCACTATGATTTATCTTTCCCTTTCTTGCTTCCTTTTTGCTTACTAGATTCCATGAATAGATTTTCATGGTTATTCCTTGAGCTTGTTTCCAAATGGATAGCTTGCACACTAACTTCATCAATGTTATTTGGATTAAACATAAGTATGGTATGTTTCAAACTCTCATGTATTCCACCTATGTACTTTAACAAAGTTTCTTGTGTGTACAATGGAATGCCCAAAATTAAAGCCCTCTCCCTAAACTCTTGTGTATATTCTTGTACACTTTTTCCTTTCTCTTGTCTTAAAGATTTCTAGTTCATTACTACTTTTTGCATATGCCCTAATCGATAAAACTATTTCTTAAGTGCAGCTATAAACTCAAATTAAGAAGAAATAAATTTTTGATAATGACTTAGATCCTCTTGTGTTTTACTCTCCTGCAAAATTAAAGTTGTGCCTCCTAGGTGAAGAGTAGCTAATTGGATTTTTGAATTATAATCAATAAAATTCTAAATGATGCAATAAACTTCAATTTGTTTTATCCAATTATCAAGTTTTTCTACATCTAGTTCTCCATTATAGATTGGAAGATCAAATTTAACATCCAGTTTTAACAAAGGTGTATTAGTTTGCACATGTGTTTCTTTTTAGAAGAGTTAGATGAAGAAGAAGAAGAAGAGGAGGATGAAGAAGATGAAGAGGACATGGATAGAGGTTCAGGAGATTCACCACCACCTCCTACTCCTTTACCTTTGTCTTCTTCCAATGAGGATTCAACTTCCTTCTTCTTCCTAACCTTGCCTTTCTTTCTCTTCTTTCGTTCTTGCCTCTCTCGAAAAAGAAATTCCACCATTGACTTCATCTCAAAAAAATCTTGTTGAAAATATTTGGGATTGAGCTCTGGAGCTTCATGCTCAGTTACAATGTTCAACATCTTCGGTGGAAAGGTCCTTCACTTTCTAATCTCTAGATTGTATTCTTCCAGTGCACCTTCTCCTTGTTTCAGTTTCAACCTAGTTAACATTCACTTCTGCAATTTTGTGCAAAATGGGCTCTGATACCAAACTGATATGTAATTAGAGGTTTATTAAATAACTTGCAAATTAATACTAATTATAGTTTTTCCCCGATCACAACAAAATTGCATGACTATGTTGTTTAACCATTGAAATTACAAAATAAGTTCACATTTATATAACTAATTACTGAAATTTTGTAATTGGAACTCAAATAGCGAATTGAAAAATGAACAGAAATAGACAGAATAAGACAGAAGAGGAGATAATGTCGGTTGATAAGGGAGTTCATCCAATCAAGACTATGTCTCCAGGCCTGCTTCTCAAGTAGGGCCACTTTATCAATGTTCCCAAGCAATAGAAATGCCTTGTTACAATATCCAATCTCGAAAACTTGAATAAAATTTCTCACAATCTCTTCTCAACACATGAAGACACTCAAAAGGCCTTTGTGCTTACAATATTCTCCTCCAAAGAATTATTCTCCAAAATGAACCTGACTAATTACAAGCCAAACCACACCCCTTTATATACCAATTTATTTTCTAATATGGGCTAAAACCATATTATTTTGCAAATATATCCATATTTCCAATATCTCCCATTTTACAATTCAAAATCTCAAATAATCCCCTTACAATATCCTTAATAATATTTTAAAAATTACTTGAGCCCTCTTATAAATTTGAAATATCTTTTAAATCATCTTAAAATATTATTTTAAGCCCTTTAAACATCTCATTTTATCAGGCTTTAAGAGATTTAACTTTAATTTATTTTAAGGGGGTTAAATGCTTAAATAATGGGAGATTCAGATTCTAAACCTTGTTTAAAATAAATTGATGCCACTAAGTACTCATCACCATAAATGGTGTGGTGGTTGTGAAAAATTGTAGGAGTGTTGGAGTTGGAAGTTCAAACCCTACCTCCTATTTTTAAAACACAATTTCAAATTGTTCTTTATCAAAACTCACTGGCATCTATTACATGCTAAAGCTTGATGCTAGGCGGATTGGTAGGCGGGAATAGTGGTGAATGGAGGGTCATGGGTTCAAATCCCATACCAAATTTTTTTAGTAAATAGAACTGTCTCAAACTGACCCAAATTGAGAAGATAAAAGGGTGCCATATGTCAACATGCAATTGGATGGAGGAGTGCCACATGTCAATTAGTGATTTTTCTAGAGATGTCACTTGTCAAATCATGATTGATCCTGAACTTGCCACATTAGCTCCTCGTTAGCTGCCACGTGTCTTACTTAGATTTTTCCACGTCATCGTGTATGTTGATTGTACATGCTACGTTGCCATGTCTATTGAATGTGTTGACATGTCACCACCTGCCACATGACATGCTGACATCATCATTTTGACTAGTCAACTCCTTTTGTCTGCAAACTTTGACCGGCTCTATTTTGTTCATATGAACTTCATATTCAAAATTGAATATAGTTCTGGAATTAGCACAATGAGCTCTACAACTTTTCATCATTTTTGCCTCATTTTGACATGATCAATTTTTTGCCTTTTCTTGGCGCCTTGATTCACCTATTTGATCAGACCTTCAACTACACATAACTTTTGCATGTAGACTCCTTTTGAGCCCGTTCAAGTTGCATCAGGACCATGTTGACAAGATCTACACAATGATGCTAGTTTCATGAGATTCTAAGACTATGAAATTTTTAGGTTTCTATATCCTCTTGGATCAATGTCGGTTTGTGATGAGGTATTATTGGGTTACTAGGGAACAAAAGTGTATAAATAAGTGTTTTTATCCTTATTTTATATCCTCTAATCATCAAGTTCACTTGCATTCATCAATTAGCATTCAAGCACTTTGCATCATTCAATCAAGCATCAATCAATCATTTTGGAGTAGCCATTGGCATAAATTTAGATTTCTTCAACAAGGTTGTGGTGATTTTAGGACATTTGCATGTTATATATTCATCTTCCCTTATTCATTTCATTTCATTTCTTCATTAAGGGTTTGATTACCAAAGTGGGATTTGACCAAGGAAAATCCCTATAACCTAAACCTTAACCATTTTTCCCCTTTTGTATGTGTGTTTGTAGACTTTTGTATGCATATTTATCAATAATTTGGGTGTTGAAAGGTGGTCAAGAAGTCAACAAAGTGTTTCAAGTTAGCTAAACCCTATTTCAAGCTTGGAGACAACCTACAGTCCATTTTTTGCAGGTTTGACTTTGTCAGCCCGACAAGAGGATAAGTGCAGTTCTAAAGCTACAAAATTGACCTTTGATTTCATATAATTTTGGGAGAGGACTAATTCTCCATCAGTGGAAAATGAGTCCCACCTTAAGGCTAAAAAAATATATTTTGTTAGATTCTAGTTCCCGACAGTCAAAAACCAATTTTCAAGAGTTTTTGCCAATAGGAGGACTGATTTGTGATTAGTGGCAAATGAGTCCCATTGGTGATTTTTATTGATTTCTTCTAGCATTCATATCATCCTAGATTCAACATTCATGCCCAGGTGCACTCTATTCAACCTTCTTTCAATTCTATTTTTCATCTGTTCATATTTTAGTTCATTCTTGCTTATCACATTATGTTTTCAAACATTCCTTATTTCATAGGTTTTGTATCAATAGTCAATCAATTTCATTAGTTAGTTGCATTTACATCATTGCATTTAGTCTTAATCACAACATATAATCTTTCTATTTTAGTGAACCACTTCAATTTTGGGGTTCTATCTCTCTCCTTTTAGGTGAAAGATCTTAATAGTGCAAGAGTAGCCTATAGCCAACCAAAAAATTGTTGGTTCATTTTGGTGAACCTACATATAGAAAAAATTATCTTTCTGATTCCAATTGCATCTTGCATCCTAGGTTTCATTTGCATCAACATTCAATTAGGTTTTTCTTTGTTTTGCATCCTAGGGTTTCTCAAATTGCATTAGTGAAAGACTCATTTAGATTTCATTTTTGCATATCATATCATTCAAAAATTGAAAATTTGCATTTGCATCCCCAGTTTGCATCTGAAAATCACCTTAATATTTTTTGAAAAACACAAAAAAATCTCATAACTAGACTCATTCGCCACCCTAGGTGAATCATTCCACTTGCACATTTTCAACTACATTTTTCAGGCATTTTCTAGGTATTTTTTGCATTACAGTTTTCTGTAGTTACTTTCTATTATATTTTCTAGAATCTCTTTTCTCTTCTATTTCTTGCATCTTAGTCTACTTGCATTCATTTTCATCATGGCTTTTTCTTTTAACAAGTTTTGGAATTCATTGAAATCCTTAGTAGACATGTCCAATTGTGCCTTTGGCTATGATCCTAATGACCTTGAGCTACCTCATGCTCCTTCAACTCCTCATAATTTTCCTCCTTGTGATGTTGACATCATTGGAGAATATGATGATAGTATGAACAATTTCTTAAACAAATGCCTTAACAACCTTGAAGCTAATGCAAAATTTTACCCATCCATGAAGTCACAAGATCTTCCTATCATTGTACCTCCTAATCACTTTGGATACCTACATCTTGAAACTAATGAAGGACCTAAGTTCCCTCCATCAAGTGAAACTAGTTCCTCTCAACAACCACACCCTCACCCATTTTATGATCACAAAGTCACAAACACGCCAATCAACCTTGAAGAAACAAATGGAAAAGGCTTTATTATCTTAAGCAGACAAGGGTGTGACACAACAAATGAGTATAAAATTCACCAAATTTTAGAACAAAGACCAATAGAAGAAAACACAATAGGACTAGGATATCAAGATCCTCCTCATACTGATAAGCCTTCTTTTGAATATTGGAGACTTCGAGATGATGGTACAATGATCTTTGATTCTCCTCATAACTTGAATGTTCTCCTTCTACGCGAACAACCATTACCCGATTCTAATAACAAGGATGCTAGGATCCCCATGAGTCCTCTTCCTCCTTCCATTCATGAAAAAGGAGAGTCTAGCAAATGAAAACAACCTTACAAATTGAAAAAACTCAAGTTTCCTACTAATCCTCCACCTGAATGTGAAAGGGGACTTCAATTTTTTTTAAACAAAGGCCTTATACTCTTACCACCTATGAATAGGTTGGTCATTTGTCCTAAATATTTTAAGATACCATATTTCAAATATTATAGTGTTCTTAGACATTGAACTGAAGAATGTTAGACATTGGAGGACATACTAGACAAGTATCACTTCACTAATACCGAGTGCTTTCCTATCATCTCTTTAAACAAAATCCGCTCCTCATGCTATAGGTGTAGAATTTTTTATTCTCACTATTGCATGATGCTTTTCCATCACCCACCTCAGCACATTCTTTTCCTACACTTACTAGGGGCAAGAATTTGTTAGCCTTGTCCTTGTAATTCATGTCTTTATCTCTTAACTACGTTATTCATTTTTCGCTTATATTACTTAAGATTGAGAAACCAATAACTTAGTTAATGGTTGTCTTACATTTGCATTACTATCTCCTATTAAATTTTCATTTGGTTTCATGTGCATATCATGTTCCCTTGTAATGTGTGTTTGATGTTCTCTGTCTCTTTGTACACTTCTATTTGTACCTCTATTCTTCTATATGTTGTAATTTATCTTCGCTTTTTCTTTGTGTTCTCATTTTTGGGATGACGCAAAGCATTCATATGCCCTATGTCTCTTCCATATTGACCCAATCAGTCCCTTTTCCTTTCACTTTATCTTTTCCTTTTGTTTTTCCTTTTGGGGATGATGAAAGGTATTGAGACTTAAACGTCTCCTTCATGTTGAGCTAAAAGCTTTTTCTTTTCATTTTTTCTTTTCGCTTCTGTTTTCCTTTTAGGGAAAATTCAAAGTGTTGAGACCGCAATGTATCTTCCATGTTGACCCAAAACAAACTTTTTTCCTTTTGTTTTTGCTCTCTTTGTATCATTCTTCCAGTTCTATGTGCTTTGGGGAATGATGACAGTTCTGAGCTCTTTAATAAAAACATTGCAGCAATGAACATATTGACCCCAAATCCATAGATCCCTTATGTTTTTGGTGTGTTCCTTTCTGGGGGAGCAACTCCCTTTCCCTTTTTTTCCTTTTTTGTTTACATGAAGCAACCTTACTTGGAAACATATGACTTGTCATAGGGGCTTTCCAAGTTGGCTCTGATGTCTTGTTTTCTTTTTGCATTTTTTTTCCTCTGCTACTTTAAAGTAATTTCTCACAGCATGGTGTGTAGCAATTCCTTTAAAGTGGGGGGCATACATTGGCATAATTCCATTCACGCTCTTGGTACTTAGTGTATCCTTTTCACTTCATACGATGTGTTTTTCACTCTGTGGACGACATTGGCTGTGATGTCCTTCATAAGGGTGATCTCTCTTAGCATATTACATTCCTCTTAGTGGCCTAATGCGACACACTGCATCCCCTAAGTTGTGAATATTTTATTCTTTGATTGGTCCTCTCTTGGAGATGTTAGACACAATGTTCCCTAGTTGATAGACCTCACATGAACTTAACACGACTCCTTTGAACATCTTTTGCATTTTACATTTTTACATTTTACACTTTTACATTTTACATTTTTACATTTTTGCCAACTTGCGTAACCCAACTTGCATGCTTGTGGTACCTTTCTCTTTGTTCATGAGTTATAAGCATACAAAGCCTTGCTTGTCTTATGACGCATAAAATTTTCCTTTGTGGTGCCTTGTTAAAGTTATTAGGAGGTATAACTTTAATATGGTTGACTGGGAATCCCATTCAATGGCACAACTTTCCCCATAGCCACCTATGTGTTTGTGAATGCATACCAACTAGTTTATGTTTCTCATGGTCTTTTGGGTCTTCTCACCCGACGGACTTCCATATATCGTATCACCGCAAAGTGAATATGAATTCTCTTTTTTCTCTCACAAACAACCGAGATCTTATTGACAACTAGTTGGATAAATGATCAAAGCTTAATTTGATTCTTTCTTCTCTCTTTCTCTTTCACATGTGTGTTCCTATCTTCTTATGTTTAGTTTGCCATGGGATCTTCATCCTAGGGGCTTAATCATGCCTCTTTATCATTTTAATTCCATCTTACTGACATAATTGTATTTTGATCCCTCTTGATATGCATGGCTACTTTAGTGTGAGTTTGAAGCAAGTTCATCCTCTCACTAAAGTGGGGGATAAATGTACCATAGAAAAATGGATCATTGAAATTTTCATGGTCTTTTAGGTCTTTCTCTTGTGATGTTTGAATTTACTTGCTTTTATTTAATGTTGTAATGTGACTTCAACATTCACATTAGGTCCTAAATATTCAAATTGTGGCATCTTGTGAAGGTGTTGTGAAGTGTTCTAACACATTTCTACACATTTCTAGACTCTTTTCATTATAATTCACCTAAAAATCACATTTTCATCACTTGTCATGTCCTATTCTAGAGTGTTGTAAAGTCTTGTAACAATATTTCATGCTTTTCTAAGCTTAATTTCACTATTTGCACCTTTCTTATGCTTCATTTGACCCCTTTATGCACTCACAAGTCTTAATTAAGTGTATTTTTGAATGTAAACCTAACAAACAACATTAAATGCAACTTAATTCCTGACACCCACTTACAAGCCCAAGTTGGAACCCATTCACCATGGGTGGCGAATGAGTCCCTCTTGGCTAAAAATTCAAAATAATTCAATTTTTTTTTCAAGTTTTGATTGAAAATTACCTTATGTCAGCCTGTGATGAGGTATTATTGAATTATTAGGGCACAAGAGTGTATAAATAAGTTTTTTTCTCCTCATTTTACATCCTCCAATCATCAAGTTCACTTGCATTCATCAATTAGCATTCAAGCACTTTGCATCATTCAATCAAGCATCAGTCAAGCATTTTGGAGCAGCCATTGGCACAACTTCAAATTTCTTCAACAAGGTTGTGGTGAGTTTAGGAGATTTGCATGATATTTATTCATCTTTCCTTGTCCATTTCATTCCATTTCTTCATTAAGGGTTTGATTACCAAATTGGGATTTGACCAAGGCAAATCCCTATAACCTAACCCTTAACCATTTTCCCCTTTTGTATGTGTGTTTCAGACTTTTGTATGCAGATTAATTTGATTCTTTCTTTTCTCTTTCTCTTCCACATGTGTGTTCCTATCTTCTTATGTTTAGTTTTCCATGGGATATTCATCCTAGGGGCTTAATCATGCCTCTTTATCATTGTAATTCCATCTTACTGACATAACTGCATTTGGATCGCTCTTGATATGCATGGCTACTTTAGTGTGAGTTTGAAGCAAGTTCATCCTCTCACTAAAGTGGGGGATAAATGTACCATAGAAAAATGGATCATTGAAATTTTCATGGTCTTTTAGGTCTTTCTCTTGTGATGTTTGAATTTACTTGCTTTTATTTAATGTTGTAATGTGACTTCTGCATTCACATTAGGTCCTAAATATTCAAATTGTGGCATCTTGTGAAGGTGTTGTGAAGTGTTGTAACACATTTCTACACATTTCTAGACTCTTTTCATTATAAATCACCTAAAAATCACCTTTTCATCACTTGTCATGTCCTATTCTAAAGTGTTGTAAAGTCTTTCAACAAGATTTCATGCTTTTCTAAGCTTAATTTCACTATTTGCACCTTTCTTATGCTTCATTTGACCCCTTTATGCACTCACAAGTCTTAATTAAGTGTATTTTTGAATGTAAACCTTACAAACAACATTAAATGCAACTTAATTCCTGACACCCACTTACAAGCCCAAGGTGGAACCCATTCGCCATGGGTGGCGAATGAGTCCCTCTTGGCTAAAAATTCAAAATAATTCAATTTTTTTTCAAGTTTTGATTGAAAATTACCTTATGTCAGCCTGTGATGAGGTATTATTGAATTATTAGGGCTCAAGAGTGTATAAATAACTTTTTTTCTCCTCATTTTACATCCTCCAATCATCAAGTTCACTTACATTCATCAATCAGCATTGAAGCACTTTACATCATTCAATCAAGCATCAGTTAAGCATTTTGGAGCAGCCATTGGCATAGCTTCAGATTTCTTCAACAAGGTTGGGGTGAGTTTAGGAGATTTGCATGATATTTATTCATCTTTCCTTGTCCATTTCATTCCATTTCTTCATTAAGGGTTTGATTACCAAATTGGGATTTGACCAAGGCAAATCCCTATAACCTAACCCTTAACCATTTTCCCCTTTTGTATGTGTGTTTAAGACTTTTGTATGCAGATTTATCAAGAAATTAGGTGTTGAAAGGTGGTCAAAAAGTCAACAAAGTATTTCAAGTCAACTAAACCCTATTTCAAGCTTGGAGACAACCTACAGTCCGTTTTCTGTAGATTTGACTTTGTCATCTCGACAAGAGGACAAGTGCAGATCTGAAACTATAGAATTGACCTTTGATTTCATAAAAAAAATGGGAGGACTGATTTTCCATTAGTGGTGAATGAGTCCCACCTTAAGCCTTAAAATGTAGATTATGTCATATTCCAATTCTTGACAGCTGGAAACTAGTTTTTAGGAGTTTTTTTGAGTGGCAAGACTGATTCGCCATCAATGGCAAATGAGTCCCACTAGTGATTTTGACTGATTTCTTCCAGCATTCAGATTGTCACAGATTCAACATTCATTTCCCAAGTGCACTCTATTTAGCCTTCTTTCAATTTTGTTTTGCATTTGTTCATGTTTTAGTATATTCTTGCATATCACATTATGTTTTTAAATATTGCATATTTCATAGGTTTTGCATCAATAGTCAATCAATTTCATTAGTTAGTTGCATTTACAACATTTCATTTAGTCTTAATCACATCATACAATATTCTATTTGGTTGAACCACTTCAATTTTTGGGTTCTATCTCTTTCCTTTTAGGTGAAAGATCCTAAGAGTGCAAGAGTAGCCTATAGCCAACCACAAAATTGTTGGTTCAATTCCAAACCTCCCCAACCATTAAATTACCTCCTTAGAATGTGAAAGGACACCAATTTCGGCTCCAATATGTTCCCTCCAACTTGGGCAAGAAAACTTGAGAAATAAGCATTACATTAAATGTAAGAAATGATAGAAAAATAAGTGAAACTTGTTGCCTCTTTCCAAGAACCCACTTGGGGAATCCCAAAAGTCACTCATTTATCATTTCCTTTATATTTTATTATCCTATTTTAGGCATCCACATATGGGGGAAACAATATTAAATATTTATGTCCACAACCCACATTTATCCTTGCTAGTGGACCCATCAGCCCTTCTGAGTATATTACAAAAAATATTGACAATTAATATTATAAAATATATCTTCCCAATACACCCTATGTGCCTAAAGACACTTTCCAAGGATGTTGGAACCATGATAGATAACATAGGATTTGCAAGGTGGATGAAATCTAATCCTAGCATTCTTGAGAACTTGAAATTAACATTATAAATACACCCATATGAATCACAAATAACAGAAAAATATATCTTAGCCAACCATGTACCATCTGAGTCTTCACCATGTTTTCATGCTCCAACAAGATACCTGTTGATGGCGGTTTTGGCACCACAACAATGCTAAATAGAGTATTGCTACTTGAATTCTCCTAAAAGAGAAAGGAAACACAAGGATGCCTTAACTCCGAAGGTCTTGGTAGTTGGTTCTCAACTGTGCTGATGTTGCTCAGTGGCCAATGCAACAATAATATTCAAGGGGCCTGCTGGTGTTAGGGTTCTGGATTGCTCTAAGATCAAACATGAAGTAAATCCTATACTAACCAGGGGTTTTAAAGAAATATAAAAAAGATAGACTAGGGTTTTGAAACAGAAAAGAATAATAGTTCATCCAACCTTAACCAAACTTTGATAACTTCAAGGAATTGGCTAACTAAAACTGAAGAATAGAATTAACTTGTGATTAACACATAGTATCATTCATTCATAGTGCTGATTTTAACAACTAATTATAAACTACCATTTAAGTAAAAAATAAAAAAAATGAAATTTCATTCCTTGAAAGCTTTTAAAATCAAATGATTAACTTTGAGATAAATACCGTTCTAGAACACAACATGAGGTAGATTCGAATCTGGTTGCTTCTACTATGGGTTAGATAGATAAGCAACATTTACAAATCTGGCACAATCACCAGTGTACAGAAAACCTGTGTCTTCATACTACTTCCATCTACACTAGAATAACTTTGAAAATACATTCCAACCTGTATTGAAACCTAACTGCTAACCAAGAAGACAAGAGAAGCTCTCATTACTGAGAATCAAGATGCAACTCGATCTCCTTTTGCTAGCTGACTAACTTCTAACAGTTCTAACTTTAAAATAGTACTCTAAACCTAGAAGTTCTAATCTAGAAGTCTGTAACACTCTAATTCTGGAACCCTTTACAAAGAGCATAGCATGCCATATATATATCCTCTCCTGAAGAGAATGTCGGCACCCATTTTTAGGGTTTACAAAAAAATCCCGTGGCATCAGAAGGTTGGTGCCCCGATCCTTAACAAAAGTGGATTTTGTAATAAATCCTAAACCTGGTTGTCTTATGTCGGTGAAGATGGTCTCCTGAGGTGCTCTGTAGATCTTTTGCAGCTATCGCACTTATTTTTGGCCTCCAACAGAGCTGCCTCGAGTACTCCAAAATATCACCATTAATGCTGAGCCTCCTCTATCAGCAAACCTCACAGCTATCCAGTTGACTCACGACTTCATCTTCTCCCTCGTGCACTCTTCCCGCTCCAGATTCACTCTTCTGCAAGTTTGTTAGTGTAGCGCGGGCCAGTCGGTGAGAGGTTCTGGCAAACCGCGGAGATCATACCGACCTTACTTAGTTCCTCGGCAAGACTGCTTCCTCTCAGCCAGACGACATGGTGAAACCATGTCCCCCTGATGAACTCAATTTCCTTTAGTGGCCCCCTCTTCGGTCGGCAGGACATCCGCCTTCGGCAAGACATCATGGTGGGTGCCAAGAGCTACGATGAAATATTTCTTTATTGGAGGATTCGCCACTATTGGCAAGACTCGAGATGGTCACCGAGACCACATAGCAAAACCCTTGCTTCTTTGGAGTCTCCTCGACATCCTATGTTGACCCTCTCACACTAGCTTCATGTTTTTGTTTCAGAGTGACTTTCTTCCTTCGCCAAGACCTTGTGGTGAAGGAACAATCCTTGGCCAAGCCCATCTTGTTATCGGCGAGACCCTTTGGTATCGGCGAGACATCTTGTCTATCTTCATTCCATATGCTGAGGCCATGCCCCTTCGGTGAGACTTTGGTTGGTCGCTTGGACCTTTTGGTGAATGCTTTGCCTTTCGGTGAGTTACTTTTCTTTCTCGGCAGACTCACTTCATTCTTTCAGTGTGACCTTCACTCATCGCCAAGACCTTGTGGTGAAAGTATAACCCCTCTATCGATTCCTATCACCAGTGTGACTTTGGATCATCAGAGAGACCTCCCGCTGCATTCATTTCCTTTCACCGACTTCTGGTGTCGCCAAGACCCTATCGCAGTCACACCAAAATGGAATCTTTCATTATATGTGTTTCGGTGTAACCTCCCGATTCTCTCACCAAAGGCACCTGATAGACTCTTTGCACTGTGTCGGTAGACATTAGGCTCTCGGCAAGACTTCATCCCGAATTCAATAGCTCCCACTGAAGTGCTTGATCCTTTTGCTAGTTAGTGAGACATCTTGGATTCGCTAAGACATCCTAGCGCAAAGAAAACCTTTTGCCGATGTATGAATCTTTTGACGCTGGTCGGCAAGACCTGATGTCAAGATCCCCAAAAAATATCCTCATGCACATGACTAGATCCTGCAAAACAAGGTCTTCGTTAGAACAATACATTGATATTATGCCTTTTATCAAAAAGAAGCTTAACTCTAGTGGAGGTGGAGCCAACACGGGCACGGGAAGCAAAATTTAAACAAGTCCCGGTAGAACCGGGACTAGGAAAAAGCATGAACTAGAAATGACATCCCCCACCTTCAAAACTAGCGAGGGCAGAAGAAAACTAGAACCGGGACTGGAGTCAAGGCGGGAACGAGCCAGGGAAGTAATCACAACTTCCCAGTTCATACTTCGTCCTGGATCCACGTTCGCGCGAAAACCAAAAACACAGGACAAAACGAAACACCGACGGAGCCAGAGCAGAATGACGAACAAGGCAGAGTCAGGGTCGGAACCAAATCCAAACTAGAAACTTTGAGGAAGTCTCCAAGTTTTGGGTTTGGATTCTATTTCGAACCCGCCTCTGATGTCAGCAAAAAAGAGGAAAAGAAAGGAACAGAAGGAAAAAGAAAGGGGAGGGAAATCCCCATGACCCAAAATGGAGGAGACTAGAAGTGAAAGAACCAAAAACACAGAACCGAGATCGGCACTAAATCTAAACCAAGAACTTTGAGAAAGTTCCCGGGTTCATACCCAGTCCCGGTTCTGGGTCCGCCAAAACAAAAAAGAAAATGCCCAAGGTCAAAAAGAAAGTTAAGGAAAAGGACACTTTGACAAAGACCAATGAAGAGCAAAGAAAAGGTGGGGTCAGACCCGGGACGGGACCAAGATGAGGAACTTGAGAAAGCTCAACATTTTGGACTTGGTTCCTTATCCGACTCTGACAAAGAACAAGAGAAACGAAGACCAAGGTCTGTCAGAACTGGAACCAAAACCGGGGATGGAACTAGGACCTGAACTTAAAAGGAACTTCCAAGTCCAGTATTGGTCCCGGTTCCGCCTCCGACAGAACTTGGAAAAGAAAATGCCTAAGGCAGAAAACCAAAGGCCAAAGGTAAAAGACAAAGGGGGACCCATTTTGATCTAGATCAAAGTGGGGTGGTTATGCAAGGCATAACAAATGGTGACTCACCTGGAAAAATGGTTTAATCATTTTCATGTATCTGCAAGATTCAGCTACCCAGAACTCTTGGTTCATGAACATTACAACTTGAATTGGGTCAGTTATAACAAGCAAGGTAGAGCTAGAATCTCAAATGTAAGTCCATCAACAGCCACCCCTGAATCTATGTGTGTGCTTGATTGTGCATCACTCTTTTATAAAGTTTTCCTCATCCCTTGGATAACAATGTGTAAGATTTGAGCTACCTGAGTTGATCCCTTTTTGTGCAACGATATCCCAGGCATTGCTCCACTGCCAGTCAGGCGTCCATAGCCCCGACAGAGATACCTCTAGTTTTCTCATAGCATTGCTCTACTACCAGACAGACATCCATAGCCCCGGTAGAGATATTGGAATCACCCATTCATACTGACTCTTATTCTTTTGACAATTCTTTTCTTTTCTTTTGGAGTTTCAAATATTTCATTTAATTCTACTTTTTCAATATGTCAGATGCTTAACATCTGAACTGGGTTGAAAACTACCATGGACCTCATAACAGCACTCAGGAGATTGGATTTTTCACTCAAATATTACAACACCATAGTCCTAGGACAAATATACCCTTACAAGAGGAGATGATCTTAATAATTTGTGACAGATTCAGGGGAGCTGATGAAGGCTACTTACTTGGCACCTTGTTTCAAAACTTTCCACAACTTTTATTGATAACAAGCATGAAACAACGAATTGAGGACAAAATCATCCAATCAGGAAACCTGAAAATATTTAAACCACTTCTCTCCTAATGGCCAAAGCATCCTTGAGATAACAACCCACCACTTCAAAAAGGAAAGAAATAGATCAAACCCAAAGAATAAAACCACAAAAAACAAAGAACAAAGGAAAAAAACAAAGGACAGAAAGAGAGAACAAAGAAGAAAATTATTTACACAAAGAGCCGCAGACTATTTACATAAAAGAAAGAGCTATATGACAACAAAAATAATTTACACAAACGTACCACCTTAGCAAAATGTCAAACTCATGATTCAAAATAGTGTTTAAGAAACTTTCCATTGACAGGCAAGGGGATAGGTTCTCCAGCTAAGCTACTCAATCGGAAAGCATTTTCTCCTAAGATCTCAACAATCTAATAAGGACCTAGCCATAGTTTGTCAAACTTTTGGTGACTGCCCTTCTTCTCACTAGCTTTGTCCCATAGCAGCACTAGGTCTGATATCCTAAAGACCTTGATTTTGGCTCTTTTGTTAAACCAACATTTGACAACAGCTTGGTGCCTAAAGAATTAATGCAATGCAACATCTCTCTGTTCTTCTAACTTCAACAAAGCAGCTAATTTGACTTCTATCCTATTGTCCCTAGAGTAGAATTTTTGCATGAACTCAAGGATAGGTATTTGAAGATGAATGGGAAAGACAGGCTCTTGGCCATATACCAGCTTGAATGGTGAGGTGTTTAAAGCAGCCTTAATCCTAGTCCTATCCACCAATAGTACGAATCTCAGCTGGGTATGTCAGTCTCTAGGGTTATGTTCTAACAGTTTCTTGATGACTCCTGAGAGGTTCTTATTGGGTGACTCTGCAACTCCATTGACTTGTAGATAATAATTTGATGAATACTTCAAGACAATCTTGTGACCATATGCCCAGGAAATAAATTCAATAGAAAAGAAGGCAGAGCCATTGTCACATACCAGAGCGAAGGGTACTCCAAACCTTGTAGTGATGCATTCGGTGAGGATTTTGATCACTACCTCTGTTGTGCTATTTTTGCAAGGTATAGCCTCTATCCATCTTGTGCAGTAGTTAGTAGCAGTCAAGATGAATTTATGCCCTGCAGTAGAGTTTGTGTTGATAACACCAATGAAATCCAATGCCCATTGGGCAAAGGGCCTCACCTCATAGATGGGCTGCAATGGCATGGCCACATTCATTTCCTTTGGTGTAGCAACCTAACATGTGTGGCATGTCCTCACATGATGATGGGCATCTTTGAATACACAAGACCAGTAATAACCAGATCAGAGGATCTGGTGTGCTAGTGAATCTGCAGACCCATGACCTATGCCATGTTTCCCATGAAACTCAGAGATCACCTGCTTGGCCTCTTGATGATCAAGGCATCTCAGGTACACTCCTTCAAAATTCCTCCTATATAGCGACCCTCCTTTGATCATGTAATGTGAGCTTTTTAGTCTCAATGCTCTCCTCTGAGTGGCGTTCATTCCCTTTGGACAATGATTGTTAAGCATGAAACAAATAAGATCAACATACCACGGGTCGTTTGAGAAGGGATGAGTAGTATATTGTTGACAAAAACATTGTCACCAACATCAGCCATTGATTTAGACAGACCCAAACCTCAAACAAGTTTCACAGGGTGTATCTCTAAATCAAACTCTTGCAAGATTGCCATCCATTTCTCCATTCTCTCTCCCAATTCACTCTGCATAAGTAGGGACTTGACAACAGTGTCAGGGACTATAAATAATCTGAGTTTGGAGAATCTAATGCCTAAACTTCTTGACAGCTCAGACCAATGAAAAAGCTTGCTTCTCAAAAGGTGGTTATCTAATTTCTGTGTTTTTAAAGGGAGAACTCATGAAAGCAATCGGCCTCTTCTGTGACTCTTGTCCTCATTGAGTTAATACAGCTACCCACGAGTGTTCGGAGGTAAAATAATAAATATAAAATTGCCTCAAGTAGTCAGGGCTAGTGAGGACTGGAGCTTCTGAGATGGATCTCTTGACTTGAGAAAATGCATCCTTCACCTCATCACTCCACTCTATTTTGGCATCCTTCCTCATCATCTCATTCAGGGGCTTCACGATTTTTGCAAAGCCTGTGATAAACTTCCTTACGAAGTTGATCTTTCCAAAGAAGGATCTCATCTCCTTCTTGCTTCCTGGCATGGCTATCTTGAGGATGGACTCAACTCAATCTAGGTCGATGGATATTCCTCTTTCTGAAATTAGGTGCCCCAAGAGCTTCCCTTCGGAAACTCCGAACACACACTTTTTGGGATTTAAGGAGACTCCATATTGGATGCATCTCTTGAGAAGTTTGGCTAAGTCCGCAGCATGGTTCAGTCAATCCTTGGAGAACACTGTCAGGTCATCAATGTAAATAATAATGCATTTTCCAATCAGATCCTTGAAAGCTATATACATGGCATGCTAGAAAGTTGCTCTAGCATTTATCAGACCGAAATGCATCCTCCTATATGTGAACGTCCCCCACTTGGTGGTGAAAGCCGTCTTCATCTTGTCTTCAAAGTCGATCATAACCTAATTATATCCTAAGTAACCATCCAAGAATGACATCATTTGAGATCTGTTGATAGTCTGCAATACCTCATCCAGGGAAGGGAGTGGGTAGTTATCCTTTTCTGAGGCTCTATTCAGGTTCCTAAAGTCAACGCATAGTCTAATCTCCCTGTTTTTCTTATGAACTGGTACTAAGTTAGCCACCTAGGTTGAATGGCGCACAAGGAAGATTATCCTTGCAGACAACAACTTTTGGACTTCTTTGTAGATCAATGGTTCAATTAGAGCATTGATAGGGTGTTGCTTCTGTTGGGAGGGTCTAGCTTTGGGCTTCAAGGGAATGATGTGAGTCATAACCGAAGTATCAAATGTTTGGAGGTCCGTATACCCCCAAGCTATCGCAGCAATGTCCCTTTTCAGTGCCATCAATATGTCTTCTCTAATTGCCTGAGGGCAGGCCTTCCCCATGTAGACATTCCTTTCAGGACCTGAGTCAGCTAGGTTAATTATCTCATATTCACCTCCCTTTTCTTCAGCTGATGCCTTTTCTCGAGCCCTTGGATCTAAGTCAAAAATCCTTTCCAAGGCAACCATTCCCTTGGGAATGTTATTACTTTTTAGATTAAGAACCCCTTCTGCATCACATTCTTCAGGGTTCCAATCCCCTTGATCTCTGTTGGACTCATCAATGATTTGTCCCTCAAATACATCTGAGTTGGCTAAGAAAGCTAGAATGTGCCAATCATCCTCAAAGAGTTGGAAATTTTTGATATTGTCAGGCACAGCTGGGGTGGACATCAGTTCCACTGAAAATCTCTTGAATTTGAAACCTTGCATAGGCTCTAAGGTGCTTGCTACAACAGCCAATGAGTCAGCTACCTGATTTTCTTCTCTAGGGATTAAGCTGATCCCAAAGGCATTAAAGTCTTCGATCAGGTTCCATACCCTGTTTCTGTATGCTGCCAGCCTTCTGTTGTGACATGTATACTGACTACAGACTTGCTTGACCACAATTTTTGAATCTCCCTTGACCACCAAGGCCGTGACCTTCTTCTTGTGTGCAAACATCAGTCCTCTTACCAGGGCTTCATATTCAGCTATGTTATTAGTGCACCCAAATTGCAGCCAGTAAGAAGCAAAGAAAACTTTCCCTTTTGGACTAGTTAGCACAATTCCCACACCACAACCGGTCTTGGATTTAGATCCATCGAAGGTGAGGGTCCATAATTGATCACAGGTCATAATTGATTCTTTTGAATTAAACATAGGGAATGGTTGTTTAGTAGGTTTCTCAGGAATAATTCCCAATCCCTTTTCAGATGCATCATGTGCCCCCAGGTTGTCCTTTTGATATTTACTTATCTCTTGGGTTAACCCGTTGGATTTTAGTATATCCGTGAGTGCAGGGGTGTCAAGCGAACCTTGGGACTGCTCCTCATCAATGTGCTGATTCAAGAGTGTGTCTGGGGTAGGTTCAATTTGAGGAGGGATTTCTTTTGTGAGTGTTGCGTCCCTGGTTAACATGGTCGCTTCCTTGGCTTCAAATGGGAAGGAGTCTGTAATGGTCTCGGGGAAAATTGTGCCAGCTTCCTTAGCTTGGGAAATATGTTTTAGAATGTCAATGCAGGACTGACAAGTCAATTCAGAATGACTTTGATAATGTACCCTGCACCAATTAGGGAGCAGGAGACTTTGTAAATCTACATTTTCCCCCAAAACCAGCTAATCTTGCTATAGTTTTCTAACTAATGCTTGCCGATTTTCATCAATCACAAGATCAAGGGGCTTTTGTATGGGCAGTTCTTTAGGATTCAAAATAGAAAAGGTTAAGGCTTCTTCTTTTTTATACACGCCTATCCCAGTTTCAAAATAGGCTACCTCATTGTGGCAATCATATTCAAAAATGATATGCTTGAGGCGAGGCTCACTCTCAATCCTGATCTGAGTTGGGATCCCTCTCCATGGTAGCCACATATGTGAAAATTCAAGGGAAAGGTATCCTCTTAGACTCTTCATCAGATCTTTGCTTAGCAGCATACCATAGGTTTTAGGAATATCAACCACTTGGATGTCTATGTTTGTTAAGATCCTAGGATCTGATCCTACTTGAACATGTATGTTCTTTAGCTCCCCCACTACATTGACCTCTATTTTGTCTAGCTGAATAACCTTCTTATTTGTCTGAATGGGGTCCAGTCCCAACTTCTTACACATAGAGAACAACATGACATTTCCTGAAGCTCCTGAATCCAATAAATAGTTATGTGGGTTCTTGCCCAAAATTATTAAACTCAAAAGGAAAGGAGGAGTACCTACTTTTCTTTTGTATAAGGTTGCATTCACATCCCCAGCAGGTGTCACCTTATCCTTTCTTTTCAACTTGTCGGCCTGCTCCAAATTTTTTAGCACTATTTCCCTTTGGGTAGGGCACCACTTTAAAATGTCAAAATATGACAAAGAAGTTTTTTGCTTCTGCATCTCAAAAATGATGTCAAACTCTGTATTATAGCCTGAATTACTTTTGAAAATAGTAGGGGGATTACCCTTGTTATGGCTATTAGGTGGGCCTTGTGGTGGAGAAGTATTATTATCAACACCTTGATTTGAAGGCACCATGTGATTAGGAGGTGCTGATGTAGCGAATGACCCCTTGCTTTGATTTCTTAGGAAGTGTCCTCCCTCTGTCTAAAAATCTTGGGCATCATATGAATCCTCTTTTGGTTTATTTTCTTCTTGCCTTGGGAATGAGGGCTCCTCCTCGAAGAGCTCATAAGTCATTACAGTATCCACTGAGTCACCTCCTTTGTGTGAATTCCCCTGGAATGTGTGAGAATCTTCATGTGCCATCTTAACAACTTTCTCCATCTGAGGGAAATTTACCTCAGAGTGGGTTGTCGTATCATGCAACCTGCACCAATTGGTCATGAAATTCAAATCGGCCACATTTGCAATATGTGCTCTCTCCTCATTTGCTTGATAGTTGTGAGGGACTCCACCATTATTAGGTCTTGTATTCCATTGCCTGTTGTTGTTTGGGCATTGATTATACCCTCTGTTCTGGCTTTGATAACCTCTTTAGTTATAGTTTTTGTTGCTCTGATAAGTACCCTGATTGTTGTTGTTCTGATTAGGGTAGTTCCCTTGGCTTTGAGAGGGGTTCAAACGAAGCTGAGCCATATCATTAGTAACTTGAGACAACATTTTCTTTAGGGTCTCTACCCCATTTGTAAGTTGGACTCTCTTCTCACTTTCCACACTCTTAGCAATAGGTGACTGACCACCTTGATTTGGTGTTCCAATTTGGTTAGGATGACCATGGGAACTTTGAGGAACATGTGGTTGTTGAAAGAGATTAGGAGTTCCAGTAGCAAAGAATGGAATAAGTGGTTGGGTCTGCAATTCAGACATAGGCCCATAATGTGAAGGAGACATTCCTAGGATAGTGCTAAATAGAGGAGTTGGGCTAGACATCTGATAGCCTATTGAAGGGAAACCCCCTCCTAGGCCTCCTTGTTGAAAACTAGTTTGTTGTTGTAGCTTAATAGCCAGATGATAGACTTTGGATAGAGAATCAATTTCAGTCGGTAGGTAAGTCCTTTGCAGGAATAAACCTAGCAAAGGGTCTATAACCCTAAAGTATGCCTAAATGGCACTGTCCTCAGTGACTTGATAGGGATCTTGCAGTCTCCTATACATTCATTGGAACCTGGTATTGAATAAAGGCAAAGGTTCACCTGGTTCCTTTATGATGGTGGCAAATTGGTGATATAAAAGAGTTGGGTCCACATAGATTCTAAACTGATTAATGAAAGCATTTTCCAAGTGTGTCTAGGTCAGAATGGAGCCCTGAGGGAGATTAAGGTACCAATTGTAGGCCATATCCCCTAAGGAATAAGGAAACAACCTACAGACTACATCCTGGTGGGCTATCTGAGCTCTAGTACAAGCATCCGTAAAAGCCTCTATGTGCTCTTCAACACTCCTCAATTCACCGTGAATGTACTTAGGACAAAATTTCTCAGGATTCTTAGGCAGATCATAAAAACCTCCAGGAATAGTCCCTAATGGAGAGGGATTATTATGAAATAATGCCATTGGTGGTGGTGGTGGTGGTTGAGCCAACTGTTGTATGGGTTGAACTAGCTGTAATGACGATTGAGATGAATTGGCAGGTGGATTGGTGGGTATCCACTAAGGTATTGGTGAAAATCCTGGTGGAGTGAGCGAAACTGATAAGGGTGGAATAATGGTTGCCCCAGTTCTGTGATGCTTATGTCTTGTTGTGGTCTTGAGTTCTATGAAGGATGATGGATTCCCAATTGATCGAAGAACTCTATGGGGCATTTTTGAGGAAGATGACCTAGCTTTATCCAACCTGCCCTTCTAGGCCCTCCTTCTAGTGCTAGTTCCTGTTGATGGCAGTTTTGGCACTATAATAATGCTAAACAGAGTATTGCTACTTGACTTCTCCTGAAAGAGAAAGGTAGCACAAGGATGCCTTAACTCCGAAGGTCTCGGTAGTTGGGTCTCAACTATGCTGATGTTGCTCAGTGGCCAATGCAACAATAATATTCAAGGGGCCTGCTAGTGTTAGGGTTCTAGATTGCTCTAAGATCAAACATGAAGTAAATCCTATACTAACCAGGGGTTTTAAAGAAATATAAAAAAGATAGACCGGGGTTTTGAAACAGAAAAGAACAATAGTTCATCCAACCTTAACCAAACTTTGATAACTTTGAGGAATTGGCTAACTAAAACTGAAGAATAGAATTAACTTGTGATTAACACATAGTATCATTCATTCATAGTGCTGATTTTAACAATTGATTATAAACTACCATTTAAGTAAAACATAAAAAAAATGAAATTTCATTCCTTGAAAGCTTTTAAAATCAAATGATTAACTTTGAGATAAATACCATTCTAGAACACAACATGAAGTAGATTCAAATCTGGTTGCTTCTACTGTGGGTTAGACAGATAAGCAACATTTACAAATCTGGTACACTCACTAGTGTACAGAAAACCTATGTCTTCAGATTGCTTCCATCTACACTAGAATAACTTTGAAAATACATTCCAATTTATATTGAAACCTAACTGCTAACCAAAAAGACAAGAGAAGCTCTCATTACTGAGAATCAAGATGCAACTCAATCTCCTTCTGCTAGCTGACTAACTTCTAATAGTTCTAACTTTAAAACAGTACTCTAAACCTAGTTCTAATCTAGAAGTCTGTAACACTCTAATTCTAGTACCCTTTGCAAAGAGTACAGCATGCCATACATATATCCTCTCCTGAAGAGAATGTCGGCACCCATTTTTAGGGTTTACAAAAAAATCCTGTGGTGTTAGAAAGTCGACACCCCGATCCTTAACAAAAGTGGATTTTGCAATAAATCCTAATCCTGGCTATCTTATGTCGGTGAAGATGGTCTCCTAAGGCGCTCTGTAGATCTTTTGCAGCTACAACACTTATTTCTAGCCTCTGTGTCCATTTTTTACGTCCAGTGGAGCCACCTCGAGTACTCCAAAATATCGCCATTAATGCTAAGCCTCCTCTGTTAGCAAACCTCACAGCTTTCCAGTTGACTCATGGCTTCATCTTCTCCCTCGCGCACTCTTCCCGCTCCAGATTCACTCTTCTGCAAGTTTTTTGATGTAGTTCAAGCTAGTCGGTGAGTGGTTCTAGCGAGCCATAGAGATCATACCAACCTCGCTTAGTTCCTCAACAAGACTACTTCCTCTTGGCCAGATGATATGGCAAAACCGCATCCCCCCCGGTGAACTCTATTTCCTTTGGTGGCCCCCTCTTCGGTCAGCAGGACATCCACTTTTGGCAAGACGTCATGGCAGGCGCCAAGAGCTACGATGAAATGTTCTTCTATTGGCAGATTCGCCACTATCGACAAGACTCGAGATGGTCACTGAGACCACATAGCGAAACCTTTGCTTCTTTGGAGTCTCTGTAACATCCTATGTTGACCCTCTCGCGCTAGCTTCTGTTTTTGTTTCGGCATGACTTTCTTCCTTCGCCAAGACCTTGTGGCGAAGGCTTGATCCTTGGCCAAGCCCATCTTGTTATCCGCGAGACCCTTTGGTATCGCTGAGACATCTCGTCGATCTTCATTCCATATGTCGAAGCCACGCCCCTTTCGTGAGACTTCGGTTGGTTGCTAGGACCTTTTGGTGAATGCTTTGCCTTTCAGCGAGTTACTTTTCTTTCTCGGTGGACTCACTTCATTCTTTCAGTGTGACCTTCACTCATTGCTAAGACCCTGTGGCGAAAGTATAACCCCTTTGTTGATTCCTATCACCTGCGTGAATTTGGATCATCAGCGAGACCTCCCACCGCACTCATTTCCTTTCGTCGACTTTCGATGTCGCCAAGACCCTATTGCAGTCACACCGAAATGGAATCTTTTGTTATATGCATTTCACTGTAACCTCCCGATTCTCTCACCAAAGGCACCCTATATACTCTTTGCACTGTGTCGATGAGACATTAGGCTCTCGGCAAGACTTCATCCCAAATTCAATATCTCCAACCGAAGTGCTTGATCCTTTTGCTAGTCGATGAGACATCTTGGATTCACTAAGACATCCTAGCATAGAGAAAACCTTTTACCGATGTATGAATCTTTTGATGCTGGTCGGCAGGACCTGATGTTGAGATCCCCAAAAAAATATCCTCATGCACACGACTAGATCCTAGAAAACAAGGTCTTCGTTAGAACAATACATTGATATTATGCCTTTTATCAAAAAGAAACTTAACTTCGGTGAAGGTGGAGCCAACATGGGCACGGGAAGCAAAATTTAAACAAGTCACGGCAGAACCGGGACCGGGACAAAACATGAACCAGAAATGACATCCCCCACCTTCAAAACTGGTGGGGGCGGAAGAAAACCAGAACTGAGACCAGAGTCAGGGGAACGAGCCAGGGAAGTAATCACAACTTCCCAGTTCATACCCCATCCTAGATCTGCGTCTGTGCGAAAACCCAAAACACAGGACAGAACAAAACACCGGTGGAGCCGGAGCAGAACAATGAACAAGGCGGAGCTGGGGTTGGAACCAAATCTAAACCAGAAACTTTGAGGAAGTCTCCAAGTTTCGGGTTCGGATTCCATTCCGAACCCGCCTCTGACATCACCAAAAAAGAGGAAAAGAAAGTAACAAAAGGAAAGAGAAAGGGGAGGGAAAACCCCACGACCCAAAACAGAGGAGACCAGAACTGAAAGAACCAAAAATGAGGAACCGGGATCAACACTAAATTTGAACCAGAAACTTTGAGGAAGTTCCCGGGTTCGTACCCAGTCCCGGTTCTGGGTCTGCCAAAATGAAAAAGAAAATGCCCAAGGCTGAAAAGAAAGTTAAGGAAAAGGACATTTTGACAAAGACCAACAAAGAGCAAAGAAAAGGCGGGGTCAGACCTGGGATAGGACCAAGATGAGGAACTTGAGAAAGCTCAACATTTTGGACTTGGTCTCGGACCCGACTCCGACAAAGAACAAGAGAAACGAAGACCAAGGTCTGTCGAAACTAGAACCAGAACCGGGAATGGAACGAGGACCCAAACTTAAAAGGAACTTCCAAGTCCGGTATTGGTCCCAGTTCCACCTTTGACAGAACTTGGAAAAACAAACGCCTAAGGCAGAAAACCAAAGGCCAAAGGTAAAAGACAAAGGGGGACCCATTTTGATCCAGATCAAAGTGGGTTGGTTATGCAAGGCATAACAATACCTAGAAAATAAATCATGATAACCACCATCAAGAAAAAAAACTCCTTCACATCCTATAACATGCATCCTATGAAGAAAATGGAACATGTTGGAATGTAATGTTGTTGATTGTTGTCATTAATGGTTGTCATTGATGTCAACATAACTTGGTTGATTGATTAAGGTTTAGTTGTGATGCTTTTGTGATCCGTATTGGTGTGGTTCTAGATATTGTGATGTGATGGTCTATCTTTTGTCATGCTTTTCTTGGTCACATTATTTTTGCAACATAATGAGATACACTCTTATGGATCCAGACCGATCTGGAAATTGGCTAACGTGCTCGAGAACATTGTTTACATTGTAGTGTGTATATTATATTCTTTGGTTCCAGTTATCATGGTAAAAATGTAGTGTGTTGATTTGAGTGAGGAAGTTATGTATGGTCCATGTTTCATTCCTTTCCACAATGAGAATGCTTTTGTGGTGACCTAATTCAAATTGTGTTTGCATGACATAGGAGATAATGAAGGAATGGAATGGTATAAGTAAAAGTTGATTTTGTTCGATGAAATCAAGTACGATGAATGCAAATATAAAAATACATACATTTTGAAGTATGTGAAAGTATTTGACTGAAGGCAACAAATAGTGATATTCTATCCAGTGTCATTGTTGGTGACAGTTATTTCAGCAGTGGATTCCATTTCATCATTCTTCTGGCAGTGATCCCTTTTCTGTTGGTAGTGAGCCTTTCTCTTTTGGTAGTAAGCCTTCTTATCTTTTACTATAATAGTTGGGCAATGAGCCCACCGATAATGAGCCTTACCTGTAGTGATAATTTTGGTAGTGAGCCTTTGTAAAAATTACCTTAACCGGTGTCACCTTAACCGGTGTCACCTTAACCGGTATTTTATAATTGAGAATTAGCATTCTCCATGGTTTTTCTCTTCTTGGTTTTCCACATAAATCATAGTGTTCATTGTGCATGGTGTTTTCTTGTGATTTCATGTTAACATTTGTTAAATTATTATCTAATTGATGTAAGTTTTCTCTGGATTAATTAAAGTCAAGAAAAGTGTTTTATAATAACTGATTCACCCCCCTCTCAGTTATCTAAACTGTTCAACAATTGGTATCAGAGCTTTGGTTCCTCAAAGAAGAGGTTAATTGGTTGGGGTAGATCTGATGGCATTCAAATTAACAATCCTTGTGTTTGATGGATCTGACTACAATTTCTAGAAAGTGCAGATGAGAGATTACATGATCTCTCTAAACTACAAGACTTGGAAAGTTGTTGAGAAAAAATATGTTGTTCTGACAAGTAGTCTTACTACTTTAGATGAGATTTCAGCAATTGAAGAGAATGAAAAGGCTAGGTATGCAATCTTTAGTGCTTTTTCTAAGACTGAGTTAACAAAAGTTATTTCATTGAACATTGCTTATGAAGTTTGGGAGAAGTTGAAAGAAGTATATGAAGGAAATGATAGAGTCAAATTATCAAAGAAGTTGATAGCTAAGAGTAGGGTATATGCAGGATCATCAAGGAAAAAATAGGCCCTTAAGTGGCAAAAAAATTAGAAAAATCAGAGTTAGGAAACTTGACGTAAAAATTTGAATAAGTTATCTATATTATTTCAAAAATATGTAAGAATTGAATCTATAGAGAATTGAATTTAGTTTCTAAATTACTAGGTTTGTTTAAAAAAAAAAGAAATCTATTTGGTGAAAATTTGAAATTTCAATGCAGTAGTACTTAAATTTCAGGGAAAAAATAAGAAGTAGGTGTCTGTCTGACCACCCTAACCACAATAAAATGTTAATATTTTTTTATATTTTTATAAGATTTGAAATATAAGTAGATGACTCATGTCTCGATGTGATGCATATTTTTTTGTAATTTTTTTCCAAGTAAATAATTAATTGTGAAATTTTTATTACAAATTTTAAAAAATATAAGAAACTCGTATGTCTAACCACCTTAACTTGGTGAAAACTTCATGAAATTCAATTTTTCATTTTTTAATCCCATAGTATGTGAAGCATAGAATGTGACACATGTTTTGGATTCAAAAAATGTGATACCGTTTGAAAGCTAGAGATGTTTTTCAATTAGTCTATCAATCAAGACTTTTTTCGTAATTTGAATAGAAAATGAATAATAATTACTTATTAAATTCAAAGTAAAGCATAATTTATATTGGTGGAAAGCTGAGAATCTCCTTTAAAAACCCTTTTCGTTTCATCAATTTTGGGTTAAGAAAAAGTTGTCAGCCACATACCCATCATATTGCCACTTTTTGGCCCATCATGATCTTGCACATACCCAGCAGATATGAAAACTTGAGGATGGAAGAAGGTGAGGATATAGCAAGCTACTTTCAGAGAGTTGATAGTGTAGTAAATGAAGTCAAAAATCAAGGAGGCACTCTGACAGATGAAGATGTAATGGAGAAGATTCTGGTGACCCTATCAAAGAGCTACAATGAGAAGATCTTAGCTATTGAGGAAGTTTATGATTCAAAGAAATTCACCAGACAAAAACTATTTGACACTTTGACTAAATTTGAGATGAGGAAAATTGGAAAAGAAAAGGATAAATCTGAAACATCCTTCAAAGTCACAAGGACAAAAGAAGATCTAGATAGTGAATGTTTAGACAAGTTGGAAGCAAACTTCACAAGGAAACTAAAGAAAGGTACTAACAAGTACAAAGGTATGTTACCTCTTAAATGTTTTAGATGTAAGTGTCCAGAAAAAGGAACAAGAATTTTTTTTTAAAAGATCAATAAGAAGGCTTATTATGTTAATGAGAATGCTGACATTTCAAATGATGAATCAGATAATGAGGATTTTTTTTTTTAGTGGAAAAGGATGAACCTAGATTTGGTATCTCTAATATTTTTCTAAAATCTAATGATAACACTGAAGCTGCATTATTTGTTAAAAGAAACAAAGATTAATGACTGATTGATAGTGGATGTTTGAATCAAATGACCAATGATGAAAGTAAGTTTGTGAAGCTTGAGAAATATGATGGAGCTTCTGTTAGATTTGGAGATGATAAAACAACATAGATTGTTGGAATTGGTTCTATTACCTTTGATGGAAAACATTACACTAACAATGTTTACTATGTGAAGGATTTATATCACAATCTTCTAAGTGCTGGACAAATGTACAAAAATGGCTATAATGTGGTGTTTCAGGATGATGGTTGTGAGATCTAGAAGAGATCTCAAACTGTTATTACAACTAGAAAAAGAACATGTGGGAATATGTATCAACTAGAAGGAGCTACAAAGAGATGTTTATTATCTCAGTCCAATGACAGTTGGCTCTAGCACCGGAGGATGTGTCACATCAACTTCAAAAATTTGGTAAGGATAAGTTGAACAAGAGTAGTAAGAGATTTTCTAAGACTGACCAAACCAGATAACACTATCTATAAAGGATGTCAAGAAGGAAAGAAAACTAGAGAAACATTATGAAGAAAAGAAGAATCATCTACCAGTTTATTGGACCTTGTACACGCTGACCTATGTGGTCCAACTAGAACAAGAAGCTTATGGGTACATTTTAAAAAATATGTAAGAATATAATTTGTAGCAAATTGAATGTAGTTTTTAAACTACTAGGTATATTTTAAAAAATAAAAAATCTATTTGATGAAATTTTGAAATTTCAATGTAGTAGTACTTAAATTTCAGTGAAAAAATAAGAAGTAGGTGTCTATCTGACCACCCTAACCATAATAAAATGATAATATTTTTTTATAAGATTTTAGATATAAGTAGAGGAATCATGTCCCGATGTGATGCATAATTTTTGTAATTGTTTTCCATGTAAATAATTAATTATGAAATTTTTATTACAACTTTTAAAAAATAGAAAAACTTGTATGTCTAACCACCTTAACTTGGTCAAAACTTCATGAAATTCATTTATTATTTTTTTAATCCTATAGTATGTGAAACATAGAATGTTACGCATGTTTCGGATTCAAAAAATGTGATACCGTTTGAAAGCTATAGATGTTTTTCAATCAACCTATCAATCAAGACTTTAGTCATAATTCAAATAAAAAATGAATAATAATTATTTATTAAATTCAAAGTAAAGCATAATTTATATTGGTGGAAAGCTAGGAATCTCCTTTAAAAACCCTTTTTGTTTTATCAATTTTGGGTAAAGATAAAGTCATCAGCCACATGGGCCATCATATCACTTACATATTGCCACTTTTTGGCCCATCATGATCTTGCACAAACCCTTACATGGTGAGAGATATTTCAAGCTTTTAATAGATGATTATTCTAGATTAACCTAGGTTTTTGGACCACCATGATCTTGCACAAACCCTTACATGGTGAGAGATATTTCAAGCTTTTAATAGATGATTATTCTAGATTAACCTAGGTTGCATTTTTAAGAGAAAAATTAGAGGCTCTAGAAAAATTCAAGATTTTCAAGGCAAGAGTTGGGAATGAAGTTGACAGGAGAATCAAGTGTTTAAGATATGATAGAGGAGGAGAGTTTACTTCTAATGAATTCAAAAAAAATTGTGAAAAACATGGAATTAAATGACAACTATCTACCCCCAAAACACCATAACAAAATGGTTTAGTTGAAAGAAGGAACCAGACAGTTCAATAAGCAACTAGAACAACAATGAAGCAAGTTTACCATAGGTCTACTAGAGAGAAGAGATACACACAACAGTATACAATCTTAACATAGTACTATTCTAGAGGAAATATGGAAAGACATCATATGAGCTATGGTATGGAAGAGCTCCCATAGTAAAGTACTTAAAAAATTTGGAAGAAAATGCTACATCCAGAGAGATGAGGAAAATCTTGGAAAGTTCACTAGTAGAGCTGATGAAGGCATATTTTTGGGTTACTCTACAAGAAGCAAAGCATACTGATGTTACAACAAGAGATTGAACAAGATAGTTGAAATTGTGAATGTGAAAGTAGATGATGTTCAAATAAATCATGATAGACATATTGAATATGAATTACATGACTTAGATGACAAATGATAAAATGATAAGAAAGAAGAAGAGACAAAGGAGGCTCCAAAAACTACAACTAAAACCCTAAAGTATGTACAAAGAAACCACTCAGAGAACTAGATTATTGGAGATAAGAATAAGGGAATCATCACAAGAAGAAAAGTAGCTCAAGAGTAAGTATTACTGTGTCTACTCTCAGAAATTGAGCCAAAGAATATGGGTATGTGCAAGATCATCATGGAAAAAACAAGCCCTTAAGTGGAAAAAAATTCAAAAAAATCAGAGTTAGGCAACTTGACTTAAAAATTTGAATAAGTTATCTATATTTTTTCAAAAATATGTAAGAATAGAATCTATAGAAAATTGAATGTAGTTTATAAACTACTAGGTTTTTAAAAAACCAAAAATCTATTTGGTGAAAATTTGAAATTTCAATGTAGTGGTACTTAAATTTCATGGAAAAAGTAAGAAGTAGGTGTCTGTTTGACCACCTAACCACAATAAAATGATAATATTTTTTTATAATATTTTAGATATAAGTAGAGGACTCATGCCCCTATATGATGCATATTTTTTTTTTGCGAGTAAATAATTAATTATGAATTTTTTTATTACAACTTTTTAGAAAATATAAAAATTTGTATGCCTAACCACCTTAACTTGGTCAAACCTTCATGAAATTCATTTTTTCTTTTTTTAATCCTATAGTATACGAGGCATAGAATGTGATGCATGCTTTGGATTAAAAAAATGTGATACCGTTTGAAAGCTATATATGTTTATCAATCAGCCTATCAATTAGGAATTTAGTCATAATTTGAATAGAAAATGAATAATGATTACTTATGAAATTCAAAGTAAAGCATAATTTATATTGGTAGAAAGCTAAGAATCTCCTTTAAAATCCCTTTTTGTTTCATCAATTTTGGGTAAAAAGATAGTCATCAGCCACATACCCATCATATTGCCACTTTTTGGCCCATCATGATCCTACACATACCCATATGGAAGAAGCATGCAATGATTAGAATTGGGTAAAGGCAATGAAAGAAGAGCTTGATTAAATAGAGAAAAATCAGACCTAGGAACTTATTCCTAGACTGGTAGACAAAAATGTAATTGGAACAAAGTGGATATTCCAGAACAAGCTGGACAAAAATAGGAAGGTAATGAGAAACAAGGAAAGATTGGTTTGCAAAGGTTACACTCAGATCGAGGGTATTAATTTTGAAGAAAGATATGCCCCTGTTGCCCGAATGGAAGTGATCCAGATATTCTTAGATTTTTGCAACTTTTAAGGATTTCAAAGTCTATCAAATGGATGTAAAATCTGCATTCTTGAATGGAGAATTAAAGGAAGAAGTCTACATTGAGCAACCTGAGGGATTTAAGTCTGGAAGTGACCTGAATGTTGTTTCTAGGTTGAAGAAAGATTTATATGGATTGAAGCAAACACCTAGAGCTTGGTATGGAAGATTAGACAAGTGCTTGATTGGACAAGGATTTCAAAAGGAATCTGTTGACAATAATTTATACTACAAAATTCACTCAGATAAAATGTTGATTGTTGTGGTTTATGTTGATGACATAACTTTTGGAGGAAATGATGATATATGTAGAAAATTTGTAGATGAAATGTAGAAGGAATTCAAAACGTCTATGATAGGTGAATTAAATTTCTTCCTTGGACTACAAGTAAATCAAAACATCAAAGGAATTTTCATCTCTCAATCCAAGTATACCAAAGAATTATTGAAGAATTTTTTATTGGAGAACTCCAAACCAATTTGTACACCTATTGTTATCAGATGCAAGTTGACAAAAGAAGATGATTCACCTAAAGTTGATTCAAGTATGTACAGGTCAATGATTGGAGGATTGTTATATTTGACTACTAATAGACCAGACATTATGTTTTTTGTTTTTCTAGTAGCTAGATTTCAGCAAGAACCAAAGGAATCACATGTTGTTGCAGTACAAAGGATCTTTAGATATTTGAAGGGTGCAAAAGATATGGGGTTATGGTATCCAAAGGATTTATATTTCACTTTGACAACTTATACTGATGTTGATTGGGTCAAGTGTGTTGATAACAGGTGGAGCACAAGTGGTGGAGCTTATTTCCTTGGCTCCCTGGTGGTTGCATGGTCAAGTAAGAAACAAGATTATGTATCTATATCTACTACTAAAGCTGAATACATTACAAAATCCTCATGTTGCACTTAGGTACTATGGATGAAACAAACGTTGAAGGACATTGGCATATAATTTTATGAACCGATCTCAACTATGTGTGATAATACCAGTGCAATAAAAATTACCAAGAATCTAATACAGAACTCTAGAACGAAACATATATCCATTAGATACCACTTCTTGAGAGAGAAGGTATTGGACAATGAGGTAAGACTTGAATAGGTACCCACAAAAGAGTAGATTGTAGACATTTTCACAAAACCATTGAGAAAAGATACTTTTGAGTATCTCCAACAAAAGTTAGGGGTTTTTCTCCCTCCTAGTCTACAATAATTTGCACCTAGGTGTGCATTGGTATAGGGTATTATATGCTCATCCTTATTTGGATCAATGATCAGTGGCTACCTCATAGGGCGAGCGGAGTAAGTCTTTTAGGGGGAGTTTTTTTCCTTTGTCCTTGATGTCAAAGGGGGGGAAGAAAAGAAGGTCTTTGATTATTTTGATGTTGACATTTGAGTTGTTTGGTTTGTTGTTAATGAATGTTTCCATCAATGAAAAAGGGGGAGATTGTTGGAATATGATGCTATTGATTGTTGTCATTAATGGTCGTAATTGATGTCAACAAAACTTGGTTGATTGATTAAGGTTTAGTTTTGATGCTTTGGTGATCCAGACTAGCATGGTTCCAGATATTGTGCTATGATGGTCTATCTTTGGTTGTGCCTCTCTTGGTCACATTATTTTTGCAACATAATGAGATACACTCTTATGGGTCTGGACCAATCTAGAAATTAGCTAACATGCTTCAGAACATTGTTTGCATTATAACGTGTATATCCTATTATTTGGTTCTAGATATCATGGTAAAAATGTAGCATGTTGATTTGAGTGAGGAAGTTCTGTAGGGTCCACATTTCATTCCTTTCCACTACGGGAGTGTTTTTGTGGTGACCTAATTCAAATTGGGTTTGGATGACTTAGGAGATTATGAAGGCATGGAATGGTATAAGTAAAAGATGATTCTGTTCGATGGAAGAAAGTGTGATGAATGTGAATCTAAAAATACAAACATTATGAAGTATGCGAAAGTATACGATCAAAGGCAGCAAATAGTGAGATTATATCTAGTGTCATTGTTGGTAATAGTTATTTCAGCGATGGATTCCTTTTCATAATTTTTTTGGTAGTGAACCCTTTTCTGTTGGCAATGATCCTTTCTCTTTTAGCAGTGAGCCTTTTTATCTTTGGCTATAATAGTCGGGCAGTGAGCCCACTGACAGTGAGCCTTACCTACAGTGATCATTTTGGTAGTGAGCCTTTGTAAAAATCACCTTAACTGGTGTCACCTTAACCAAAGTTTTATAATTGAGAATTAGCATTCTCTATGGTTTTTCCCTTCATGGGTTTCCACATAAATTATAGTGTTTATTATGCATGGTATTGTCTTGTGCTTTCATGTTCATATCTATTAAATTATTATCTAATTGATTTAAGTTTTCTCTAGATTAATTAATGTCAAGAAAATTGTTTTATAATAACCGATTCACCTCCCATCTCAGTTATCCATATTGTACTTCAAAAAAACATGCTAAGGTGAAACATATCAACTATCACTGAAAATCGCACCAATCTTTACATGAACACAACCATCAGATTCAAATGATAACAAAGGCTCTAAGTAGATATCTTACTCATACCACCTAGAATAGAAACCATAAAAAAATTCAACTCATCCAAGATAACTATACCTCAAACCAAGGTATACCAAACATAGATAAAACTTCATGCCATTAACATGCAAACCTAAAAACTACAATCAAGTCTTTGTATATTCATCCTCCTATCTCAATGCAATATACCAATGAATAAATGACCACAAAAAATTCCAACTAACAAGTCTACATAAACACTAAAATAATCTTGTTTATATAGACAATTTACATTTGAGTCATCATATTGCAATCAAATGTGTGATTAGCCCACACAACTACATAACTCATATATCCAATCCAATTTGAGACATGCAAACTCATCATCACATTAGTAACTAGCATACCAAGATATCATAGAGGGTAATGAGATGTATATCCAAAAACTTCCACTTCATGAGTAATGTAAAATATGAAAATAGATCAAGGAATACCAAGTCTCTCTATAGTACTTCACATAGAGGATACATGGCTAATTCCTCTATTTCATTGTGTCAAGGAAACATACAATAATATGCAAAAATTGTAAGCAAATATGCTATAATACCTCTCAAACCATTAGTCTCCACATCTCTTCCAAGTTCTTCACACTCAACCATGTGAAACCAAACATCTAGGAAGAATACCATGACCAAAGAGAATCTATAAATCAAACCATATCCTTGTTCCACACTAACATGTGCCAAACTGTGTAATGTAAGATCTCCTTCATAATTCCCAAACTGAAAGGATATCAACATCTTTAACATTAAAGTGAAATAAAAACATGACAAAAATAGATGCAAACCTCAAATACTAAAGGTAGATCAAACCAACCAATCACTACCACAACCAAGGGAAAATTCTCAAAGCCAAAAACTATTTCATGTACCTCTCCAAAGAAGTCCTCAGAACTAGAACCATAACTCAAGACCAAAACAAGGAGAAAAATTAAAATCCATAAACCATGCATCTTCTTCTTAACAAGTCTTCAAAATTTTTATATTCAAGACTAATTCATATGAGAAGAAAAGATATAAAAAAATGAATGTGTCTAATAATCATGTGGGAAATACCTCTTAGATTATTCACCCATCAAGTAGACCAAGACTGGAATACAAGATTGTCCTATGTATACAAACCAAGAAAGAAAAAATTATCTTTAGGTTCATAATGGATTCACATTCATAACCATGTGTAGGATCCTTAGTATTTCTTATTGAATCCTCGTCAAAGAGTAACCATATCAATATACGATCCCATAAATAAGAGATCTATTAGCCTCACCCAAGTCTCTCTAGTCTCCATGAGCATCCAACAATCAATTCATGCCCAATTAAAATACAACCCTACAAAATAATGAAGCTCCAAGCAAATGATTAATACTCAAAACCAAAGAGGACCAAACAAGACCATTATCAAAATTCCAACTATAGAATTAGGAACATATCACGAAATCATGATCTAGCAATGCCTCCTAGGAGATCATGTCGATATGTTGTGACTGATCATGCAAGTAATTTACACTCATAACATATCCTCACTTAGGTTTGAGGGCAGTAGCCCCTGATAGCAGGAGTTTGATGGTGCAACCCACAAAATTCTTTTTCCCATTAACATGTCAAGGTTTTCCTATTAACATGTCAAATAGAAAAATGACTTTGTAAAACCCTAATTTTGGAAGCTTCCAAAAAGCTTTTATAAGCGGCTGGGATGTAAGTTGCAGTGTGTGTAATTTGCGAGATTGTAATTTATTTTGCACTGGATAATAAAATCATTGGGTGGCTGAGTTTCTATGGATGTAGCCCATATTGGGTGAAACACATTAAATTTTTGTGTTGATAAATTTTGTGTTATTCTTCATTATTAGTTTTGGGTTATTTAATTTGCATATAGTTGTTAATGTTTATTGCTCTAATTCTCCTGAATCCTAACAAATTGTATCAAAACTACATGTATTTCAGTTGATTGGAAAGAAACCTCTAAATTTGAGTGGGAGCAATAGAAGAAGGAAAATTCAAGGTTGAGAAATTCGACGACCAGAATTATAAATTATGGAAGATGCAGATGGAAGACTATTTGTGCCAAAAAGATCTATGGTGGCCATTCCAAGGAAAAGAAAAGAAAGATGCTACAATGTTCGATAAAGAATGGAAGATTTTGGATAGAAAGGCATTGGGAACCATTCATTTTTTCTTGGCACCATCTATGGCATTCAATATAATAGAATCAAAGACAACAGTGGATCTAATGGAACATTTGGATAAATTATATGAAAAACCCTCAACCTCAAATAAGGTATTTCTCATGAAGCATTTGTTTAGTTTAAAAATGAGTTAAGGTGGATCTATGATAGATCATTTAAATGAGTTTAATACGATTTCCAATCAATTAAATTCTATAAAAGTGAATTTTGATGAAGAGTTGAGGGCTTTCTTGGTTTTATGTTCTTTGCTAGAAAGCTGGAATAGTTTGGTAATGGCTATAATAAAATCTATCTCTGGTTCAAATACATTGAAATTTGATGATGTTGTTGGTGTTATCCTTAGCGAGAAAATGCGACAGAAAAGTATAGGTGATACTTCAACATGTGGTAATGTTTTGACTATAGAGAATAGGGGAAGAAAAAAGTAGAGAGGAAAAAGCCCAAAAAATCATGGGAAGTCACAAGGGAATTCAAACAAAGGAAGACCTAATCTAGAGGAAAAATGGATTGCTAGCACTGTAGAAAACTAGGAAACTTGAAGAAGGATTGTTGGTCTCGAAAATGAAAACAAGGAGATAAGAAAAATGATGATAGTAAGAAAGCTAATGTTGCAAGTAATAAATTACAGGATGCTTTAATTCTATGTTTAGATAATGTTAATGATTCCTAAGTAATAGATTCAAGGGCTTCATTTCATGTCGCACCCCATAGGAAATATTTTGTAGATTATGTTCAAGGTGATTTTGGATAGGCACATTTGGGTGATAATGAACCTTGCCATATTGTTGGAAAAGAAAAAATAAAAATCAAGTTGCAAAATGGAAATGAATGGTTGCTATAGGAGGTAAGGCTTGTTCCAAATTTGAGAAGAAATTTAATCTCTATAGGACAACTAGGTAGTGAAGGCTGCATAGTTACCTTTACATACAAATTCAGGAGGGTCACTAAAGGTGTATTAGTAGTAGCTAAAGGTGAAAGGGTAGGAACATTGTATTTGTGTACTGGTAATACTTATTCTACCTTAGCTACTACAAAAATAGTTGCTACTGAGATAGTTAGAGCAGTAGAGATAGAAACAAAATTGTGGCACCATATACTTGGGCACATGAATGACAAAGGGATGAAGATCCTTCACTCCAAAAAGTTTCTACTAGGTCTAAAGTAGATTGACTTGGAGTTCTACAAAAATTATGTTTATGGAAAACAAAAAAGAGTCCAATTTCTCAAAGTTGGGAAAGAGAAGAAGAGTGAGAAATTAGAGCTTGTGCATTTAGATGTATGGGGACCAACTCAAGTATCTTCTCTTGGTGGCTCTTGTTATTATGTTACTTTTATCGATGATGCAACTAGGAAAACATGGGTGTATTTCCTAAAATAAAAATAAAAATTATTTGAAATTTTTAAAAAGTGGAAAGCTTTTGTTGAGAATGAGACAAGAAAAAGTTGAAGTGTCTTAGATTTGATAATGGAGGTGAGTATTGCAGAAAATAATTTGAAAATCATTGTTCATACAATGGAATTCGTAGGTAGAAAATGGTTCTTGGAACCCCACAAAAAAATGGTGTGTCTGAGAGGATGAAAATGACCATTAAGGAGCGTGCAAGGAGCATGAGATTGCATGTTGGACTACCCTTATAGTTTTGGGCAGTTTTTTTACATGCTGCTATTAATTTAATAAACAAAGGACCTTCAAATCCTTTGGATGGTGGTATTCCAGAGGAGTCATGGATGGGTAAAAAGGTAAACTATTCATTTCTAAAAAACTTATGTTATGAAGGTTTTTCCATGTTGATATTGAAAACAAAACCAAGCTTGAGGCTAAGTCTAAAAAATGCACCTTCATTGAATATGGAGTAGATGAATTTGGTTATCGGTTATAGGATTATGAAAATCATAAAATCATTAGGAGAAAATATGTTATATTCAATGAGAAGGTCATGTATAAGGATTAGTTGTAGGAATAGAAACATGAATAGACCAAAAAGGAATATGTGGTGTTGGATGAGATTCTAGAAAATAAAATGCCAGTGGTACCTGATGCTCAACAACAATAAGTTATCCCACAGACTCTTGCAAGTGTTAGATGTTTTACAAGGATAACTAGACCTCCAGAAAGATTTTATCCATCATTATATTCTATATTATTAACTAATTCTGGTGAACCTAAAGGTTATGAAGAAGCAATGCAAGTAGATACCAGAAAGTAGTGGGAGATAGGCATGCAAGAGGAAATGGATTCCTTGCTACAAAATAAGACTTGTGACTTAGTATGATTGCCTATAGGTAAAAGAGCACTACCAAATAAATGGGTTTATAGGTCAAAGAAAGAAGATGGAGGCAAAAAAAGATATAAGGCCATACTTGTGGTAAAAGGTTTTGCATAGAAAAAAGGTATAGATTTTGATGAAATATTTTCTCTCATTGTAAAGATGACTTATATTAGAACTATTCTAAGTCTTGTGGCTACAGAAGACTTGCATCTTGAATAGCTAGATGTGAAAACAAAATTTCTCCATGGAGATTTGGAAGAGGAAATATGCATGCAACAACCACAGGGATGATGCAAGAGCATCCAATGGTGTAAGGGCAATCCTGCACCACCCAAAAAAAAGATTTTAATTTCCTATTGGTTGTTTCTTAGATGTTTTTGCATTTTTGGATACACCTTTAGCTATTAAAATATTCAAAGCAAACTTGAGGCTCTTAGAGGCTCTGAATGAGCCCATAATTTTTTTGAAAACCCAAAGTAGTCAGCCGTAGGCCCTACTTTGCACCACATCATCTTTTTGGGAGCTTTCCAAAAAGGTATTATCATTGAAAATACGACAATCGGATTAAAAGTTATGGCTTCCAGAAGTTGGTGCATTTTTAGAAATGTGCTAACTTTTTAATGTGAATTTAAATTTGTAATTTGGGCGCCAAACCGCTGAAACTCAAATTTGAATGTTGTTTTGGCTCCAAATTGGAAAGGATCTCTATTTATGGGCGAGATTTCTGATTTTTGGTAGCTTTTTGGGGGGAAAAGTTTGCATGCTGTGAAAGGGGAAAATATTAAAATTTATGTAATTTTCTATAGCTTGCATGTATTGCAGAGCTTGAGGATTTGTGATCCTCTGCATGTAAGAAATTCCATTATAAATAACTATAAATTTCTCTAGTTTTTGCATCATTTCCTGTTAATCGGGTTCACTCCGTCATCAGGTGGTATCAGAGTGGGTTTTCTTGAGCATGTGGACAAATCACTAATCGTGAGGCAGTTTGCACCAAGACCATGGTTGTGGGTTCAATATCTTCAGGATTCCTCCAAGAGTGATGCCTGGTAGGTGTGGTGGTTCCAGAGGTGGCAGAGGTGGAAGAAATGTTGGTGGAAGAGATCCATTGGCGGCCAAGGGTTTCAGAGCCCTCCAGAGACAAATTGATGCATTGTAGGAACATATGAGAAGAGGGTTAAACCCAAGGAGAGGAGAAAGTGAGGATGAAGAAGAGGAAGAAGAAGCAATTGATCAAGATCAAATGCGGCTGATAAGGGCCATTTCAAAAATCAGAAAAAGACCCAGAATAGAAGTCCCTAGTTATTTTGGAAGTCTGGAACCAGAAGAGTTGATCGATTGTATCAACGAGCTAGAAGAATATTTTGAATATGAAGAAGTGGAGGACCTAGATCGAGATAAGTTTGCAAAAATGAAGTTGAAGGGCCATGCCAATATTTGGTGGAAAGAGGTCTAATTGGAGAGAAATCAAAGAGGAAAAGGAAAGATCAGCAGTTGGGATTGCATGGTGGAGAAATTGAAGAAGCAGTTCATACTAGTGGACTACGAGTTAGATCTGCTGAAAAAATTGCAAGGGTTGAAGCAAGGAAATAGATCTATGAAAGAATACATAGAATATTTTCACAAGATGATCATCGGAATGGGCCATGCAGAGGCCAACAAGGAGAAGGTAGCCTGCTATCTTAATGGGTTATGAACAAGCATTCAAGAGGAGCTAAGCCTGGTCAAAATGACCACCACTGAGGATGCATACCTGTTTTCTCTAAAAGTTGAGGAGAACCTTAACAAAAGATTTGAAAGCAAGCAAAAAGGATGAGGAGGTCAAAGCAAAAGGGGTAGTGGAAGATCTTCTGGGAGCCGAAATGAGGATGAAAGGAAAAATGAGGATGTGGGTACCAGTCGAGGCCAAAATAATGTTAACTTCTACTGCCCTTGTGATCAAAATAATGGTGATCAAAGAGGTAGAGGACGAGGAAGATTTGGGCCAAGACCTGGAAGAGGTGGTTTTAGAGGAACTTGTTTCCATTGTGGTGAAGAATGGCATCGAGCCTATGAATGTCCACAACACGAAGGAAGGATAGAAAAAAGGTTGGAAGGTTGTGGAAGGGTTGCACATGCAGATGAGGAGGTTCAATCCGAGCATTTAGATGATGCAGAAAGGGGAGAAACCCTAGTGGTTAGAAGAGCATTGGTGATTGAAGAAAAGGAACCAGAACAGAGGAAGAATCTATTTTGCACAATGTGCAAGTGTGAAGATAAATGTTGTGATGTCATTATTGACAGTGGGAGCACTGATAATCTGGTGTCAGAAGAGATGGTTACAAAGTTAAAGCTGAAAAGGGAAAGGAATCCACATCCATATTAGATTGCTTGGTTTCAAAAAGACCGCAAAGTTTTGGTCAATGAGCAGTTCCTGGTGAAGTTCAAGATCGGAAGCTATCGTGATGAGCTACTATGTGATATCATTCCCATGGATGCATGTCACATGTTGTTGGGGAGGCCGTGGCAGTTCAATAGGCGAGCTATACATGATGGCCATGCAAACACTTATTCCATGATGAAGGATGGAGTCTGCCATAAGTTGAAACCCCTGAAGAAGGATGAAGAAAAGGTATGCAATAGTGCTAGAATTTGTTTTGTCGATGGAAGGAAATTTTTAGAAGGCATGAAGCATGAGCGTATGTGTTATGCATTGATTCGTAGAATGGATAAGGAGGATAGTGAGAAGGTGCTAGTAGAAGTTTCTGGGCTATTGGGCAAGTTTCAGAAGATTGTTTTCAATAATATACCTGAGGGTTTACCACCAATGAGGAAGATCAGTCATCAGATTGACTTGATCCCTGGAGCCAGTTTTCCAAATAAGGCAGCTCACAGAATGACTCCTGTAGAAAATGAGGAGTTGAAAAGACAAGTTTAGGAATTATTGAGAAAGGGCTTGATTCATGAGAGTCTGAGTCCATCTGTAGTACCTGTAGTACTAGCACTGAAGAAGGATGGGGAGTGGAGAATGTGCATAGACTCCCGAGCCATGAACAAGATAACAATCAAATATAGATTTCCCTTGCCAAGGATGGATGACCTAATGGACTATTTGAGTGGAGCGCAGTACTTCACAAATATTGACCTAAAGAGCGGATATCACCAGATTTGGATTCAGGAGGTAGGTGAATGGAAGACCACCTTCAAGACCAAAGAGGGCCTATACGAATGGTTAGTCATGCCCTTTGGGATAACCAATGCACCGAGCACATTCATGCGGCTCATGAATGAGGTACTGAAAGAGTTTTTAGGGAGTTTTGTTATTGTGTAATTAGATGATATTTTGATATTCAGTAAGTCCCTAGGTGAGCATTTTATGTATATTCATAGTATTTGAAAAGTTGAGAGAAGAGAAATTGTTGATTAATTTGAAGAAGTGTAGTTTTGTGAAGGAGTTAGTGTACTTGGGGTTTGTTGTCTCAGCAGAAGGTCTCAAGATGGACCTAAAGAAGGTGAAGGCTATTTTGGAATGGCCTACCCCAAGAATTGCTACAGAGGTTAGATCTTTCCATGGTTTGGCCAGTTTTTACACAAACTTCATCAGAAACTTCATTAGTATTTGTGCACCCCTGATTGAAACAATGAGAGGGGATAGAAAAGAGTTCAAATGGAGCACTAGAGCAGTGAAGATTTTTGATCTGTTGAAGTAGAAAGTGATAGAGAACCAGTTTTAGCCCTTCCATATTTCAATAAGGTGTTTCAGGTGGATTGTGATGCCAGTGGTTGTGCCATTGGAGCAGTGATGAGCCAAGAAGGTAAGCCCATTGCCTATTTCAGTGAAAAGTTAAATGATGAAAAGAGAAAGTACTCTATATATGATCAAGAATTTTATGAAATAGTTCAAGCATTAAAGAAATGGAGACATTATTTTTTATTGAAGGAATTTGTTTTGTTTACTGATCATCAAGCATTACAATATCTGAATAGTCAAGGAAAATTAAATTAGAGGCATATGAAATGGGTAGAATTTTTGCAGAGTTATACCTTTTTTTTAAAACATAGGAGTGGGAGGTCGAATAGGGTTGCAAATGCCTTAAGTAGGAGGAAAATATTGTTGAATGAGATGCAGATTGAAGTGGTTGGGCTCAATGAACTCAAGACATTGTACCCTGAGGATCCTTATTTTGTAGAGGCTTGGAAAGCTTGCAAGGAGCCTGTTACAGTTGACAAGACAAGGTGGTTGGATTTCATAATCTAGGATGGCATGTTGTTTAAAGGAATCCAATTGTGTATTCCAAGGAGTTCCATGAGGGAGAACCTGATAAAGGAGAAGCACAGTGGAGGAATGGAAAGACATTTTGGTTGGGATAAGACTATTGCCATTATTAGTGAGCATTATTATTGGCCTCAATTGTCATAGGATGTGAAGAATTTTGTGTAGAGTTGCAGGGTGTGCCAGATGGCTAAGGGAGTGAGCCAAAATACAGGGTTGTATTAGCCCCTACCTGTACCAGAGAGGCCTTGGGAAGATATAAGTATGGAATTTGTTCCTAGTTTGCCAAGGACACAGAGAGGGAATGATTCAGTATTTGTGGTAGTAGATAGATTTTCAAAGATGTCACATTTTATTCCTTATCGAAAGACCCATGATGCAGTCCACATCCCTGACTTGCTCTTCAGAGAGCTGGTGAGGCTACATGGTCTCCCAAAGAGTGTAGTCTTAGATCATGATACCAAGTTTGTGGGATACTTTTGGAGGACCTTGTGGAAAAAGTTGAAGACAGAGTTGAAGTTTAGTTATGCACACCATCCATAGACTGATGGGAAAACTGAGGTTGTGAACAAAAGTCTGGGTAACCTACTGCTATGTTTGGTAGGGGATAAACCCAAGGGATGAGACTTGATTTTTCCCCAGGCATAATTTTCTTACAACAATTTTGTTAATAGAAGCACGGGAAGATCACCATTCCAAATTTTGTATGGAAGTAGTCCCAGAATTGCTCTAGAATTGAGGAAGATGGACCAAGAGAAGAAGACTTTGTAGAGCACATCAAGAATGTACATGAAGAGGTAAGAGAACATATTAATAAGATGAATATGCAGTATAAGGCTAAGGTAGATCAGAAGAGGAGGAATAAGGAGTTTTAGGTAGGTGATGAACTGATGGTCCACTTAAGGAAGGAAAGGCTTCTAGTGGGAACCTATAAAAAATTGAAGATGAAGAAGTTCGGTCCATGTAAAATTTTGAAGAGGCATGATTCAGGGAATGCATATGAGGCAGAGTTGCTGGATGGAGTCAACATTTCCCCTATGTTCAACATTGCAGATTTCATAGAGTATCATGAAGGTGGCACAGAGAATGGTCCAACAATAGAACAGTGTAACATTCCCGCACCTACTTCAAAGGAGGATATTGAAGCAATCCTAGATAGCCATGTGGGAAGGAGTACCAGAAATAGGTAGTATGAAGAATATCTAGTGAAATGGAGAGGAAGGCCTGTGGAGGATTCATCCTAGCTACCCAAAATAGAGGTTGACCACTTGAGTTTTCCTCAACCATCAGTGATGTGACGGGGTCACTTCTCAAATTACCATGGGTGTCTGATGCAGGTTCATCCAGTGGTGTAAGGGAAATCCTGCACCACCCAAAAAAAATAAAAAATTCCTATTGGTTGTTTCTTAGATGTTTTTGCATTTTTGGATACCCCTTTAGCTATTAAAATATTCGAAGCCAAATTTGAGGCCTTTAGAGGCTCTAGATGGGACCAAAAAATTTGTGAAAACCTAAAGTATTTTTCCATAGGCCCTACTTTGTGCCACATCATCTTTTTGGGAGCTTTCCGAAAAGGTATTATCATTGAAAATCTGACAGTCGGATTAAAAGTTATGGCTTCCAGAAGTTGGTGCATTTTTAGAAATGTGCTAATTTTTGAATGTGAATTTAAATTTGTAATTTGGGCGCCAAACCGCCAAAACTCAAATTTGAATGTTGTTTTGGCTCCAAATTGGAAAGGAGCTCTATTTATGGGCGGGATTTCTGATTTTTGGTAGATTTTTGGGGGGAAAAGTTTGCATGCTATGAAAGGGGAAAATACTGTAATTTATGTAATTTTCTGTAGCTTGCATGTATTGCAGAGCTTGAGGATTTGTGATCCTCTGCATGTAAGAAATTCCATTATAAATAATAATAAATTTCTCTAGTTGCTGCATCATTTCCTGTGTCTCAGGTTTGCTCCTTCGTCAAGGGATATGAGGTCAAGGGTAAGGAGGAATTTGTGTATAGGTTAAAGAAGAGTTTGTATGGCCTAAAGCAAGCACCTTAGAAGTGGTATTTGAAATTTGATAGTTTTATGGCCAAACAAGGTTACAAAAGATGTCATTCTGATTATTGTTTTTATTTTAAGAAATTGGATAATGGAAGCTATATTATCATATTGTTGTATGTTGATGACATGCTTGTTGTTAGGTCTAACATGTAGTGTATTAATGAACTTAATGAGAACTTAGCAAATTCATTTTCTATGAAGGATTTTGGTGCAAAAAAAAAACATGGTATGAGGATCACATGGGATAGGAAAAATAAAAAAATATTTTTGTCTCAAAGTGAGTATGTAGAGAAGGTGTTGAAAAGGTTTAACATGCAAGATGTAAAAGTAGTTTGTACAACTTTGCCTAGTCATTTTAAGTTGACTAAGGAGATGTGTCCAAAGACATCGAAGGAAGAAGATAAAATATCTAAGATACCATATGCATCACCTATTGGTATCTTGATGTATCCAATAGTATGCACAAGGATAGATATTGCACATGCAGTTGGAGTTGTGAGCAAGTCTATGAGAAATCCAGGAATGGAACATTGGAAACTAGTAAAATGGATTCTCCAATATTTGAGAGGTACTACTTCAAAGAAACTATGTTTTAGAGGAACAAATTTTGCTCTAAAAGAATATGTTGACTCTAATCTAGTGGGTGATATTGATAGTAGGAGGAGTACTATAAGGTATGCTTTTAGTGTAGGAGGTACTACAGTCAGTTGGATTTCAATACTACAAAAGGTTGTTGCACTTTCAACCACTGAAGCTGAGTATGTTGCTGCTATGGAAGCCACCAAGGAGATGATTTGGCTACAATGTTTTCTAGAGGAATTGGGACAGCAACAAGAAGATATCCCTTTGTACACTGATAGCCAAAATTTCATTCATCTTTCTAAGAACTTAACTTTTCATTCAAAAACTAAGCACATATAGCTCAAATACCACTTCATCTGGCCAGTTTTGGAGGATGGACAATTGAAGCTAGAGAAAATTCACACAAGTGAGAATCTTTCATATATGTTTGCAAAGGATATTACACGAGAAACTAATTTCCTCAATAGTTTTTGTTGGCCTTCATGATTGATAATGGTGGATATAAGAAACCAGTTGGACTTGTAATCCAGTGGGAGCTGCAAGTGCAACAATGTCATCTAGGATTAGTCTCCAAGTGGGAGATTGTTTGGTGTAGAGCCTGATTAGTATCCAAGTGGGAGATTTTTGATATGTGGCAATTGATCATGCAAATACTATACACTCATAATATATCCTCACCAAGGTTCGGGGTTGGGCTGGGACCCAAGTGGGGGTTCCACGGTGATAGCCCCTGATAGCGGGGGTTCGGGGGTGTAGCCCCCATTTTTTTTTTGCATTAAAAGATCAAGGTTTTCCTATTGACACGTCAAATGAAAAATGACTTTGTAAAACCCTAATTCTAGAACCTTCCAAAAATATTTTTATAAGTGAATGGAATGTAATTTGCGAGATTGTAATCTAATTTACACTAGATAATAAAATCATTGGGTGGTTGAGTTTCTATGGATGTAGCCCATATTGGGTCACACTAAATTTCTATGTTGATCTCTTTTGTGTTATTCTTCATTGTTATTTTTGGGTTATTTAATCTGCATATACTTATTAATGTTTATTACTCCAATCTACCTGAATCCTAATAGATCACATGAAAATAACTATCAGTCATCAAATGATGAATCGACATCATTGCCAAAGCTCCCACTGAACTATGTAACCAAGCTCTCCAAGAATCATGATAACCATCTCCTATTTGAATATCATCCATATCCCCAACAAAATCAAATAAATCAACCATATGATCTCCCAAAATGAAGAGTACAACCACAATATTTGAACCAAGGATTACACATCCTTTGACAATAGAACCAAAGATGTCATAACTCTCACTAGAATTTGAAGGAAGATTCCAAGAGCTCCTTATGACACCAAAAACCATTGCAAAATATCTTCCATCTTCTAATCAAATATTATCCATGGCTTACCACACATTGTAATGAAAATAGCTTAGAACCAAAAATATTGAAACAAAGAAGATAGAACATTTCTACATAAAGATCCCACTAAAATTAATATTAATTATACATGGCTTCATGACCAATATCGTTACCAACACTCCACTCAAAGTGAACAAAGCTTCTCATGCACCATAAATAATTGCTATAGATTCAAATGAACAACTATATCAGGTACTCCCAATAACCATTTCTCACTGCAACAAGCATACTAATGAAATAATGGTGACCAAGAATATGGCCTACCAAATAGAATTCACATCAGATAATTTTCTAATATTTTGTTATATTGAACATCTCTAAGGAAAAATAAATAATTAGTACTCCAATCTCAAATAACTAAAAATAGATTCAACCCCACATTAGTATCATGTAAAATAGAGATAATCAAGTATAACATATGAATTTACAAGACTCAAACACCAGAATCAATAATAGATATTATTTTCCAAATAAACCCACATAGGAGTAACAATAGATCAATAATAACCCTCCAAGTAGCCATGCAAACCTATAATTGACTTCATTTAAAACACCCTGAATATAGTCTCATCACATATCTACATACCACATATTCTAGTTAACATGTAAAACATGCAAAACCATCTTTGTAAATCTAAAATCCATTTAACTACCTAGATATTCACACCAAACATGTCATTTGAATAATGGAATGAGCACAAATATACAAACTCACAAATGAAAATAAGTATAAACTACAACCCAATAAGAAAACCAAGTTTTCTAGGAGCTTATAACATATGAAACATATCATCTCCACAAATCACAAAGAGGTTAGTGGCTTATCTTCTAGTTCTTTCATGTAACCAAGGGCTAAAACCATGCACCCAACATAAGCACTCCATTCTCTAGTCCAAATCGAGAGTGTTCCTCCATGTAACTAGGATGTCTCTACCCATCCAACATGAACACCTTCTTACATTGCACATGACCACAAGGTAAAGGGAAAAAACCACCAAACAAGAGGATATGATCATATTATCAATCAAGAGCTCCAAGTTACCAAAACATAACCAACTCCATAAAGATCCATTATCATGAGCTTCCAATTCCCAACATAGATCACATTAACAATATCTATAGCTTCCAATATCACAAATATGCAAAGTAAAGTTAACTCACAGAATATTCATTGCTGCCCATAAATCCTTCCAACAACCTTCAATTCCTTTTAAAAAATTCCCACAAGCTAAGAAATCAAAAGAAGGTATACCTAGAACCTAGTTAACCTTCAACTCTAATACCAAATAATGAGAAATAAATAGGTTCGATATCAATTATTGGGAAATTTGAACTCAATCCAAATATGAATTTAATGGATGAGATTAAAAGCCTGGACTACAAAAACATAAAAATATGAAAAATTATATGAAATTTTTAAAATTAAGTTGCCTTAATATGGAAATACCATGATTAGATCCATCTTCTTTATGATGCCAATAATTAACCAACATAACATGCTTATAAATACTACCTCATGGGAACTTATAACAATAGTAAATAAATAATATCATCAGCATAATATAGCAATAATGAGGCACAAATAAGCATCATAAGAGCATCACATAACACAATATTTGTGTGGAGTAACCCTTGTAGAAAAAAAAATTGGACCAAGAAGAAAGGCCAAGTATGCATTATTATCAAATAAATGAGATTACAATACAACCACTTCGATTATCCTCTTTTCCTCCACCATGATAGCACATGTGCACTTATGAACAACCTTCTTATGCCTCAACTTGTCCTTGTTACTACAAAGTAATACTACATTCAATTATTCCTCCTCCAATTCCACATCCAAGAGGCTGAATTTATAGACTTGTGAAGGTATCTAATGCACCAAACATGGCACCCAAAGATGCACCTTCATTCCAAACATCCCAAACCTTTGGATTTCCTCCATGGAATGTGAAAGGGCACCAGTTTTGGCTCCAATACTTTCCCTCCAACTTGGGCACCCAAACTTGAGAGCTAAATGTTAGGGTTAGAGATGGCAGATATCTAACAATTAAATGCAGATTTAATTAATAAACTAAGAAACTAAAACACACAGAGAATAAATCATAACACAAATAATTTAACGTGGTTCACCCAATCCGGGCTACATCCACCAAACCGCAACCATCCAATACTTTTATTATCCAGTGTAAAACCTATTACAATCTTGCAAATAATCGCATTTTTCATCATACTGAAAATACCCATCTGAACCCCTTTTGTCAAGCTTAGAAGCTTCTAGATTTTTGGGTTCTACAAAATCATATTTTTCTTTTTTCATTGATTTTTCCCTTTTTCGGTGATCACGCGAAAAAGTAGGAGGAAATTTTTTCTCGGGGGCTGCCACCCTCGAACCCCCGCCAAGGGCCCAGCCCGGCCCCGGACCCCAGCAAGGATAGGGGGCTGGGGTGTCAGTATACCATGGGCCATACAGTATAGCATGATCAGTCGCCACATACCAACAATCTCCCACTTTGAGACTGATCAGGCTCCATACAAACACAATCTCCCACTTGGAGACTGATCTTGGATGACACTCTGCAATTACAACTCCCATTGGAAATAAGTACCTTGGACCCTGCTGCTCTGTTATACTTGAATTCAACCTTGAAGACCAACCGAAGCTGAAGAGGAGATCAGCTTCTCCCTTGTCACCGCCTTCATAAAATATCTGCTGGATTGACATCTGTATGTATCTTGTCCAACTTGACCTGTCCATCCTCCAACACTGACCGAATGAAATGATATCTCAACTGTATGTGTTTTGTTTTAGAATGCAAAGCAGAATTCTTTGCAAGATGTATAGCACTTCTGTAAATAAGTAATTTCTAGCTTGTTGTTTTCCCAACTCATCCATGAAAAGTTGCAGCCATATCATCTCCTTTGCCACCTTTGTTGCAGCAACATACTCTGCCTCTGTGGTGGATAAAGCACCACCTTCGCAATTGAGAAATCCAACTCACTGTTGTCCCACCAACTATAAATACATAACCTGTGGTACTCCGCCTAGTATCTATATCCCCGCTAAATCTGAGTCAACATAGCCTTTTAAATCAGTATTAGAGCCCCCAAAACATAAACAATTATTGGATGTACCTCTCAAATACCTAAGAATCCATTTTACCGCATTCCAATGCTCAACTGGGATGACTCAAATACCTGCTAACAACTCCTACAACATGTGCAATATCTAGTCTTGTGCATACTATGGCATACATTAAACTACCTACAGCTAAGCATATGGTACCTTGGACATTTTTTCTTCCTCCTCTTGTGTCTTTGGACACATATCCTTAGTCAATTTGACATGACTAGGCAAAGGTGTGCTGACAGCTTTTGCATTCTCCATATGAAATCTCTACAACACCTTTACAACATAATTAGCCTAAGATAAAAACAATTTTCTATTTTTCCTATCTCTACAAATTTTTATACCAAGGATTTGTTTTGCTGCCCCTAAATCCTTCATAGCAAAAGACTTTTTCTAACTATTGTTTTAACTCACTTATGTGATCCATGTTAGACCTAGCTACAAGCATGTCATCAACATATAAACATAAAATAATGTAGCTGTCATTATCCAACCTCTTAAAATAAACACAATGGTCAAAATTACACCTGCTGTAGCCTTGCTTAGCCATAAAACTGTCAAATTTCAAATACCATTGCCGAGGTGCTTGCTTCAAGCCATATAAACTTTTCTTCAATCTGAACACTAGTTTCTCCTTACCTTTGACCTCAAATCCGTGTGGCTGATCCATGTATATTTCCTCTTCCAAATCACCATGGAGAAAGGTTGTTTTAACATCAAGCTGTTCTAAATGCAAATCTTCAACAACCATAATATTTAAAATAATACGAATAGAAGTCATTTTAACAACAGGAGAAAAAATCTCATCAAAATCAATACCATTTTTCTATGCAAATCCCTTTACAACTAATCTGGCTTTAAATCTTTTCTTACCTCCATCCTCCTCTTTCAGCCTATAAATCTATTTGTTTGGTAAAGCCTTTTTACCTGCAGGCAACTTGCATAAATCCCAAGTCTTATTTTCCAGCAAGGAGTCCATTTCTTTTTTCATTCCATGCTCCCACTGAACCTTGGTATCCACCTGCATAGCTTCATCATAATATTCTGCTTCACCAGCATCAGTTAATAGAATAGTATACAAAGAGGGAGAGAATCTTTCTGGAGGTCTACTTAACCTTGAAGATCGTCTAATAGGAGTTTGTGGTATTTGTTGCTACTGTTGTTTCCCAGCATGAGGAACCATTAAAACATCATTGTTGGGAATATCATCCAACACTACATAATCTTTTTCTTTCTTCTCATGCTAAAGCAACAGATCTTTGTACAACACTTTCTCATTGAATATGACATCCCTACTTCTCACAATTTTTTGATTTTCAAAATCCCAAAGCCTATAACCAAATTCATCAATGCCATATCCAACAAAGACACATTTCTTTGATTTTGCATCAAGCTTGGTTCTATTTTCAGAATCTACATGTGCAAATGCTTCACAACCAAAGGTTGTGAGAAAAGAATAACTCACCTTCTTACCTTTCCATGCTTCCTCTGGAATACCACAACCTAAAGGATTAGAGGGACCTCTATTAATTAAATAAATATCAGTGTTTACAGTCTCTGCCCACATTTTTAAAGGCAGCCCAGCATGCAATCTCATAGTCCATGCATGCTCCATTATTGTCCTATTAATGCGCTCAGCCACTCCATTTTCTTGTGGAGTCCTTGGAACCATTTTTTGCCTACGAATACCATTAGAGGAAGAATAATCTTCAAACTCTTTGCTGCAATACTCACCACCATTATCAGATCTGAGACATTTTATCATTTTACCAGTCTCATTCTCAACCAAGCTTCTCCATTTTTTAAAAGTTTCAAATACATCAAATTTCTGCCTAAGGAAATAAATCCATACCTTTCTAGTTGCATCATCAATGAATGTGACATAATACAGAGAGCCACCGAGAGAAGATACTTGAGATGGTCCCCATACATCCATATGCACAAGCTCCAATTTCTCATCTTTCTTTTGCTTCCCATCCTTGAGAAAACTTACTCTTTTTTTTTTTCCATACACACAACTTTCACAGAAATCCATATTAACACATTTTAGACCTGGTAAAACATTATTTGAATGAAGTACTTTCATACCTTTTTCACTCATATGCCTAAGTCTATTATGCCACAATGCTGATTCAGAGTCCATAGCAACTGTATGATCTTCTACCTACTTAACTGCAGCAACTGTTCCTGAACATTGACCTTTTTCTGTAACAATTAAAGTAGAAGGAACAATATGACCTGTACAAAGATATAAGGTGCCTACTTTCACACCTTTTGCTACCACTAAGGCACTCTTTGTGACCCTCCAATTTTTATCACTAAAAGTAACAACACAACCTTCATCATCTAGTTGCCTTGTTGAAATTAAATTTCTGCTTAACTTTGGAACATGCCTTACCTCACTTAGTAGCCAATGATTCTCATTCTGCAACTTAATCTTGATTCTTCCCTTTCCAAAAATCTGATAGGGTTCATTATCTCCTAAATAAACTAGCCCAGAATCCCCTTGGACATAATCAAGAAAATAACTTCTATGGGGGGTAGCATGAAATGAAGCCCCTGAATCTAACACCCAAGAATCATCAACATTATCAAGGGAAAGAATCAAAGCATCCTCATCAGATTTACTACTTACCACATTTGCCTCTTTACTTCCTTCCTTTTTGTCTCCTTTATTTTTCCAAGACCAACAATCTTTCTTCAAATGACCCGGCTTACCACAGTACCAACAATCCTTCTTGTTTCTAGATTGGGACCTTTTGTCCTTTGATTTTCCTTGTGACTTCCCATGATTTTTGGAATCATTTCCTCTCTCCTTTGTTCTGCCCCTGCTTTCTACATTCAAAACACTGCTTGATGTGGATGTTCCACCAGAGCTTTTCCTATGAATTTCCTCACTCAAAATAACACCAACAACATCATCAAACTTCAATGTATTTGAACCAAAAACAAAATTGCTAATAGCTATTACCAAGCTATTCTAGCTTTCAGGCAAAGAACACAAAATCAAAAGAGCCCTAACTTCTTCATCAAAGTTTACTTTTACAGAAGTTAATTGACTAGTGACCGTATTAAACTCATTTAAATGATCAGTAACTGACCCACCTTCTAGCATTTTCATATTAAATAAATGCTTCATAAGAAATACCTTATTCGAAGCGAAGGCTTTTCATATAACTTTGCCAGGGTTTCCATCAACTCTTGAGTTGTCTTTGCTATTGTAATATTGAACGCCACCGATTGTGCTAGGCACAAACGAATACTGCCAAGAGCCTTTTTCTATCCAAGATCTCCCAGTCCTCATCTGACATTGCTGCGGGTTTCTTGGTTTTCCCTTCCAATGGCTGCTATAAATCCTTCTGATAGAGATAGTCCTCCATCTGCATCTTCCAACTGATAGTTCTACCCATTAAACTTCTCAACCTTCTTACCCTCGTCTGCCATTGCTCCCACTCAACCGTGAGATCTTTCCTACAGACAATAATCAAAACACAACCCGCTCTGATACCACTTGTTAGGGTTAGAGATGGCAGATATCTAACAATTAAATGTAGATTTAATTAATAAACTGAGAAACTAAAACACACAGAGAATAAATCATAACACAGATAATTTAACATGGTTCACCCAATCCAGGCTACATCCACCAAACTGTAGCCATCCAATACTTTTATTATCCAGTGTAAAACCTATTACAATCTTGTGAATAATCGCATTTTTCATCATACTGAAAATACCCATCCGAACCCCTTTTGTCAAGCTTAGAAGCTTCCAGATTTTTGGGTTCTACAAAATCAGATTTTTCTTTTTTCATTGATTTTTCTCTCTTTCGGTGATCACGCGAAAAAGTAGGAAGAAAATTTTTCTCAGGGGCTGCCGCCCCCAAACCCCTGCCTAGGGCCCAGCCCGGCCGCAGACCCCAGCAAGGATAGGTGGCTGAGGTGTACAGTATACCATGGGCTATACAGTATAGCATGATTAGTCGCCACATACCAACACTAAACATTACATTAAATATAATAAATGATAGAAAATAAAGTGACACATGTTTCCTCTTTCCAAGAACCCACTTGGAGAATCCCAATAGTCACTCATTTATCATTTCCTTTATCTTTAATTATTCCAATTTAGGAATCAACATGTGGGGAAAATAATATTAAATTTTTATGTCCACAACCCACATTTATCGTTGCTAGTGGAACCATCACTCCTTATGAGTACATTACAAACAATGGTGAGAATTAATATTACAAAATATTTTCCCAATACACCCTATGTGCCTAAAGACACTTCCCAAGGATGTTGGAACCATGCCATATGACATAGGATTTACAAGGTGGATGACACCTAATCCTAACACCTTGCTCATATATGTCCCTCGCTATTTTTACCCACAACTAGTCAAAATTCTTGATCACATATTAATTTCCACACATTCTTAACAAAAATACCAAAATATTTCTTTAACCTTTATTATTTAAAATCCCTATTGTCCTTTCTAATTTTTCAACCTTCATTAACTTTTTGTCATGCCTCTTCCTTCTTTCTAATTATTTTTTTGCATGCCACTCCTATTCATTGTTCTTGATTAGTTGAAAAATGGATTGCTCTTATGGTTTTGGACATAGAACACCACTTTTCTCCAACAAACATTCAAGAATGCCCTAGAGATCTCAACCCAAGAGTGTAATTAATGTAAGAGATATGCTAAGGGGATGTTCTAGGGGCTGAATATGATCTAAGAAGGGGTTCACCACCAAGTTTAAACTTGGAAAAGAAAATGACATGCAAGATGAAATGTAAAACCCTAATATGATGCAAACTTGACTTAAATAACCTAGAAATGTAAGGAAAGAAAAATAGAAAGATGCAAGATAGAAGGTGTGCACCTGGAAATCTCGAAATGATTGGAAGGAGGTATGAAATACTAGAAAATATAACTTTTTCACCTAGTGGGACTCATTTTCCATTTTGGACGAATCAGACCCAGTTCTACATTTCTACACAGGAGCAGGTTTTGGGAAAAAGGGTATCTGAATTTGCAAAGATGTCTAAAAAAAACTTATAGTGGGACTCATTCGCAACTTGTAGTGAATTATTATTGTTTCAATTTTTTTGGGAATTCAAAGTTTGAATCTACTCTTCTCAGTCTGCTTAATCTGCTTCTCTAGGTTTTCAAATCTGAAACTCTGATTTCGGGGTTATAGATGACCTTTTAGTGAAGATTATGACCTTGCAAATGGGGAGACAACTCCAACAAGCTTGTAACCTAATCTGCAATGATTTTCCAATCTCTAAGAAACCTAGATCTGCAATCACACATGTAAAGAGGAGAAAACTTGTTGATTGTTAGTGAATTGGGGTTTTCCTTGGTCAAACCCTTTTTAGGTAATTAAACCAAATGATGAAACAATGAAACAAGGACATGAAACATGAAACATGGGATATGAAACATGATCAATGATACTTTGAATGATCTCTTCTAATTTATGTCTTATAAATGTGCAATTCAACATGAAATGGCCATGAAGGATGTAGATCTTGATCTTGACAATAGGTGTAGAACAATACTTCATCTTGGATCTGCAATGCTACATAACAACACTAGCTCAATAACATGCTTGACATGATGATGAATCTTGAATTTCTACAACAATTTATGGAGAATTTTGCCATTTAATTTCTTATAAATGACCTTGAATGCTCTCTTGATGCTCTTGTGAAGTCTTGGAATGCTTAAATCTTGAATGCTTGACTTTATAATATGAATGCTTGATGAAATAATTATTTAAAAGATTTTTTATATAGGAAATGCACTCAAATGATTGTTTATTTGATCCCAAAGGCCGACATAGAAGAAATTCAAACTTAAAACTAAAATTTCCCACTTAAAACCTTGAAAATAGGCCAAATGGGACTCATTCGTCAACCTGGGAAAATCAATCGCACTTAGATGGGACTCATTCACCCAAAGTGGTGAATGGATCCCACGGGGCCTATTTTAAGGGCTAAAGTGTTAGGGAGTGTGTAAATTAAGTTTATATGTTGATCTTGTTAGGTTTTTGATTGAAATATGCCTTGGGATGGATAATATGGAGTCATAGAGGCCTATTAAGGATGATATTAAGGTCATAAATGGAAGAGGGCCCAAAATCTAATGTGGTAGTGTAAATAAATACACTTTACAACACTAAATTAAGACAAAATTAGGTCTATTTAGCTTCAAAGGGCCTAAAATACCCTGTGAATGTGTAAAACACATTACAACACTAGATTAGGTCCACTTTAGTTTACAATCCTCCTAAATTTAATGTGAAGGTGTGAATAAATACACTTTACAACATCAAATTAAGGCAGAGTTAAATTAATCTAGCTTAAAAACGACCCAAGAAAGACCTAAAGTAGATGTGTAAAATACCTCACAACACTAGATCAAGGTGACATTAATTCCAATTTATCATTAATTATCCCAAAATTAAGTGTGAAAATGTACACAACAAAATTTTTTGACACTACATTTAACTACCACTTTAGTGAGAGGATGAACTTGCTTCAAACTCACACTAAAGTAGACATTCAAGAGGGGTCCAATCGTACCAATACAAATGGTCTAGTATAACAAAGATCAAGGAGGTAAGCAAGACCCCAAGATCCAAGACCCTAAGTCAAACTAACATAAGCAAAAAAGGACACACACATGGTGTATGCTATGCATCTTCAAGATACACAAACATGCAATGTCACTAACATAAAGATGAAAGAAAAGAACAAGATAGGTGCTTTGATTAAAATTCGCCCACTCTAGGGCCAAAGAACTTTAGGTTATCCATAGGGTGAGTAATTCAAGAGGGTGAGACACATACACACACGACTGGTATGTGCTCACCACACACACATGAGTGGCTAAGGGAACATCATTCCTTGAATTTGGAGGGAACCAATTGAAATATGGACACAAATATTTAGAAGCCTCTAAGGATAAAATCCCTAGGGACAAGCAATAATACATGGACTCTTCAAGGATATTTTCTCTTTCCAAAGGGTTTGAAATTTTGATGAATTGTTGAATGTTTATTTCAAAGTATGAGATCCAAGCAATGTATTTGAATGGCTCAAAAATTGCACAACCCTAGGATAGAAATGGTCATACTTGTTGAGTCCTCACTCGGATTTCTCCAAACACTAAACAATGTGAATAGTTAGAGATTTGGCAACATTGGATCCTCTCCACAACACACACTTCTTAGGACCACCAAATCTCAAAATCCTTAAAATACAAAGATCAAAAGGATTTATTCTATTTCTATAATTAAATAGTACAAATGTGAGGTGGCTTTAGAACAAACTTGCACCAAAAAGTATTTTAGGATTTTAGATTCTAAACAAATTGGTTCTTAGTTCAGGTAATCGGGGACATGGCACCTTGCAAGTGTCCATCAATCCACTAAAGGCTTTAATCAATCCTACTAGGGGCTCTTATACTTTTTACAGTAGTACCCCATTCTGAAAGACACTGTACAACTAAGACCTACATACCATGAGGACTTTATAGTTTAGTCTTATCCATTTATATACGGACCCGAGTGATAAACCAGTTGGAATTGCCTTTGAGTTTTTCTTAGGCAGGCCCCTCTAAAGGTGAACAAAAGTGAGGGAGTACACTTGTACTTCGACTACCCAGTTCGTGTAAAGGACAAGGAGGGAACACACACAATGTCTCTTTCTCACACTAGCATGATTGTTCAATTTTAAACCCCAAATTTGAAATGTGTGGGTAATTTTTAGACAAGCAATGTCACTAGAATGCTTTTGATTCTTAGGATTGCGAGAAAGAGCGAGAGAAGTGCATACTCATTCGAATGACACAAATTGCAAAAAAATTACAAGACAATGAAAACATAAGTTCATTTTAAGCCCAAAATAAAGATGAATTCTTTTTAGAGGACCAAACTTAAATATGAGTTTGTCTTGTTCAATTTTGGCCCAAAATCAAAGTCTAGTAAGTTCCTAATGTTCAATTTTAACCATCTTTGACAAAGCTTGAGTTTTTTTGCTAATTTTAAGCCCAAAAATAACTCTAGTTGGTCCTATACAAAAATGAAAGACAAAATTTGAAAAGCCTAAGCTATTACAAAGAGCATTAAAAAATACTTTTAGGTCTCCAAGTTAACTTTCTTCCCTTCCTGCAAAGGAAATGATCTACAAATTGCAAATACAATGCTCTATCAAGTAACAAAGGTGGTGCTCTACAGAAGGTAGAGAGCACATATGTAACACAGTTTCAAAGACGACACTCAATCGAAACCAGAAATAAGACAGAAGATAGAAAGAGTATATGCGATGCTGAAGAAAATGTGATATGACAATAGTGAGAAAAGGTGGTGCGATGTGGCAATATTAGAGCTAGAAGAAAAGGTGACACTATAATCAAAGGCAACATTGTATGAGTCAAGTGGGACATCACTCCCTTGTAGCTTCATAAAAATAGAATTTTCTAGGAAAAATTCAACAAAATAAACTAGTTAGCCCTCCTAGTACCAAAATGTGGAGTGTCAAATCTGCAATAAACTAACAATGAACACAAACAAGTGTTAATCATGTTAGAAAACCAAATAAAACACTCCCTATGAGATTCTTGATTAAGAAAGACAAGAAAACATGATAAAAACTTGAAATGAACAAAACAAAGCATGCAATCTAGTCTAACTTAAGCAAATCTCCATCCCATAGGGGTAGTGGTGCTCCTTTGATGTGGAAAGAAGCCCTTTCCCAATCCCTTTGATAATCTTTAATGATTGAAGATGATTCCAAGTATGGAATTGATTCCAAATTATGAAACTATGCTCAAAAACAATGGAAATGGTGATAGCTATGAAGTGAAATGCCTATAGTGATAATGCTTGAAGTTATGGATGTATTTCAAGTAGAAGTGGCTTCTATTTATAGGTTGAAGGATTCAAAAATGGAGAGATGGGAGGAATGTGGGACTAAAGGAGAGCCAATGAGATTGTTACACTTGTCACATGGCTAATGGATGAAGGTGGAGCACATTTTTGAGACTGTGCATAGTTAGTGCATGTGGTTGAGATGTAAGAGGGGTGTAAGAGAGATTAGTGCATTTGTAAGAGACTTTAAATGAATGTGATTGAATATGTTGGAGGGAAATTGAATTAGGAGGTAGTTGGGAGGAATATTCCCTAAAATATGCTTTTGTGAGGGAAAATGAGATAATTAGTTAATTAAAAGAAATATTTTCATGTGCAAGTTGGTTAGTTAATCAAGGGTTGGGTTTGACCAAGGTTGAGTCAAAAGCTAGAGAATGGATAATTAGGATTAGGAATTAATTAATCTAGAATTAATTAACTTGGAGGAATCAGGGGATTTGAAATTTGATTTAAATAACTTGGTTTATTAAATAAGATGAAAGGACTTTAGGATTTGATTTATTTATTTAAATCAACATGATGAACATTAGTGAATTAATATAATAAATTACTTTATTTGATTAATAGAGGAATTTGATATTAATTAGTTAGATTTAAATGCATAATGTTGATTTTCATGTCTACAGGATTTCTAATAGTAGGTGTTTTGTTGCGGCTGTTGAGGATTAGTATAAGATGGTTGTTATTGGGATTGTTGTGGATTATAGTAGTAATAATAGGCGTTGAGGTTGGATGAGGTGGGTTGTTGATAATTAGTGCTTTGGGGATGATATGGATATTGGGAGGCAAGGTTACCTAGAATTATTGGGAGGATTGTTGTGGTTGTGATGATATTTGCATTTGGCGAGGTGGCTATGATGGGATCTGTAGTTTATGAGGTGGTTGTGACAAGATCTAGGATTGATGAGGTGGTTGTTGATAAGATGATTTCTGTTGTTGTGGGGTTACTTGCAACTAATGAGGAGGTTGTGAGGGATTTCCTTAAGATTTGTGTAGTAGTTGATGATATTGTGATGGTATTTGAGCTTGAGGCAGAGGTTGTTGATGGGGTGGTTTTGATGGTGTTTGCTGTGAATTACCTTGAGGTTGATGTAGGGGTTGTGATGGATTAACCTAAGCTTGATGTGAGGGTGGTTGTTGAGACTTTGATAATATTTGAGTCTGATTTGGAGGATGTGACAAGATTTTTTGTGGTGCTTGTGATAGTGCTTGTTGAGGTGGTAGATTACCTTGGGGCAGATGCTGAGATGTGAATGGAGGAGGAGGAAAGTTTGATGTGTGTGTGTGTGTGGCCAAGAGGTATGTGAGGAGGTGGAGTAGTGAAAGGATTACCTCAAATATTCCCTAGTGACTAGCCTAATTTATTTAGCAGTAGAGGTGGTGCAAATGGTATAGGGGTTGAACCTTGCAGAATGTTCATACCTTACTGATTAATAGAACCTTAAGGAATATTAATACTAGGACCTTGAGGATTGTTGGGATTAGGTACTACACCCATGACTGAAATCTGAAATGAAGTAGGAAATATTTGATAACAAACATCATTATGTTTAAACCTAGGTTGGTACCACGTGTCCTAAGGTGCAATTGGAGGAAATTGTGGGATGGATGAGCTTGGATTAGTCTGAGATTTTTTCAGATCTTGTGATTAATGGGGTGTGATGTTGACATATTGGGACATATCAAATCCTAGCAATGGCTTAATACCCCTCATTAATAATGAGGCAAGGATTTTAACGCCATGCTCATCAAGAAGATGATCAATTATTTGCATATTAGCAGGATTTCTAAGATATTCTTCAATGGTAAGCTCATATTGATTAACCATGCTTTCTTTTGGGAAGGATTGTGTGTGAAATTCTATGTTGGATTGTGATGAACCACCAGTAGTGGGGGGATTCAAAGGATATTGAGTTTGACTCCCTTGGAACTATTGTTGTTCCATGATTTTTCTTTCCTATGATTGAGTGGTAACGTGCATGAAAATGCAAATGACCAGAAGACTAAGATGACACTAAGCCCTAAGATGTACTTAAGTATTAATGACCTAGATGATGACTTAAAGGATTTCTAAGATGATAGATCAATTGATTGGATGAATGCTAGGATAATGATGGATTGATACTTGGATTGGATTGAGTTGGATTGGTTGATAAGATTAGATGATCAGTTGGATTGAATCAATAGGATTAACTTTGAACCAGGTTTAGGAGTTCGATTAGATGATACAAGATGATAATGATTGGATCAAATGATGAAGATGATGATTACGATGTGAATCCACCTCTAGATGGAAGTAGATTAATAAGGCCATGAGGGTTTACTGACTCATAACAGATGAAAATCCTAAGTAAGAATGAATGATAATGATTAGGGTCAGTTACCTAACCCAATTGGATAAAAGAGCCCTACAAATGATACCTAAGGGACTTAGATTGATAAAAAGATGATGAATATTCAGTCTAAGGAAGTCCTCAGATACACCTATGTGATTTTATTGAGGTTTCAATGACTTGTAAAAAAATGTAGATGCACTAAAATGATTATTGTGGATAGATAGATGGTGATAAAAATTATTTGATCATAGGAATGGACTAAAAAAATAACAGGATTTTAGTGGCCAAGAGGGTTCACTCTCTGGTTTTTGTATGGAAGGCATATTTGCCTCTACGGTAGTGGGTTCTCCTTTCCAGTTCATAGGATCACCTATCTAAATGATTATGACTCACCATTTTGTATCATAAGATCACTGATATCTTGAATGGTATGGTCTAGGTGTGCAAGATTTCCAAACGAGACAGTAGGATTGCCTAAACTAGACTTAGTGTATACATGAAGACATGAGATCACCTCTTAGAAACACAAGCTCACCTATCTAGGTTTCAGGATCACCCCTCTCTTAAGTTGTATGGAAAAGATGTAGAAATTCCTATAGGGTTAGCAAGATCACCTAATTCCTCAAGTGTACAAATGGGGATGGCATGGAATTGACATGGGATTGCCCCTACAAACAATAGGTTCTCCTATTCTATGGGAAGTATAGATGGAGGACTAGGAGATGCAAACATAAAATTGCTCGTAAGGATGACAGGGTCGCCTGTTCAAGAAAAAGGCAGATGTGGGGCCACCTATCTAAGAGACCCACTAGTAAATTTTCCCCTGAAAAAAGTGAGTTCACCCTTTGAGATGACTTGACTTGAATTTGACATGGATTTTCCCTTGGCAGGGTAGGATTTCCTATCCACAATGCAAGTTCACCCCTATGAGAAGCAAACTTGCCACTGAGGTTAAGGGCAGACTATGGCAAAGGATACAAACAAGTAGTAAGAAATAGGCTGGGACTCACTCGAAATGACAAAAAGTACTAGTATATCACAAGAAGACATGCCAGACAACACAATCCTAAAATTAGTAGTAAAGGATTGCAAACTTGATGTAGGCCCACCACCTTGAGGGGATACCCCAAGGTTAATACTCTATGATGCCAAGGTGGTTCTCTAGATCACCCTTTCTCATGAGGGCGAATAGTTAGAGATTCAATGGCACAGACTCATCAACAGATGCCGCAGGATCACCTTCACTCTCTCACTTGGGAACTATCATAGTTCACTATGAGGATTTTTATCTCTACCCAAGGGAATACATGGTAAGTAACTTCAAGGTGTCTTCCGCAATCCCAACACTACACTAAGTCGTGACTGAACATGGGTCTTATCTAGGCTAAATAGACTCTCTAGGGAGTCCTCAATACACTAGGAAGGTGTGTGAGGCAACAACCATGAACACCAACCCATCACAAGTGCAGATCAGGAGCCCCAACGAGGTACTAGAAACCAAGATGAAACCTTCACACCTTAACTAGGCATCACCCTAGTATCGGTGCTCCACTAAACACAACACGACTAGACTGGGGTACAACTTTAGCTCTCCCCCCTTTATATACCCTATTGGTACACATGGTCGAGATCATTCTTTGGGGTGGTGAAATCCCCAAGAAGGTCTCCTAAAGGGAAGGAAATACTAGACCTTTCTAATCCTTAGGCTCACACATAGTGCAAGGGGAGAGCATATGCGTACTAGTACTCCCTAGACAGACTCACCTGGATTGGAGCGAGTTAAAATTTTTGATCCCTAGGCTCATGGTATGGTGCAAGGGGAGAGCATACTTCAGGAACACGCTCCAAAACACTGCAAACAAGTAAATTGACCCTTTAATTAAACCTATGTGTGCCTAGCTATTATGAAAATTAACACATAATCTAACTAAGGGGCGTCAACTGCTCATCCTACTGAAGATATGTTAGTAGTTTGACCTCCGATCTTGGACATATGATAAGCTACACAATCATTAATAAAAACTCACAAGAACAAAAAAACAAGTCAGCTGATTAGTACTCAAATCTAAAATCAAATGAGAGCTCAAATCAAAAATTTTAGGGTTTCAAATTACCTCAGGTTTGCATCTATGCAAAATGAATTCATCTTTCCTTGAGATCTAGGATCACCTTTTCAAGAAATGGGCATGTGTGCTATTGCCTATCTAGTGGAGGGGCGTAAATGTATTCACCTTTGTAATTAGTGCAAGATCGCCACTTCCTTCAACAAGTTCGATCATTCAAGTTATTCAAGTGTGTTTGCCTCTAAAATTGTTGATCTTGTCCAATGGATGCAAGTTCTCCCCTCTGAATGAGAGGCATATGTGCATTCACTTGTGTCAATGTAGAATGGCCCCTACAATCAGGAAAATTTTCCCATCAGGGTGGATTCACCTCTATGGTCTAAATCCAAACCTGCAAAATAGGAAACAACAAAAAAATAGTGAAAGAGACTCGTGACATGGGTCCCACCGGGCATGCTAGAAATGTGTCTAGGCGATTTTCTAGTCTAAAGGTGCAAAACAAACAAGAAATACAAACAAGAAAAACACTAACAACACCTCAATATAAGCCTAGTTGAATTCAAACAAAACACAAGAAAGTGACAATTTTCACCTTGTTTGAATTGTTCCTTTGATTGGCCCTTTTGATTGTTGATTTGTGTGCTCCTTGGCTTGCAAAATGGCTTGAAATCTATTGAAAAATGAAGCTAATGGGATGATGAATGGAATGGTGGAAATGGGTAATGGATTTGATGAAAAATGAGGGCTCTAAGTGGCTACAACAATGGAGGTTGGTTGGCTTGGTATGAGTGCTCTAGTTTGCTAAGTTGGCTTGATTGAATGCATGATGCAAATGAGGCCAAATGCACCATTTTTAGGGGAAATTCCTCTAAATGGATGGATGGTTGAGATTGACTCTTGGAGAGGAGATCAAGGGATAATATGAATTTGGAATTCACAAGCCATCACATGAGGACATGTGGATGGTGAGGTGGACAAGGGAGGGTGAGTTGGAGATGAGGTGGCAATGACACGGAGGTTCTTGAAAGTACCTTGGGAATGGTCAAGATCTCCTCATAAAGGAGGTTGTTTTCCACATGTACCTTGAGAGGACAAGTGAGGAATTAAAAATTCCTCACAAATGGGTAAAAGCACAAACCTATGTCACACTTTATAAAAGAATCAACCAACAACAACAAAAAATTCTGAACTATGACCACATAAAAGTGGTCTTTATTTTTTGAATTTCAAAATGGTGTAAACTAATGAAATGTAGAACTTTCAATGAAGTTTATTCCTGTAGAAACAAATTGAAAAAAACTTCATTTCCCCCTAAATTTTTTTTCTCCAAATAGGTAACCTCAATATCTTGTGCATAGAAAAAAAAAACAAATTTTGATTTATATTTTTCTCGTAATAACTTTTTAAAGTCAAACATGTCAGAATTTGACAATTTTCATGGGCCATCAACTATTTTCAATTTTTTTAATCATTTTCAAAAAATAAATTATGCCCTTTTGAAGAAGACTCTCTCCTCTTGTGCCCCACATAAGATTTAAATTTTTTTAATAAGTTTTACTATATATTTTTCTTAATTTCTAATCAACCTATTTTTTAATTTTAACAACCTACTTACATTATTTTAAAAATAAAATATATTAAAACTAATAAAAATATTAAAAAATATATATAGTTGGATTCTCCGCTCCAAGCTCTACAAAAGGGTATTTTTGTTTTTTGCAGAAAAATCATATTGACTAGAGAAATACTCTGCCAAAGTTGAATGTTTCAGAAAATTCTGAAAAAGGGTGAGTTGGATGCCAAGTAGGATGCCAACTACACATTCTTAGCTGAGCACTTTTTGGTCGAGCAAGTTTTGACCGAAACCCTCTTGGCTGAGAACACCTTAGCTGAGACATAATTGATCAACATCGACTCAGCTAAAAATGGTCGATATAAAAAAAAGAAAAAATATTTTCTTTTAATTTTTCAACTCAAGAAAATTTGATAAAATAGATATTTCAATTTTTTCAACCAAGGAAAGCTTATTTCTATCAAAGAATTTTTATTTCGACATTTTAGAAAATTTATAATTTTGACAATTTAGAAGACTTATTTTGACAAAAGAAAATGTATTTGGACAATAGAAGAGCTATTTTTGAAGGTACATTGATCTTCAACTTATTTAATTGATTATGTCTTTATTTTCATGAATGCATTTGAAGTTTGTTTTCACTATTTTTCAATTTTGTTGCATCTTATGATGATATGTATTTTGTAGTAATTGATAATTTTTAAAATATATTAAAAAAATTAATTAAATAGAAAGAAAAAAATTATACATGAATTATTCAAATAAATCTCAAATATATTTTTAATATTTATTAAAATATTAGCATCAAAGAAATATTTGTAAAAAATTTAAAATAAAAGTTATATCCCCATTTCAAAATATTGCACCTAACAATTATCATTGACAAGTGTGTATAATATTTACCATTGCAATTATTTTAAGTGGATGTAAAATTTTAGATCATATCAACATCATGCATGTATTGTGATACAACTTTAAATGCGCATGTACAACTTTTCCACAAATTATTCTTTGACTATTGATTATTTTCTTTGATGCTATATATATATATATATATATATATATATATATATATATATATACTACACTTTTAGATCTAGTTACCACATAGACTACAGGGCATCATGTGCATTCCATTACATCTTAAACCTTGAGTCATCATGTTGCATCTTCATATTATGGGAATCATGTCTCTATCCCTTTGTAACATCTTATGCTTATATGGTTATATCCTTAAACATTTTAGGTCATTAATCCTTCCTCCTTTAACATAGTGTGATTTTATTTACATCACATCTAAGTCCATTTAAGGAATCGTGCCTTGAACTGGGCTTTTTAATTTCTTATCCTTTTATTTCTAAATACCTTTTCATAGGAGATAATATATATCATGTTTTCTCTCTTTCACATCAAATATAAGTGGTGATCTACACATTTAGGTATATATCGAGCTCATGATTTGTTTTTGTTTCTATGCTTTATATAGTACTCATTTTATTTTAAAATATCTAGACATATATTTCAATGCACATTTAGTGGTGATCTAGTAAGTTATGTCATGATCTAGCACGTGCATCTAGTTACATGCTTTAAATATTTATGCAATATTAACTATACATCATGTTTCATTGAATGCTCGTGTGTGTACAAATTTGTATGTAGGTAAATTCAAATTTGAGTGCAATTTGTGATGGTGAATCCAAGGATTAGATCAAGGAAGTATGATCAAACACGAACAAGATAGAGGAAGAGAAAAGTGGGTGAAGGAACATCTACTGAACAACAACCCAATGTGGAAAATATTGATGATCAAGGTGATGTATAGGGACAAAAAAAACTAAACCTAGTAATAGAAATTTTTTGGACTATGGTATGGAAAATTTGATGGAGATGGATGAGGATTCTCTTTTCAATAATATTTCATCTAAAGATATGTTATCTGAATGCGCATTAAAATTACACTCTAAAAAAATATGGGATGGATTTTTTGAAGAAAAATCTCTAATTGGAAGAGCACAGTTAGTTTCAAAGTTATTTAGATGAAAAGAAATGACCCCTATTTTGGAGTTGTTAGGAGTTGATAATAGGAAAAGGTCATTAGATCTAAAACAAATAATTGTTTAAAGCTTGCAAGAAGCATTGGAATGTATTGAAAAGAAGAGTCGATCTAGTGATCTAAGTGTTGAATGTAAAGCGTTTATGACTATAATTTCTAGTAATAAATTATCACATAGAAGACACGTTCAAGCAATTTTTGAATTAATAAATGTTTCTAGGAGAAATTTTCAAAGGCATATTGAAAAGACAAATGAAATAGATGGAAAAATTGAGAAAAATTGGGTAAATATTTGTAGGGTTCCCTAAAAAGATAGAATTTCAGAAGATGTAAAGAAATGGGTGGTTGAATATTGGACCACCCACTCTCATGTTGCTTCCAATAGAAGGGATACTATAAAAATAATAGGTGAAGATGGTACAAAAATTTCTCATTCAAAACATTTTATAGATACAACACAAAGTGAACTTTTTGAAGCATTCAAGCAAGAAGTTTCAAATGTGAAGATTTTTCAAAGGATGTATGAGACACTACGACTATCGTTTGTATGTATAAATAAAGTACGTGAAACTTGATGTTGTCGAAATCATGTTGAATTTGATCTACACCTAGAATCATATAGAAAAGATATGGTAGAAATTGATCAAAATCTAGCTATCCTTGGAAGCACAACACAATTTGTGAAGTCTCTTGGATGCGAAAAATCAGAAAATTTGGATGAATTCAATGTTCAGTGTATAAAAAATGTATGTAATGATTGTGGAGATTTGAAGAATCTTTTACATGTTGATAATAATAAAATGCAAGTTGTTTGGAAGATATTTGAATATGAGACATGCTTAACAAAGTCAAGAGTTGAGACCAAAAAAATTATTCTCAAAGAGAGTGGATTGCCATACAATGAATTCAAGAGTAAATTTCAAAATATCATATATCCACATATCTAGCATTGTCATCATGCAAGATGGAGAGCTAAGCAATTTTGTGATTCAAATAATTTCTTTCCACCAAGTTGTATTCTTTCTATTGTATATTTCTCTAAGAACTATACATTTAGTCCTTAAACTGAGATTCAAAGTCAATATTATCATTTAGAGCAAGTTGCAATCTTTGTGCAAGTTTTCTATAGGCATGCTGAGTTAGAGGTCGATGGAATACAAAGTAGAAAAGACGATCAAATTATCATAAAAGAGGCTCAATTTTATATCATTGATGATACAAATCATGATAGAAGCTATGTAGCTCATTGTTTCAAAATGTTTTTTGAAGACCTAAGACAATGTGGCATAAATCAAGAACAACATTGGATATGGTCTGATGGATGTGCTGGTAAGTACATTTAAAAACAAAAATATTTATATTTATATTTACTTTTGACTTTGAGACTTAAATTGTTTAATTGATTATATGTAATTACTTTTTTGAAGCTAATTTGGTTTGAGTGTAATTATTTGTAACTTCACAGGATAATTTAAGTATACAAAAGCTTTTGTTTGGTTAATCCATCAACATGCTAGATGCACCACCAAATTTTTGTGGAATTTTTATCAGAGTGGACATGGAAAAGGAGAGCATGATGGAGCAGGAGTATGTGTGAAGTGTTCAATTTTTCAACATGAACTTGCTGGTACAAATTTCACCATATATACATATATGGAATCTAGAGATGTTTTTTAAAAGATTAGATATATATTTAAACTAAATTAAATTATTTTAAGTTCTGAGAAAGTAATAGGTGGAAAATTGTGCCAACTTGTGTACTTTCAAGTAATGCCACACATAATGCAAATGAAATTCTTGAATGGAGCAAAATCCATTTTTCCATTCGCAACTCAACATACAACACATGGTATTTTTGGGAAGTTATAGGTACATCTAGTCAAAATTTGTTACAAATTTGAATTTCAAAGTTCAAGGTACATGATTTAATTGAATGTTCAAATTTGAATTTATACATATTGATTTATCAAATCCTTATAATTTTCAAGCAATTCATGGTATTAGAAGTCTACATCAAATCATGACAATAGGAAATAGTAGGCCTTATTCAATTAATGTGAGAGAAAAATCATATTTTTGTGTTGATTGCATTGAGGACAATGCAAATATTGTTCAATGTGAGAATATTAGAGATGGGTATGTTTCACAATGGGAAATGAAACAATTAATATCAATACCTCCTTTTGATGAAGATGGCAATGTCGATGTTCAGGATCCTCTATATTCAACTAATTACAAGCGTGCATCTGATTTTGTTGTTACAGGTATGGAAATTGATTAATTTAGTTAAAATTGATTAATTTAGTTAAAATTGATTTAAATATATTCTATGTTTAAGTAAGTTTCAAGCATGTTTAAATGTATTTACTTTACATGTGTGGTGTGTGTACAGGAGATATTTTCATTGTTGTTACAAATCCTAAGAATGTGGAAGGTGTAGATTACTATCTACTAAGATGTACACAACCAAAAAGAAAATTGGTGGAATCAATGATAGATGGTGATGGAAAAGAGTATCCCATTAGATCGATTGTTATTGAAGGCACATATTATCAACAAATAAAGATAGATAAAAATAGTATTATATTTGTTGATTATATGCTAGGACAAAAGGTTCTACATTATAGTCACTTAGTTATAGCAAAAAAAATAAATTTAGAAACTTCACCTAAAAGAGGATGCACCAAACAAAAGTGGAGTTTTCCTATTGAATACCATGAAAAGATTTTAGAGATAGTTAAAGATAGAGAGGATCTAGATTTTATGTACTAGGAGCTTTAAGTTTTTTTGGATATATACACAGGTATGACTAGGTGTATCTATATATATACATTCAAACTTTTTATAGATCTATATCTATATATTTATATTGATTAGACATGTGACATGAATTAGAACATGGATTTTTTTCAAAGGCTTGGTCATTTAATTTTGGAATTGTATTTAAATAAATTTGTTCCATGTGGAATTCTTAATTTAGTTCAAGAATCTTTGATTTCATAATTTACATTTGAAACTCCACTTAAATACATGATGTATGTTAGATCATATATACTTGATACAAAACCTAGTGACTTTAAAAACATTTTCAAACATTTTTCCTAAATTCCTTTAAATCATCTATTTCCAATTTCATTTTTATGTTGGAAATGGAATTCTTTTAAGTTCACTCAAGAATCTTCGATTTCATTAGTTGAATATTAGATTATGTATATATGTACATGCAAAATTTACTTGAAACCTAGTGACTAAATTAAAAAGTTCACATTTTGCCTAAATTCCTTTGAATCATCTAGATTCCTTGATTGTATTTTTATGTTTGAAATGGAATTGTTAAAATGTCACTTTCAAATCTTCATATTCATTTGTTCAACTCCACTTGTATGAGCCAGATTGAATATATATGTGTGCAATTTGTACAAAACCTAGTTTATGTTCTAATTTTTAATTTAAATTTATGTTCAATGGAATTCTTAAGTTCATGAATCTCTCATTTCATTTGAACATTGAACTCCACAATTATATATATGATTTGGTGTTTGAGTGGTGAAAAATCTAGACATACATGTTGTCTCTAATTTTCTTTATTTTTTATGTTACTAATGTGACATTCAATAACTTTAAATGATCATCCATTTTCATATCCAAATCATCACATCCTAATTATTATTTTCATCCTAAGCATCCCCCATCCTAATAATCTTTAAGATCACCTTATCAGGTAATAAACCATAACCATAATCATCCTAGAATCATCCCTTCCTAATCATTCATTATCATGTTCTAATCACATTATCAACCTAATTTCTACTAATCAAAAGGATTAGAATCTAATCCATCTACCATCATCAAAAATATAATCATTTATTATCCATCTAGATTCATTTCAACCATACATCCAATCTCCATCCTTAATAAAAAATTCATCACTTGAACATCAAAATTTGGTTAAGGTTCCAATCTAGTCCATACATCATAGTATCCTTTCGTCATCACCCAAATCTTTCATCTAGGGACCTTATCCTTAATCCACTATCATCCATTTCAAATCTAATATCCTAATAAAAAATCAAGACCTTAATTTGATTTCATCTTTAATCCAAACTTGCTCAAGAACATTAGCCTATCTTAAGTATAGTTATGAAATCCAATCAATTGTTTCTTATGAACATTAGCCTATTAGGTAAGTATTTGAGAATCAACCTTAATCAAATCAAATCATTTTGGGTTCTTGAAAATTGATCCCAATCCTAATCACATCCTCCATAATCATCCTCATAATTTATTCTTCTAATCACCCACCTTGTCCTAATCATCGGGTATATTATCCAAGATCTATAGGCATTACATAAAATTGAAATTTTCTTTCATTTAGAGTAGTGCAACCATTATTTTCTATAAAAAATTTGGTATACATAACTTACATGTATCATTTTGTGAATGTTAGATTGTATCCAAGTTCTCTTGGATTGGTCTTTCTTGTTCACCTCAAGGTGCATTGGAATACTCATTGTAGTGAATCATAGTGATGGTGTTTGGGGTGCTTGAGATAGCTATATTTTGGCATCAATAAATTTTTTTATGATGTATAGATTGAGACCATGTATATAATGGGATCTTTGGTAATTATATATGGATTGATCAATTTTTAATATATAGAATTGTCATCCAGGAAGATCTAGATACATATATTATGTGCATAACTTGAGATTTAAATATCAATTTCCAATTGCATAAATGTTCCATGGAATTCTTAAGTTCAAGAATAGAAATTTGATTTCATTTACATTCAACTCCACTTATAGCTCATGTCAACTAGATCACTTTCTTTGCATGCATAATCAAATTCATGTGTATTAGATTATATGGAATTCTTAAATTCACTTGAATATATTTGATTTCATTTACATTCAACTGGACACAAGTATAGCTCATCATTTAGTTCAAGAATTCTTTGCATGCACACTCAAATTAACATGTCTTTTAGATTATATGGAATTCTTAAGTTCATGTATAGCATGATATATGCACAATTTATGTATTTAACCTAGAATTACTTTAAAAATGAACATTTAGAGCTAAGAATTCAAGTTATCATGTATTTCCAATTACATTTTTAAGTTCCACTTAAATATAGCATTAATCTCAAGCATATTTGCATTCAAATTTTTCCATTTCTTGACCTATTTATTTAGAAAAATTCATTTCTATTTATTTAAATTAATTGTACATGTCCATCTTTTTAAATTTACAAATAGCAACCATTAGATAGTCCAACATTTTGATTTCACGATGTAAATAGATTTACAACAAGTGTGAACAAACCATAATAAATTTAAATAAAGGTACAAACTTGCTAAATAAATAAAACCATACTAATAATGCATGATGTATTTATAGATGTAACAAGTGTTCAAACCATAAAACATAAATATATGAATGTGATGTAAATCATAACAAGTATATACCATAAAAAATAAGTGTATGTAAATGTGATACATAAATCATAAAAAGTGTCTCCAACATAATAATCTGATCTCAAACATGTAATACTGTAAAACATCTCAAAGAGAGGGATGTATGGTATGAATAGAATCATCGGATCTTTGGCCTGATTTCTCCCTTGACCTCTCCCTCGATCCATGGCCTGATCTCTCCCTTGATCCATGATCCAATATCTCCCTCAATCCATGGACCAATCCATCTCCTAATCCAAGATGTGTGGATCCATGTCCCAATCCAAGATCTCATGATCCATGTCCTAAGCCTCATCCCAACCTCTGCATGTGTTCAAGTACACACATGTTTAAATTTAATTTTTAATACATGTATATATTTGTGTACATATATGTAAAATTATCTAAAATTACAATGTAAAAGTTCAATGTATTCAAACTTACATCATGTAATTAATTTTTTTATTAAATTTAAATGTACCTTAGCTACATACTGCGTGGGATTGCCATCATGTGCCAAATTTCCAAAGTATAACAAATCACCATACTGCTTAAAATTTTCAAGTACACAATTTCAATCAAGAGTTAAACAACTAGACTTTACAATGCATTACATGTATATATACATACATAATCTTTTAGAACACAACTATATATATAATATTCAAGTACTTGTTGTGCCTGATCGATGGCTCTACCAATGTAACTAAGATCATGAGAATGTAAAGACACCGTAGGGGGATTTGTAGAATTTGTTGCAAGATGGTGTGTCCCTTGGTCTTCCTTGTAGCACAACACTTTGGTTTGTGACATGTTCTAACCACCTCCTATGGATCTTAACTGATGCTTGTATTGAGTATTGAAAGGCAGACCTTTTGGTGCAATGACAAGGACAACAATTGGTATCAGAGTTGGTCATAGGTTCAAACCCCTCTCTTGTGTTGGGGGGATTGTTGCAAGATGGTGTGTCCCTTGGTCTCCCTTACAACATAGTGGTTGGGTTTGTGACATGGTCTAACTGCCTCATGTGGATCTTAACTGACACTTGTATTGGGCATTAATAGGTTGACCTTTTGGTGCTACTATAAGGCCAACAACATGCACAATATCAGTGCCAAAAATAAGCTAACTATATGTTCCATGGACAAGATCAGGTGTTGTAGTAACCTCAACATGATCTACAACATCCCAATGACTTGGACAAGCTAAATGATCGATAGAAACATGATGTTCATGGGATCCTATAGGCTATTGTGGAATATCCTCTGCAATTTCCACCTTGTGGCTCGTATGTGTACCGGGATATCGTTGTCTAATAAAATCCTATACCTGGTCAAGAGAGATCCCATGGTCCTCACTAATAACTTGATATGCTGCTAGTAAATCCAAAAATGAGACTCTACATATATTATGCAGAGTCGTGTGGGTCATCTGCTCAACATCTGAAGGAGCAGGTAGATCGACATGAATAAATGGATCATACGATGCAAATGCAACCTTAGTTAGAGGAAGGCTGATCCGCGGGCGTAATAAGTATCTACCAAGTCGATCAGATGAAATTTTCTTGATCTATGTTGTAATAGAGGAAATGTTATAAAAAATCTTCCCTCAAGTGGAGCCTATTGCTACCTCCCCCTGCTGCTACAAATTCCAAATGTTTTGGTAAAACGAAAAGGTTTGGGCCAACTAATGCCCTCTTGTTCATAGGCGATGGAAAATATGAACGTCTAAACTGTGATTTGTCAAAAAAAAGTCCTTTACCTTGGCCAACATGCTCAAGATAAGATGTGTAGTCCACATCTATCTATAAATGAAATTCTACATATAAATTTGATTGACAAAATACTATGACAACTCATCATTGTGAGGCCATCTATGATACGCAACCAACTGTCTAGGGTATATGAATGGCACAACAAGAGGATCTAAAAACCTCATAACCACATATCCTATAATTCTATTTTGTCCTCTATAATGAGGGAATGTGGTTAACACATTTTTTCCTGAAACTAATTTGGCAACTTCTCTACATTTCACTATGTCGGTAACACTCCTGGCAAGAGACAAATAAAATTGCTCAATTTTGATATCATCATAAGGATTGTATGATTGAATTGTATCGATAATTCGATAAATCTCCTCTCTAATAGTGACTAATCTATCTCGATTAGCCAAATTGGGGGAGTTGTGAATTGTTTGCTCTAAACATTTTAGAGCATTGTCTAATCTAGCAATACTATCTTGATATAAATCTGTTCTAGCTTTAGCATCTTGCTCAAAACGAGGGGAATGATGAGATCCCTCATCAACCATGATACATATACATGTATATGTAAATCTAGAGATCTACATATCATTAAAACAAAATATACACGATGTTAAACAAATTTAAATTGAAAATTTTAAAACTAAAACAAATATATGTTTAAGTTACAAAATTTTCAAGTTTCAAGACTAAAACATTTTTAACTTTAAATATATCTAATGAGATAGTTCAAACTTTATATCTATCTCTATGTTCAATAGTTAACCTTCTGTAACAACTTAGATAACATAAGAAATTTGACAACTCCAAAGAGACTTTCAATACATGTGTACATATATATATTTATGTGTGCATGAGCATGTGTACATGTGTATGTATGTATGTACATACATGTGGGTGTGCATGTGTACATGAATGTACATACATACATATGTATGTATATATACATACATGTACACATGTACATGACATATGTATATATGTATATATATGTATATACATAAATATATATATGTACATGTGCACACGTACAAATAGATATATATATATTTATACATACATACTCAATTACATGCATAGATACACACATATGCATATATGCATTATACATACACACATACACATGTATATATGCATACATGCATGCATACACACATACATATACATATATAATACACACATACATGCATATACACATACACATGTATATAATTTTGGATGTTGTGGTCATGATGTTGATATGTGGTTGTCATTGATTTCAACACTATTAGCATTAGTGCATTTGAAGTTGTTTATGTTGAGGATATTGAGAAAATTCTAATGGAATGAGTTGCAGGTTGTTAGTGGTGAAGTGAAGTTTTGTCGATGAATTTCATAAATTGTTGATCAGAGGTTGTGGACTAAAGGTTTTGTTATGTGTATCTAGTTTATCCACGTCAAGTTTCAAAGACCTGCATGAAGATTTGATCGATTTATGAAGATTTACGTATTCTAATAGTTTTTATGTTGCTTCAATTGGTGTTGTTGATTGAAGATGATGCAATTTCAATTAGTTCAGTTGTTACAGATGCTTCTCTGGTGATTCATGATGCTTGAATATGTTTCTAGGTCATTCTCTTTCTGTGTTGCATGTCTGCATTGATTTTTGTGCTCATGATTTGATATTTTCTATAGTGCCCCTCCGAATCGGTCTTTTTGGAATGTTAGCGTAAGTACTATTTGTGATTTTGTTGATAAACATGCCTTGTTCAATTAGCTAATTAAGTTAAATTGTGGTGTAAAGAGTAATCTGATCATTCATTGAAGTTTTGAGCTCGCAGAATTACTTGGGTGTTGTTACACAAAATGGATTAGTCATCCATTTATGAATGCAATTAATTATGAATTCCAAAAAATTGGTTAAAGAAATAAAGAATAAATATATTTTTCCCTTTTATTAATAAACAAATAAATATTATACTAATTATAAATGATATTGTCTTTTATAAGATATTGCAAATTATTTTACTTTATTCAAAGATTTTATATATTATTAGAAAATAAACAAATAAATAAATAAAAATGTGAATAAAGTAATAAAGTTTTTAAAAGGAGGGTTTTAGGCTGAATAATAAATACATATATGTATTTATACAGAGCCGGAGGTATTAAAGAAAGAGAATGACAGACTAAAGGAAGTTTCTTTTTTTTAATTCTTTTACATCTGTCAGTTTACATGTTGAACACATGTCTTCTTGCATGAAAATTTGCTTACACCCGTCAATTACATTTTCTTGAAGTTTCTGAGGCCTTTTTACTTTTTTGGACATCTGGAAATAAGGAGGTCACGGGGGGAGAAAGAAAAGATATTCGAAGATGTTTAGAGAGGAAAAAGGAACCTAATTAGGGGGAGAATTCTGCATCAGATTTTACCCTGTTCTCTCTCTATCCAGTAAAAGAGAAACAAAATACAGAGGTAAGTTAGTTACATGCTCCCTTATTTTCCTTTTTACTGTGGCCATTTGCATTGTGACATGTCCTTTTATTCCATCCTTATTAGTTCACGTGCTGTGTCTTTACTTCCTTAAATTCCTTTCATCCGCTTTGCATACACTTCCATAATGTGCTATTTCAATAAAATTCTTTTGCGTATGTTTGGTAAATATTCTCTACCCTAAAACCCATTTTGTGCCCACATTGCTATTCTTGTGTTTCATTCCATAAGTTGTCATCTCTTTGAGGAAATCTAGGAACAGTTTGCACACCTATGTTTGGGTGATTGAAATCAAATAATCTCCCTAAAACCATCGACAAACTACCTCTGTTGCAACATTTGGACTTTGGAGGGTGTATAAGTTTTGAATAATGTCCCTGCAACCGTTTGCAACCTGTCACAGCAGTAACACTTATACATTGAAGACTATAGAGGTATAAATAGCCTTCCTGTTCCGTTGGGAACCTCACATCTGCATTAGAATGTTGTAAAGCTTTAAATAATCTCTCTGATTCCATTGTCAATCTATCTCAGCCGTCACACTTGAATATAATAGGAAGTTTAAAGGTTTAAATAACCTACTTGATTCCACTATCAAACTATCACAGTTGTAGAATATGGACTTTGGGGGTGTATAAATTTTAAATAATGTCTCTGTTACCTTTGGCAACTTGTCACAGCAGCAACAGTCGAGCATAAAAGACTGTAGAGGCATAAATAGCCTCCCTGATGTTCTTTGAACCCTTCACAGCTGCAGTACTTGAAAATAGAATGTTGTAGAGGTTTAGATAATCTTTTCGATTTCATTGTCAACCTGCCCCAGCCACAACGCTTGAGCATAATAGGAATTTAAAAAAAAAGATTAAATAACCTCCTTGACTCCACTGACAATCTACTGTAGTTGCAACACACGAGAATAGAAGGGTGTAAAAATTTAATAATCGACTTCCATCTGTTAGCGGTAGCATTTGCTTGAAATAGGGCTTTGATGATGATTTTAGGGTATGTTTGTTAAAATGAAAATTATAGCCAAGATTCTTAATGCACACATTTAGGTTTTCACTTTAATGACATCCCTTGCTCTGAGTAGATAAATTATAAAGTGGAGTTTGGCTATACACCAGGCAATCTCATTTGCTCAAAAGTTTCTTAAGCCTTTTCAACAAATCCAAC